>CM042430.1:39628213-39943213 GCA_023631565.1 Gymnocephalus cernua
AAGGTCTGGCTACACCAGAGACAATTAAATCATCTGAAAGATGAATGGAGTCTGGTTGAGGGATGGATGAGGATGGCATCCCTATATAGACCTTTTCAATGGGATTACATTGCTAGGCAACAGCCAGTTGATGTCATTCACATACAGTTAGAATGTTTATGTTTACATCTGTGAAAAGGTCACAGTATTGAAACAGGAGTCCACCAACTGTTCCGCCCTGTTTTGGCTATTTGATACCTGTAAAAACAGCTGAGTCGTGCTATCTGTAAAACAGCTGAGTCATGCTGCAGTTTAATCACCTGATAACCCCCAAAAAATAATCTCCATCACGACCCAGACAGCCGCCGGTGATCCACCGGCCTGTAGGTCTGCACTGCGGCCAACACACACAAACACACACGCTGCTGTGTCGACGTTCAGAACTCCCATTTAAACATCTGGCAATTTTAGATTTTCTTGTATAACAACATCAGTTAGCATACGAACCACGATTTGTCAGGTTTTCGTAAGTGGTTGGATCTAGTGAACAAATCGGCGTATCAAGTTTTAACCCACAAGCTTGTATTTAAAATAAATGTGATCTTTTATAGCTGCTGCGCCAGCTGTTCCTACGCGCCATCAACGCAGCGGAACTCAGCAAAGAGCTTCGTACAACAGCTTCACAAAGTTGCTGTTAAATTAAATAAAGTGCGAATTTATTAAGAAATATGCATGCCGATATTACCAGACGATCGTATTCATCTATAAAATACAGTATGTTAAACCAGTATTATCACATTAGTTTGCCAACATGCAATGTCATTTTAAAATGCCAGTTTTTTTTAGGGAAGTTTGGTGACGTTCCCTCCACACAGTAAGTTAGGCACGTACAGCAGCACAGACTTCAGTTCCCGGCTACTTAACCTCACGCTCTGACAGACACTCACCTTGTCCCAGGTCAACCACTGGTTCACCGCCTTGTCCAGCTGCGGGTCGCCGGTACTCTGGCACCTTACATTGGCGTTTAAATCCCCGTTCACTCCGTTGTCGTCTCCCATGCTCACTGACAGAGGCAGGCTAGCTAACATGCTAGCTAATTTTAGCAACACCCTAAAGTTACACCACGGGAGATGGAGACAGATTGCAGTCAGCTAAATGCTAACCGAGACTATTACATTCCCCGGTAAAGCTCGACATAACGGAAATATTAACTTCATAAACACCGCTGTCAAGTCCTAAAGGCGAATTTGCGTTTCCCAGGACGGAGAAGGAATGTCCCGCCCTCCGCTGCCTCTGATTAGCTACCCCGCGTATTTTGACTATATGTCCCGCCCTTTACTTCCTCTGATTGGCTACCCCACGTATTCTGAGTCTACGTCCCGCCCTCCGCTGCCTCTGATTGGCTACCCCACGTATTCTGACTCTAACCCAGCCAATCACACTCCTCATGCCTTAACGTTGCCTTTAAAAACCATTCATTCATTCATTCATTCATTCATTCATTCAACTTTCAAGTAAACCATCATAATAAAGATAAAACACAATAACACTTTATAAACTTTCTTAATTGATAAATTGATGAATACATACAGAAACATAAGAAAGTACAATTATGTAAAGCAAGTAAAAAAAATGTTTCTTTTAAAAAAGGTAGAAAAAAAGACTTGAGACTTGTCAAATTACTTTAAATATATATTGATTATGCGACAACAAAAGTTTTGAAAAACTGAAGAAAAAGCTAATGTTTCTTCAAAAGTAAAGCAATAAACACGTAAAAAAACAACAAGAGTCCAAAAACGCCAAAAATTTACAAAAACGCCAGAAAAAGTGACAAGTAAGAAGAAAGTGACTTAAAAAAGACATAAAAACTTTGATAACCCCCCCCCCCCCCCCTAAAAAAGGAAACAATCTCTGTTAGCATTTAGCTGCCCGCTTCCCGATTTAGTAAAGGGTAACCCTGCATTAGTTTATTATTTATTAATTACCCTTGAATGATGACGTAATTAGGCCCCATCCACACGGAAACGTATTTCGATGCAAACGCACATCTTTTGCATCGTTTGGGCCGACTGTCCACACGAATCCTGTAAACGCACTTTTTTGAAACCTGATCTCACGTTTGGCTTTGTCTGGACGGCGAAACCGCGTATGTGTGTATCGATGATGTCATCCCCACACACCTCGGACTCACAGCTGACCGCCTTCAACCCAGCTGACGGCTATTATAGCAGAGGGAGCAACGCTGTTTATAAAGTGGAAGCATAGATATATACACTATGAAGTGGAAGTAGAGAACTTATCAACTAGCTCGCTAATCTGTCTGCTCATCAACTCCTTGAACTGATTATAGTAACTGTTAGCACGGCTTATTGTAGAAAGGCTACCGCAAGAAAAACTGTGTAGCTAGATTATCAAAAAGACATCGGATCATTGATGTTTGTTTGACTGCCGATGTTAGCTAGCAGAGCTAGCGTCAGCGCGCTAGCTAGCTAACGCTAGCTCTGCTAACTGCAATCATGTCCGATAGAGTAAACAAAGTTTACATTCTTTTTCTAGGTGGCCTTTATATAACGAGCAGTGGTGTAAGTTATTAAAGTCTAGTCCATGGATGTGTTAAGCTAAGAGAACTAGCTAACAGTCATGTTATGAAAGGAAGTCACTGAAGGCTGCTCTTCTTCTTCGTTCCGTTAATGTCTGTAGCAGTAACGGCGCCGCCTACAGGCCTGGCGTATGAAGTACCGTGTTGAGTAATTTACAGATGGATTCATGTGGACGTGAATTTTCTTGAACCGAATCCAGGGAAGACGGATGCGTTTTCATCCTGACGTCTTCGTCTGGATGGGGCCTCAGTTTCAACGGGAAAATAATAAGATCAATGGATTGTAATACTGGAACAGTTTAAGGGGTTTTTAAATACACACAAAGGAGCGAGTGATTTCACATGTATGAATATTTATTGATAGTTTACATCCAGCAGAAAACAGAAATGTAAACATGAGGCATTTTGGGTTGTAGTAGTTTTAATCGCCTTTAATTCACCCATTCATGATGATGTCATCAGGATAGTTTTAGTGGAGGGTAAATTATGGATTGTAATATCATTCAGGGATTTTTTAGGATAGGTTTTCGTAGCTTCAAGGATTTTGACAAAAACAACAAAAACTTCCGAAAAAGCAAAGAAAAATTCTTCAAAAAAGCGAAAAATACGTAAATAAAAAAAAATACAAATACATCGAAAAAAAAAAACGCGAAAAAAAGTTGTGTAAAACTACAAAACCTTCAGAAAAAGCAAATTTATCTTAAAAACCCCAACGACAAATTCAAAAAATAATAGTAAAGGCCGGAAAAAGCGACAAAAACAACAAAAACTTCCAAAAAAAAGCAAAGAAAAAAATCTTCAAAAAAAGCGACAAATACGTCGAAAAAAAACGACGTTGAAAAGAAGCGGGAAAAAAAGTTGTGAAAAACAACAAAAACTTCAGAAAGACTTTCTTCAAATAAAATAAAATCATGTTTTGTGTGAAAGTGATAAAAAACATCAAAAGGCAAAAAAAAGCAACAAAAAGTAAAAAAAAAAAACTTCCGAACAGCTCAGTTTGTTATGAAGTCAGTCTCTACCAGGGCTGCACAATATATCGTTTTTTTATCGTCATCGCAATATCAACCGGCGCAACATACACATCGCGAAAGGCTGCGACGTATCGCTGTAGACACAAAACAGATGTTTTGTTTTAGGGGAAAGAAAATCTGAGTAGAAAACTGCACATTCAAATGTAACTGTCATTCTTTTTTAGTGCTGCCTTTATATTCAATTCAATGTTCAATTTGTTCAATAAAAGAACGTTAGAAATGATTTAATTTCATTGGTTTTAAATTCAACAAGCGATGTGTTGTATATTAGCAGAATACTGAAAGCAGCAGAACAGAGCACACTTTAACATCTGGTTATTTATCGCAAGTAACATCGTTATCGCATATTTTCCTCATATCGTGCAGCCCTAGTCTCTACGCTGACTCCAGAAAGTTTTTCTTCAAATAAAATAAATACATGTTTTGTGTGAAAGTGACAAAAAACATTGAAAGGTAAAAAAAGACAGATTTTTTTAAAGCAACAAAAAGTTGAAAAAAGCGAGAAAAAAAGTTGTGAAAAACTTCTGAAAAGCTCAGTTTGTTATGAAGTCAGTCTCTAGCTGATGACCCCCCCGCCGTCCGGCTCAGCTTGTGCGTCCGTTAGCCGGCAGTCGAAGCGCTCCGCGAAGGCGTCCAGCAGGCGAGGGACGGCTTCCTCGACGCTGACGTCTCTCTGCAGCTCGGCGCTCAGCGACGTCACTCCTTTCCCCTCGACGCCGCACGGCACGATGTGGCCGAACCACGACATGTCGGTGTTACAGTTCAGCGCCAGGCCGTGAGACGTGACGTAGCGCCCGCAGTGGATTCCTACAGACACACAACATCCACGCAGCACATCTATGATCCCGAGGCCGCAACGTGGACCGACTACACTCAATAAAACACACGATGCAGAAAGGAAGATGGCTTTAAAGTCTGAAACTTGTTTGTTTCTTTTTCACCTGGCGATGGCGACAAGTCTAAAAAAGCATCAAAAACGTTGTTTTCTTTAAAAAAAAAAACAAGAAAAGAAACGTTGAAAAAGGTGTTTTTAAAAAATTACAAAAATTTAAAAAAAAAACACTTTTTTCTTAAAAACAATCGGCGCTGGTTCAAATATATACACACCATACGATATAATATATGTACACAGGGTTCAATGGTAACGCCACTTTCTGCCGGCCCTTATACACAATGCTAAAAAAAAAATATGTTTTTTTTAACAAAAAAATCTAAATTTGAAGAATAAAAACACCAAAAAGAACAAAATCCTGTCAAAGAACCCAGAAAAAAGGATTTAATTTTTTTTGAAAAAAGTCATAACGGTAAAAGTGTTATGGGCATATTAACGTAACCGACCCTTAATGTATATATATATATATATATATATATATATATATATATATATATATATATATATATATATATATATATATATATATGTATGTAGTAATTCTATTATTCAAGTTGAACCGAGCGATGCACATCAACTTTGTGAGTGAGGACGTTTTATGAATCTGACTTGGAACAAAGAAAGAAAACCTGACTTGGAACAAAGTGAGAGAAGTTTAGGGAGAAAGAAGGTTTCTGTTGTCATACCGATGGCGCAGATCTTGTTGTCTCCGACCCAGACGCCGGTGTGAGGAGACGTGGACGCCGTGATGCCGAAGCGGCTGCAGACGGAGATGACGGTCTTTTCCAGCTCACAGACGTACCAACGGACGCTCTGAGAGGACGGACACAAACACACGGCACGTTAGACGTCAAGACTCAACAAATGCTAGAGGCTAGATGGAGCCGGTTACCTCCAGGATCTGGTCTAAGCTAGGCTAGATGGAGCCGGTTACCTCCAGGATCTGGTCTAAGCTAGGCTAGATGGAGCCGGTTACCTCCAGGATCTGGTCTAAGCTAGGCTAGATGGAGCCGGTTACCTCCAGGATCTGGTCTAAGCTAGGCTAGATGGAGCCGGTTACCTCCAGGATCTGGTCTAAGCTAGGCTAGATGGAGCCGGTTACCTCCAGGATCTGGTCTAAGCTAGGCTAGATGGAGCCGGTTACCTCCAGGATCTGTGCTAAGCTAGGCTAGATGGAGCCGGTTACCTCCAGGATCTGTGCTAAGCTAGGCTAGCGGTGGAGCCGGTTACCTCCAGGATCTGTGCTAAGCTAGGCTAGCGGTGGAGCCGGTTACCTCCAGGATCTGGTCTAAGCTAGGCTAGATGGAGCCGGTTACCTCCAGGATCTGTGCTAAGCTAGGCTAGCGGTGGAGCCGGTACGTATCGACTCGTCTAACTGTCGGGGTTACGGTGAATAAGATAATGTCCCGATAAGTCGACGTGTTCCTTTAAAAAAAGTCACATTAACGTCCAGAAACATGTTAAAAAAGTGACGAAAACATGAAAAAATTGTAGCAGCTGAACTAAACCAGTTGAAACTGTTTGTTCTCTGAAAGGTCAGAAAGTTGTGAAATATGTTTTTACGCTTTGTTTTGTCATTTTGACGCTTTTCTGTTTCCAGCCCTGGTTGTGAATCTACTGAATTAAACCTCATGGACTGGCGGTTCGGACCTTCTTGAAGCTGGCCAGGTGCAGGACGGGGTAGCAGACCAGCTGGCCTGGCCCGTGGAAGGTGATGAGTCCTCCGCGGTTGGTGCGGTGCACGGCGGCGCCCAGCAGGCGGAGCCGCTCCAGCTGCGCGGCCGGGTACGGCGTGTGGCGGAGCCCGGTGGTGTAGACCGGCGGGTGCTGGCACAGCAGCAGAGCGTGAGCCGCACCGGACCGGTGCCGGTCCACGTAGACCTGCTGCAGCCGCAGAGCCTCCGGGTACGAGACCAGGCCCAGACGGACCACCTCCACCACCGGCCGGACGCCACGCATCCTGCAGAGCAGACCGGCAGACAGGAACCGGACCGGCAGACAGGAACCAGACCGGCAGACAGGAACCACACTGGCAGACAGGAACCAGACCAGGAGACAGGAACCTGGTTATATTACATGGAGTCTGGTGGGTTTGGGTTTCATGATGTGAGTGTTAAGCAAAAAACATCAGTTACCGTCAACTGAACTAAAAGTTCTGTTGTTGCTGCTGATAGACTCAGATTATTATTCTAAGAGTCTGACAACATTATGGGATGGATCCCTACAGAGATAGACCTTTTAGTTAAAGAGTAAGATCCTTTTAGTTTAACATGAAACAGCCCCGAAATCACCATCACCAAACTACACCAGACTCCATGTAAATAATCAGGACTTTTAGAGTGTATAGAGCCAGACTCCATGTTAATAATCAGGACTTTTAGAGTGTATAGAGCCAGACTCCATGTTAATAATCAGGACTTTTAGTGTGTATAGAGCCAGACTCCATGTAAATAATCACTACTTTTAGCGTGTATAGAGCCAGACTCCATGTAAATAATCAGGACTTTTAGCGTGTATAGAGCCAGACTCCATGTAAATAATCACTACTTTTAGCGTGTATAGAGCCAGACTCCATGTAAATAATCAGGACTTTTAGCGTGTATAGAGCCAGACTCCATGTAAATAATCAGGACTTTTAGCGTGTATAGAGCCAGACTCCATGTAAATAATCACTACTTTTAGCGTGTATAGAGCTAGACTCCATGTAAATAATCACTACTTTTAGCGTGTATAGAGCCAGCATATCTCCACATGTAAATGGGTGAATTAAGGGTTTATTCCAACCAGACCAGAGTGGTGATTGTTGGAACAGTGGAAAGATGAACCAAGACGGCTTTTGGTAGTTTCATTTAGTTTCTGTCCACTTTGAATTAAGTGTCTTTTACGCTGATAAAAGTCCTGATTATTTACATGGAGTCTGGTGGGTTTGGTGAGCGTCAGTTACAGTCCACTAAAAGTTCTGTTGTTGCTGCTGACAGACTCAGATTATTATTCTAAGAGTCTGACAACATTATGGGATGGATCCCTACAGAGATAGACCTTTTAGTTAAAGAGGAAGATCCTTTTAGTTTAACATCAAACAGCCCCGAAATCACCAAAAATAATAGGGCATTAAGGCATTTTAACTGATTATCTAAACGGTTTACAAAAACACATACAATTACAATTAATTCATACATAAATTAACCAATTTAATCACTTGCATTGTTATTTATGGGTAAATAAATTCAGTTTAAAAGGTCAAATGTATATAAACGTTAGAGGTATAGTTCAGACCAGACTTTCTGAACGTTTCCGATGGTTAAATCCCTTGAGTTTCATCACACTTTTGATATTAAATCAGTTTTATTTCAGGTGTTTTTTACCTGTCAGACTCAAAGTCTATCTTTCACAAGTCTCCTCTACCGGCGCGCCGCCATTGTTGTTGTTGGTCTTCCTCGACGTAATATCCAATCGGTCTACATCCGGGTTTCGCAGCGCTCTGCTGCCACCGGCCGACCTGAAGATAATACCTTTCACAATAAAAGTTAAATGAATTAATTGTATTTATAAAATAAATGTATTTATTAACCCAGTTTCTATGTGGCGCCAAATGTAAAAAAAAATCAGATTCAATTATTATTAATTATTTTAAATCTACATCCATAAGTTTCGACACTTAATTGTTTAAGCTAAATAAAATATGTATTTTAACTGACTATTGTATTTTTTGTTTCATTTAAATTTTACACACACACATATTCCCGGATGTTATATGTGATATTTGTCATTTGGTCATATCTTATCAAGGTTATGTTTAAAGCTTGTTCCTGTCAAAATTGAATTTTATTTTGATTATTTTCTGATTTACTGGGTGACAAAAGGAGATATTCATAATCCCCTCTGTAAATGTCTTTTCATTGAATATATCAACAAAATGCAAAAATAATTTTGAACCGTGTTTTTTTCAATGGTCAAAATCTTCGCTTCAAAATATATGCAAATTAGTGCATTTTTAACTAGATATAGCCTAATTAGCATATTTAAACATAAAATTACAGAAAACTTGCAATACATTTAATTCTCCTATCCATGTGAGTAACCAACTGGTAAAGTCTTATGGTGATATCTGTAGTTAAACATTAACCCCGTTTTATTTTGAAGTCCAACATCAGGCTCGCGCAGTGTTCCAGCTCCGCTGTTGGCGGGCTGCAGGGCGGGGTTTGTTTTGAGAGAGAGAAGACTCACCAGGGAAGATGGCGACCGCAGGGTCCGCCGAACGGCCTGGCAGACCGGCCAGAGCCGCCGCCGGCAAGTACCGGTCCGGGTCCAGGCCAGGAGTTGGGTGTGTGTCCGGGTCCAAGTCGCCGGAGAACGAGGCGAAGAAGCGGCCGGCGTACGTGGAGGGGCAGCGCGGCGGCGGCCGCGGCAGCCCGCCCTGCGGACACCCGGCGGCCTGTCAGAGACGCTCCGGCAGCGGAGAGCGGCTCCGGAGGAGGAGTGACCCCGAGAAGAGTAGCAGCAGGCCGGCCAAGAGGGACTACGACACCCGGAAAGGTCGGTGCTTTTTTAAAAGAAAAAAAAAGAAAACATTTATTAACGACTTTTCAAATGTACAGTACATTCACTTGCCATATACATTCAAATTGTCAAAATGTTGGTACAAGAAACAACAGGATTCACAAACAAAGGGGGGAAAAGAAGGAAAAAAGTAGCTAGGCTACTGAGGACACTAGGTCAATAATACAGAACCATAAAATAAGATAGAAAAATAGTCATGAACACACACACACACAATGATTTACGTAATTTGTTATAAAATCAAAAGACGTGTTGGTATTTTATTTATTTTTTTATTAAGTAACGTTAGATTTCCATTTTATACCGTTAAAAAAGAAGTATTTTTACCGGACAAACCAACCGCAAAATCAAAAACAAACAAAAAACACAGACACGAGTTTGAAAGTGTCCACTAGTGTAACTTTATTACAACTTTAATAACTTAATCATAGCTGTAGCTAATGTTAGCCGCAGGAGGCCCGAAAAGAGTTTTCAACGGAATTCTATCGCTAGGCAACAGCCTGGCCCATCGTTCACTTCCTGTCAGTTGACGTCATTTAGAATGTTTACGTTTTTAACTGAAATAAAGAAAATGAAGGTCCATGAAGGCCGAATTAAAATGTGTTTTATGTGCTGTTATGAGGCTGCTGAAGCCTTAGAAACTGACCCCCAGTCAGCTAAGTTAGCGTCAGACACTTAAATGAATACAAGTAGCAGTAAAAACAGTCATAAGTCGACAGCAGACATTGCTCCCTATCATGTTATCATTCATAGAAATGTATAAAAAGCTGCAGAAAGCGAGTTAAAAACGTTATTTTGTGGTTTGGGGTCAGATTTGTAATGAGGGCTGGTGTTGGAGGACTTGCCCAGACTTGTACAAGCTGTAGGAGGAGCTGAAGTAAAGTATTGCAGTATTAGTACTTCTGTCTCCTTCTGTCTTAATCTCACTGTGTTTGAGTTGAACTGTTGCAGCAGTGTTTATCTGTGTTATCAGCGACCTACTTGATCATTATATCTTTACCTTAAACGGAATTATATTGGAGGACGTTTTCTTTGTATTCCAAGTAGGTTGTATATGTAGTGAACATATTTGATTTAGATATAATGATGATAGTTTTACATGTTTACAGTAGGTTTCTCTGTACTTGTACTTTGATCTGTCAGCTATTTAAATCACTGAATTAACCCATGAAAAACTCGATTTGTTGATTTGTCCAGATTTGTCCAGAAATGTTACATAATGAGATGTATAATACCACATGTGGTTGTATATCCTTCAGACACACACACACACACACACACGGACACACACACACACACACACACACACGGACACACACAGGGACACACACACACACTCACTCACACACACACACACACACACACACACACGGACACACACAGACACACACACACGGGGACACACACACACTCACACACACACACACACATGATAGCACATGTGGTTGTATATCCTTCAGACACACACACACGGACACACGGACACACACACACACAAACACACACACACACACACACACACACACACACACACACACACACACACACACACACACACACACACACACAGACAGACATATAATACCACATGTGGTTGTATATCCTTCAGACACACACACACACACACACACACACACACACACAGTGTAGTGATGATCAGTGACAGTGTGCTGCTAACTGAGCTTGTGTTGTTTTGTGTCTCCAGAGTTCTTCGTCTCTCCCGCTCTCATCCCAAAGTGCTGTGACGTTTTATCAGGACCCACCGGGAAACACAAGGTGAGTCAGATTCATGCTTCTACGTCTGAATCTGTAGGTAGGTACGTCGGTACGTACGTGGAGATACCGACCCTACGCAGCCTGATGTCACCTCTACAAAATGTAACTACATGTCAGGGCGACGCACGCCGCTCAGCCGTGGCTTGGTAGCGTTGCATTTCCCCCCGCAACTCATCTTTCATGTTGTTTATGGAGAAGGAGAACCAGGAAATGAGTCAAGGGAGGGAGGGTGGGGGTGGGGGGATGCAATGCTACCAAGCCCTTGTCGATTCGCCGGGATCTCCTCAGGCCGCGCCTCCAGCGAACATCTAGGAGCCCAGGAAGTACATCTGGGGGCTCCGCCGGCGGCTGGCGGCCTGGTTCTCCATGTCGAACTGTCTCTGCAGTTTCAGGGAGAAGGCTCGGTCCCGGCGCTCTGAGTCCAGGTGTTTGGTCTTCTGCTCTCGTTTCTTTCCCCGCCGCTTAAAGTGAAAAAGCTTAACGTGGTTTAATGTACCTGAACAACGATCAATGATCACCAAATCTAGTCATGAACACTTAAGCCTGTCAAAAAAACTAAACCGAAATCCAACGATTATAGAAGTTATCTCACATTAACGTTTTCTTCTTCATTGGCGCATATGGCGAGGAAAAAGCTTAACGTGGTTTAATGCACCTAAACACGTATTTAGGTTCATATTGCTCCTCATAACCACTGGAAACTGTCAACAAATCGAAACAGAAATGTGGTGATCACTGATCGCTGTTTAGGGACATTAAACCACGTTAAGCTTTTCCTTTGAATGGGCTCTAAAGCAGAAACGCTGTCAGATAACGTCCATAACAACAGGACTTTGGGTTAGATTTGTTGACAGTTTTCAGTGGTTATGAGGAGCAATATGAGAGAGAAAAGTGGTAATCATTGATCATTGTTTAGGTACATTAAACCACGTTAAGCTTTTTCACCTTGAGCGTTTTCTATGTCCCTTGACTGTGTAATGCTTTTTGAAAACTTAAGGCTTTCTTCTTCATAAAACGTGTCGGACATCATCACATTTTTAAAATTTTGCATTTTTTATTAATTTACATTAGTAAGCTACATGACAGCGTCTTTCAAAACATGATCTGCGCAAAAGAGAAAAAAATGAATGCGTCTGTGTCCCCAGCACATTTCAACCCAAACTGACGCCCGTGCTGACTGACTGGTTTGTGTTTCAGCTGCTGGTGTCGGAGGACAGAGAGGACGTGAAGAGGAGACACGACGAAGAGCCTGTACGTCTGATTAAACCGGCTCTTTAAGTGTTCATCAAACCGCAGGAATCAACATCATATCCCTCTTTCATCCTGCTTTCTCTTAAATAATTATATTATATTTAATGTTACACACACACACTTACTGTACTTTTATTGTATTTTCTCTGTAACAAAATGCCTTAAAAACCTTTGATATTGCAGCTAAACAAGGAATAATGTGTTAAACTGTTATACTAACGGGGTCTTCTGGCTGTTTTTCTGACTGTTAAACGGCTGTTTTTATGACTGTTAACGGCTTTTGTTCTGACTGTTAACGGCTGTTGTTCTGACTGTTAACGGCTGTAGTTCTGACTGTTAAACGGCTGTTGTTCTGACTGTTAACGGCTGTTGTTCTGACTGTTAAAGGCTGTTGTTCTGACTGTTAAAGGCTGTTGTTCTGACTGTTAAACGGCTGTTGTTCTGACTGTTAAACGGCTGTTGTTCTGACTGTTAACGGCTGTTGTTCTGACTGTTAACGGCTGTTGTTCTGACTGTTAACGGCTGTTGTTCTGACTGTTAACGGCTGTTGTTCTGACTGTTAACGGCTGTTGTTCTGACCGTTAAACGGCTGTTGTTCTGACTGTTAACGGCTGTTGTTCTGACCGTTAAACGGCTGTTGTTCTGACTGTTAACGGCTGTTGTTCTGACTGTTAACGGCTGTTGTTCTGACCGTTAAACGGCTGTTGTTCTGACTGTTAACGGCTGTTGTTCTGACTGTTAAACGGCTGTTGTTCTGACTGTTAACGGCTGTTGTTCTGACCAGTAAACGGCTGTTGTTCTGACCGTTAAACGGCTGTTGTTCTGACTGTTAACGGCTGTTGTTCTGACCGTTAAACGGCTGTTGTTCTGACTGTTAACGGCTGTTGTTCTGACTGTTAAACGGCTGTTGTTCTGACCGTTAAACGGCTGTTGTTCTGACCGTTAAACGGCTGTTGTTCTGACTGTTAACGGCTGTTGTTCTGACTGTTAAACGGCTGTTGTTCTGACCGTTAAACGGCTGTTGTTCTGACCGTTAAACGGCTGTTGTTCTGACTGTTAACGGCTGTTGTTCTGACCTCTCTAATGTCACTGTCCCGCATACGACCCACTTCCGCTCAAAATGGACGCTCTATACACTTTGTTATAACTTTTTACACATTAAATCTTCACAATATACGGCCATGCGATACACCACTTGAAAGCTTAGCCTCTCAAGATTAATTTAAGCCCACACACAAAGCATAAGGTGATTTATAGAAGTTATAACACTGTTAAAGACAATAAATTAATTAAGAATTACACTGCGCAGCTGGTGTGTGTGCATTCATACCTTTTTGAGTGTCCCTTTATCCACAGAGGTGATATAATCCCAAAAAACTTTGTTTTCATAAATCCACAAGAGTCCAAGGAAATGAAATATCTAAGCCGTTTTATCCAAAACGAGTTATTCGCCTCAAAATCGTAAAGTTTACAAGCCCAGAGTTACAAAAACAGCTACGCTCTTCCAGCGGCTCTTCCGCTTCCTCCCGGTCGTCTAACGGCCAATGACCGCGTCCATGTTATTCTCTGAAGCCTTAGGAATCTAACGAGACCTCTCATAAGTCAATCCGTCACTCAGAGCCGGAGATAGACTGGTTTGACGGCCAACCACGGCTCGGAGGAGATGTGGGGTCAGGTGGGATTGATCGACATTTGCTTCAGCCAGTTAAGATTCCATGCTATGAAACGCCCCTAGCCTTGTAGCCAATAAAAAGACGATTCCATTGACACCATGAAACCCATTGAAAGTTTAACCCTGTGATGGCTGGCTCTGTGTTTCAGCACAGACAGTGACTGTTACAATGCAAAGCCATACCTGACCAATTTATAATGACTTATTTCTATATATTTATGTATATAGTTATGTCAAGTATATGTGTGATTGATGTGGGTGTGTTTTTGTATTTGAGAAGTTTTGAATTTTGCACTTTTTGGGCTTTTTTCTTTGCACCTTTCAAGAAAAACGCACAGCCATATTTGTAGAAAAAAAATCATATAAAATCAATTTTTGAGTCTTTTGGCTTCTGGATTTTTTCTGTAGTAAGCAGACACATGTGGCTAATGTCCTGGATTGTCTGCTACCTCTCATATTTGTTCACAGCAGTATATTTTAATCATATTACAGATGTATGACTTGGACGGAAATAAAAAACTATTCTAGCCTCTGTAGCTCTGTGTCAGTGAGGCCTAGAATCACCCTGACACTTGGAACAAAAACTTGAGAGTGTTTCCTTTCCAATGATATCAGGCACATCCCAGAGTGTCAAAGTATACGGGAGCTGTACCACTTTTAATTTGGGTATGTCGTTGCATGAAATTTCAGCCGTCTGACAAGTAGGCAAAGTTAAACGGCTGTTGTTCTGACTGTTAACGGCTGTTGTTCTAACTGTTAAACGGCTGTTGTTCTGACTGTTAACGGCTGTTGTTCTGACTGTTAAACGGCTGTTGTTCTGACCGTTAAACGGCTGTTGTTCTGACCGTTAAACGGCTGTTGTTCTGACTGTTAACGGCTGTTGTTCTGACTGTTAAACGGCTGTTGTTCTGACTGTTAACGGCTGTTGTTCTGACTGTTAAACGGCTGTTGTTCTGACCGTTAAACGGCTGTTGTTCTGACTGTTAAACGGCTGTTGTTCTGCCCGTTAAACGGCTGTTGTTCTGACTGTTAACGGCTGTTGTTCTGACCGTTAAACGGCTGTTGTTCTGACTGTTAACGGCTGTTGTTCTGACTGTTAAACGGCTGTTGTTCTGACCGTTAAACGGCTGTTGTTCTGACCGTTAACGGCTGTTGTTCTGACTGTTAACGGCTGTTGTTCTGACTGTTAACGGCTGTTGTTCTGACTGTTAACGGCTGTTGTTCTGACTGTTAACGGCTGTTGTTCTGACCGTTAAACGGCTGTTGTTCTGACTGTTAACGGCTGTTGTTCTGACTGTTAACGGCTGTTGTTCTGACTGTTAACGGCTGTTGTTCTGACCGTTAAACGGCTGTTGTTCTGACTGTTAACGGCTGTTGTTCTGACCGTTAACGGCTGTTGTTCTGACCGTTAAACGGCTGTTGTTCTGACTGTTAAACGGCTGTTGTTCTGACTGTTAAACGGCTGTTGTTCTGACCGTTAAACGGCTGTTGTTCTGACTGTTAACGGCTGTTGTTCTGACTGTTAACGGCTGTTGTTCTGACTGTTAACGGCTGTTGTTCTGACTGTTAACGGCTGTTGTTCTGACTGTTAACGGCTGTTGTTCTGACCGTTAAACGGCTGTTGTTCTGACTGTTAACGGCTGTTGTTCTGACTGTTAACGGCTGTTGTTCTGACTGTTAACGGCTGTTGTTCTGACCGTTAAACGGCTGTTGTTCTGACTGTTAACGGCTGTTGTTCTGACCGTTAACGGCTGTTGTTCTGACCGTTAAACGGCTGTTGTTCTGACTGTTAAACGGCTGTTGTTCTGACTGTTAAACGGCTGTTGTTCTGACCGTTAAACGGCTGTTGTTCTGACTGTTAACGGCTGTTGTTCTGACTGTTAACGGCTGTTGTTCTGACTGTTAACGGCTGTTGTTCTGACCGTTAAACGGCTGTTGTTCTGACTGTTAACGGCTGTTGTTCTGACCGTTAACGGCTGTTGTTCTGACTGTTAACGGCTGTTGTTCTGACTGTTAACGGCTGTTGTTCTGACTGTTAACGGCTGTTGTTCTGACTGTTAACGGCTGTTGTTCTGACCGTTAAACGGCTGTTGTTCTGACTGTTAACGGCTGTTGTTCTGACTGTTAACGGCTGTTGTTCTGACTGTTAACGGCTGTTGTTCTGACTGTTAACGGCTGTTGTTCTGACCGTTAAACGGCTGTTGTTCTGACTGTTAACGGCTGTTGTTCTGACCGTTAACGGCTGTTGTTCTGACCGTTAAACGGCTGTTGTTCTGACTGTTAAACGGCTGTTGTTCTGACCGTTAAACGGCTGTTGTTCTGACTGTTAACGGCTGTTGTTCTGACTGTTAAACGGCTGTTGTTCTGACTGTTAAACGGCTGTTGTTCTGACTGTTAACGGCTGTTGTTCTGACTGTTAACGGCTGTTGTTCTGACTGTTAAACGGCTGTTGTTCTGACCGTTAAACGGCTGTTGTTCTGACCGTTAAACGGCTGTTGTTCTGACCGTTAAACGGCTGTTGTTCTGACTGTTAACGGCTGTTGTTCTGACTGTTAACGGCTGTTGTTCTGACTGTTAACGGCTGTTGTTCTGACTGTTAAACGGCTGTTGTTCTGACCGTTAAACGGCTGTTGTTCTGACTGTTAACGGCTGTTCTTCTGACTGTTAACGGCTGTTGTTCTGACTGTTAAACGGCTGTTGTTCTGACTGTTAAACGGCTGTTGTTCTGACTGTTAAACGGCTGTTGTTCTGACTGTTAACGGCTGTTGTTCTGACTGTTAACGGCTGTTGTTCTGACCGTTAAACGGCTGTTGTTCTGACTGTTAACGGCTGTTGTTCTGACCGTTAACGGCTGTTGTTCTGACCGTTAAACGGCTGTTGTTCTGACTGTTAAACGGCTGTTGTTCTGACTGTTAAACGGCTGTTGTTCAGACCGTTAAACGGCTGTTGTTCTGACTGTTAACGGCTGTTGTTCTGACCGTTAAACGGCTGTTGTTCTGACTGTTAAACGGCTGTTGTTCTGACTGTTAAACGGCTGTTGTTCTGACTGTTAAACGGCTGTTGTTCTGACTGTTAAACGGCTGTTGTTCTGACTGTTAAACGGCTGTTGTTCTGACCGTTAAACGGCTGTTGTTCTGACTGTTAACGGCTGTTGTTCTGACTGTTAAACGGCTGTTGTTCTGACTGTTAAACGGCTGTTGTTCTGACTGTTAACGGCTGTTGTTCTGACTGTTAACGGCTGTTGTTCTGACCGTTAAACGGCTGTTGTTCTGACTGTTAACGGCTGTTGTTCTGACTGTTAACGGCTGTTGTTCTGACTGTTAACGGCTGTTGTTCTGACTGTTAAACGGCTGTTGTTCTGACTGTTAACGGCTGTTGTTCTGACTGTTAACGGCTGTTGTTCTGACCGTTAAACGGCTGTTGTTCTGACTGTTAACGGCTGTTGTTCTGACCGTTAACGGCTGTTGTTCTGACCGTTAAACGGCTGTTGTTCTGACTGTTAAACGGCTGTTGTTCTGACTGTTAAACGGCTGTTGTTCAGACCGTTAAACGGCTGTTGTTCTGACTGTTAACGGCTGTTGTTCTGACCGTTAAACGGCTGTTGTTCTGACTGTTAAACGGCTGTTGTTCTGACTGTTAAACGGCTGTTGTTCTGACTGTTAAACGGCTGTTGTTCTGACTGTTAAACGGCTGTTGTTCTGACTGTTAAACGGCTGTTGTTCTGACCGTTAAACGGCTGTTGTTCTGACTGTTAACGGCTGTTGTTCTGACTGTTAAACGGCTGTTGTTCTGACTGTTAAACGGCTGTTGTTCTGACTGTTAACGGCTGTTGTTCTGACTGTTAACGGCTGTTGTTCTGACTGTTAAACGGCTGTTGTTCTGACTGTTAACGGCTGTTGTTCTGACTGTTAACGGCTGTTGTTCTGACTGTTAAACGGCTGTTGTTCTGACTGTTAAACGGCTGTTGTTCTGACTGTTAACGGCTGTTGTTCTGACTGTTAAACGGCTGTTGTTCTGACTGTTAACGGCTGTTCTTCTGACTGTTAACGGCTGTTGTTCTGACTGTTAACGGCTGTTGTTCTGACTGTTAAACGGCTGTTGTTCTGACTGTTAACGGCTGTTGTTCTGACCGTTAACGGCTGTTGTTCTGACCGTTAACGGCTGTTGTTCTGACTGTTAAACGGCTGTTGTTCTGACCGTTAACCGGCTGTTGTTCTGACCGTTAACCGGCTGTTGTTCTGACCGTTAAACGGCTGTTGTTCTGACCGTTAAACGGCTGTTGTTCTGACCGTTAAACGGCTGTTGTTCTGACCGTTAAACGGCTGTTGTTCTGCAGGGAGTTCTGTCTGACTCGGAGAACGAGGAGCCGATCAGCAGGAGGATCAGAAACATCTCGGCCTTCATCAGGAAAACCAAAACCTCCGCAGCCTTCACAGGGTGAGACGCATCATTCACAACACCGCTGTCACACCTGAGACTCGCGGCCGCTCGCTGCCTGACCTCTGACCTGCGTGTGTTCTTCTTCTTCTTCTTCAGTGGTTCCCAGAGGAGTCAGAGCTGCACCGACCCGGTGGAGGACCGAGGAGGGAAGCTGAAAGTCGTCACCCAGCCGGCCCTCATGGACAGAGTACGTTAGACATCCTCTGGTGCTGCTGTGCCGGAGTACTGAGTACTGCTCCCTTAAGTTCCCCTAAGTTCCCTTAAGTTCCCCTAAGTTCCCTTAACCCTTGTGTTGTCATCCCGTCGACCTGCAACTTTGTGTTTTTCTGGGTCGACATTTCAACATTTTGTTCTTTTTCTACACTTTTCTCAACTTTTTTGTCGATTTTATTTTAAAAAAAAAGTCACTTTTCCCAATATTTTTGTAATTATTTTGTTTTTTATGTTAATGTATTTTGACAACAAGGCTGTTACACACCGTGGTGGGGCGTGACAAATTATATTATATAACTATTCATCCCCGCAGCGACAGGTTTTAATTATTCATCACTCGTCTCGTCCTCATCTTCATTCCTCTGGAGGTTTCTGTTACTTTTTTAGAGATTTTCGTGGCTTTATTGGCATTTCTCTGGCTTGAGGTTTTTGTTTTTCTTCAAACGTTGCTTTTTTTGTTTTTGTCTTTTTTTGGAGATTTTTTTCACACATGCTAAACAAATGAAATTAATATAACAAAACTGGGCCTAGCTCACAACTAGCTCTACAAACAAAACAAGTCAAAAGTCAAACAAAATAACTAACCTGCTTCTCTAAAATCAGATAAAGAGACAAGTACAACAACCACTAGTCCAGGGGCCCGTTTCAGGTAGGAGGTTCAACAAACTCTGAGTCTAACTGACCTCTGAGTTGATTTATCCTGAGATGGAAACTCAGAGTTTTCTGTTTCACAACGGCTTATTCGAGTTGGTTCAATCAACTCGGAGTAAGTTGACTCAGGGTTACGCGCGTGCACCAAAGACAGCATGAATGGAGCCATGATACTACGATTCACCATGGCAACAACCACCAACAAACGGGTCGGCGGACATACTCATGCGCACATACAGCGAGTTTGAACATGTATTTCATTAAAAAGCAACACAGCGGCTGCTGCAAAAGAGAGAGAATTTGCGTTGGAGAAAATTGCTGCTAGAGTAAATGCGTATATTCCATGTAATGTATATCATATTTAATCATAAGCTAATATTACTTCAAATCTATTTTATTTAGGTGCAATACTGCGGGCAAAAACGTCCTAGGCTACTAATCTCATTCTGAGGCTGCAGCACCATCATTAACAGAATTATGATTCATAATCTTTCATTTCAAAGGGTTTACATCATTCACCTGCAATCCTGTGGAACTCCTTTTTAATGTCTCTGACTGGTCTGTGGTCCGTGTAACGCTTATCAGTTCAATTTTCTAAGCACAAACGGCCTAGCTCCCCCCCCCCCCCCCCCCCATTCGAGCACATTCAGCAGCCAGACCGAAAGACAGAATGAGAATGGACGACGTGTTGGAAGTCGACTAACGAAAAACATTCAGCGTTCACCGAGAGGTGAAACGCTGTCAATATCCAGCACAGAGTTGAATCAAGATGGCCTAGTGTCTATATTTAAAGTGTCATCCTCCGCCCAGACACAGGACCACTCAGAGGCCAAGTGGCAATCGAGAGAGTCGGGACTTTTCCCGGTGGGCCAGTAGTGTCTGTTTCGAGGCGGCGAGGGCCGGTCTGATAATAGTTATAGGCTGCATAGCCACACCATCCGCTGCCCGGCCGCTGCCCGCTGGTCAGCCTCTGCTTAACGTACGGCGGGCCGCAGCAGCCTCTTATTTCAATGGGGAAGCCAAAAAAGAAAAGGGAAAGGTGGCGCTGAGATGGTCAGACTCAGAAGAAAAAAAGGGATTGTTGTTGCTATGCTGTGTTGTTCATTCATTCACCATCCGAACATTTATCTCCCCTCTTCTCAGCAAGATTCAGAATTATATTCTCGTAATTATCCAGCGTTGACGTGACTGCCAGTCTTCCTGAATGCCTAAACATATCCAGACACCCCCATAATATATATAGAGATAGATAGAAAACAGCCAACCAATCGTTGGTAACTAGGCGGTACGAGGGAGAGAATATCATCAGTATTGAATAATTGGAGCCCAGACGCAATTTTGTAATTTTGTAAATTTCTGATCCTCTGAATAAAAACAGAAAATTGGAAAAACAGGTTAAAGATCCAATTTTTAATTTGTCAAGGTGGAAAGAAATGAAAAATTGGATATTTGAACCCATTTTTCTGTTTTTCCAAATGTCCGTTTGTGTTTAGAAAATTGAACTGATAACGTTACACGGACCGTCTGTGTCCAGGAACACGTCACATGTTTAAAGTCTTTACTTTCACTGACCCGTATACGGGACACTCACGCTCAAAGTGGACGCTGCTTAAATGGATGATATTGTACATGAGACACAGACGCACACACACACCCACACACACACACACACACACACACACACACACACACACACACACACAGACACACACACAGAGACACACACAGACATATACAGACACCCACACACACACACACACACACACACACACACACACACACACACACACACACACACACACACACACACACACACACACACACACATATATATATACACATGAATGGTGATAAGATCTGCCTGAAATGGTCCTTTGCAGTAACTCTTACATAGATATTTGTCTCCCAGATGTTACAGATGTTGATTCACCTCTGGCTTTATTTCCAGTGAGTTTGGTGTTTCCTCTGGACTTCTCAAGCACACGTTTTCTTTTTCTGGACATTTCGTTGTTTCCCCACATTAGTGCGTTTTCTCTGTGGTCGTTATTTAACCTCCCCCCCTCTCCTCCGCCAGGTGGGCATCAGTCACAGTTACACGGCAGGAATCCTCCTCTCGTCGGAGAACAGTCGCTCCGTCTCGGCTCCCATCACGGCTCCGGACCGCCGTCACCCGTGGCGACCCGTCCTCTCGTCTTCATCCACCCCCCTGACCCTCCTCGCTCCGCCGTCGCGCGCCGAGCGCTCCGCCAGCCCCGACAGCAACGACAGCATCTCGGAGGAACTCAACCACTTCAAGCCCATCGTGTGCTCGCCGTGCACGCCGCCCAAACGCCTGGCGGACGGCCGCCTGCTGGAGCCCGCCATCGTGAAGTCCACGCCGCGGAACCTGACGCGCGGCCTGCAGAAGGCCACCAGCTACGAGGCGAGCCCCGCCGTGCTGCAGAAGTGGCGGCAGATCGAACTCGACCGACAGAGCCTCAAAGTCAGCTGCAAGGCGACGCTGACGAGCCCCGTCGGCGAGACGCACGGTAGGGTTGTTGTCAGTGTGTGTGTGTGTGTGTGTGTGTGTGTGTGTGTCTGTGTGTATGTATGTATGTGTCTCTGTGTGTCTCTGTGTGTGTGTGTGTGTGTGTATGTATGTATGTGTCTCTGTGTGTGTCTGTGTGTCTCTCTGTGTGTGTGTGTGTGTGTGTGTGTATGTATGTATGTGTCTCTGTGTGTGTCTGTGTGTCTCTGTGTGTGTGTGTGTGTGTGTGTGTGTGTGTGTGTGTCTCATGTATAATATCTCCCATTTAATATTAAAGTTCTTCTTCTTTAGGCGGAGCGGATGCAAAGACCCATCAGCCCCCCGCGGCGCCTGCGCGGGACGGAGACGGAGTCGTGGCGGTCAACAAGAGACGGCTGCTGTTCGAGCCGCCGGCCGGAGACGCTGACGCCTTCCAGAAACAGTCGGTGAAGATCCGAGTGCCGGCGATACGCTACAGCGGCGAGGCGGCGTTCAGAGGAAGCTCTGACTTTGATATGACGGTCGGTGCTCCTGAATCCTGCGGCGCCGGCGCGCTGTTTGGCCGGCGGCGGTCGTTCTCGCCGTACACTAAGAACTCCGGTTTCCAGTCGTGTAAATCGGCCTCGAAGGACCCGAAGGAGCCGCAGAGTCCCTGCGACAGCGGCGTCCGCAACCAGTCTACCTCGCGGCGGGGAAAGAAACGAGAGCAGAAGACCAAACACCTGGACTCGGAGCGGAAGAGGAGCCGCTCGGCCGGCCAGGACGCCGCCTTCGAGGAGCGGTACGTCGGCGGGCGGACGCAGCAGGAGCGCCGGGACCGAGCCTTCGCCCTGAAACTGCAGAGACAGTTCGACATGGAGAACCAGGCCGCCAGCCGCCGGCGGAGCCCCCAGATGTACTTCCTGCGCTCCTGGATGTCCAATCAGAACCGCAGGAGGCGCGGCCTGAGGAGATCCCGGCGAATTAACAAGAAGCACTAGAGACGAGTCGTGTGACTCGGCACAAAGACAGACAGACAGACAGGAAGTGAGGTTTCATATATATGCAAAGAAAGTGGCGAAAAAGTATGAATGTTTTTACACGGATGCAGACTTTAAATCACAGTCCGCTGTCGAGAAAAAGGAACATTTCCTCCAAAGATCGTTTGGAGATTGGAGGGAGGATCCCTACAGAGATAGACCTTTTAGTTAAAGAGGAAGATCCTTTTAGTTTAACATGGAACAGCCCCGAAATCACCATCACCAAACTACACCAGACTCCATGTAAATAATCAGGACTTTTATCATTGTGAAGGCAGCGGAGTAAAAGAGATGAAGCTTTGTTGTTGCAGGTGTGTGTGTGTGTGTGCGTGCGTGCGTGTGGACCCCACAGAGGAAACATTCGTCTGATTAATTATTCAATATAATGGCCCTTTAAAGCGCAATTTTCGTAAAAATATGCTGGCTCTATACACGCTAAAAGTCCTGATTATTTACATGGAGTCTGGCTCTATACACGCTAAAAGCCCTGATTATTTACATGGAGTCTGGCTCTATACACGCTAAAAGTAGTGATTATTTACATGGAGTCTGGCTCTATACACGCTAAAAGTAGTGATTATTTACATGGAGTCTGGTGGGTTTGGTGATGGTGTTTAATGTTAAACAAAAAGGATCTTACTCCTTAACAAAAGTTGTTTTTTTTTCTTTTCAAATCCAGTCAGCTGTTGTTGAAAAGGTTAAATGCAACTGAACATTTTCTCCAAAAACATTGTTTATTTTTGATCTTCTCACCAGCAAATCACCAAAAACCTGAGTTCTAAATCAGCTTTTAAAAATCTGACTAATCTCACATCACATCTTTGATACGTGACTTTATTTTAACTGAAATTAATTGACCATAAATCCAAAGAATCAATCGACTTTGCTGTTCCTGTTTAAACGGTAACTTTGTTTATTTTATAACCTGGACCCTATTTTCTCATGTGTTTGTGTCTTAGTGACTGAAACTGATTATTATTCTAAGAGTCTGACAACATTATGGGATGGATCCCTACAGAGATAGACCTTTTAGTTAAAGAGTAAGATCCTTTTAGTTTAACATCAAACAGCCCCGAAATCACCATCACCAAACTACACCAGACTCCATGTAAATAATCAGGACTTTTAGCGTGTTTAGAGCCAGACTCCATGTAAATAATCACTACTTTTAGCGTGTATAGAGCCAGACTCCATGTAAATAATCAGGACTTTTAGCGTGTATAGAGCCAGACTCCATGTAAATAATCACTACTTTTAGCGTGTATAGAGCCAGACTCCATGTAAATAATCAGGACTTTTAGCGTGTATAGAGCCAGCATATCTCCACATGTAAATGGGTGAATTAAGGGTTTATTTCAACCAGACCAGAGTGGTGATTGTTGGAACAGTGGAAAGATGAACCAAGACGGCTTTTGGTAGTTTTATTTAGTTTCTGTTCACTTTGAATGAAGTGTGTTTTACGATGATAAAAGTCCTGATTATTTACATGGAGTCTGGTAGAAGTCACTTAGACACAACAACATGGGAAAAATGGGTGCAGGTTATAAAAAAAAAAAATACAGAAATTACGGTTTAAAGTTGTGGAATAATTATGTTGTGACACTTAAGTCAGGAGGTGTGGATTTATTTTGATTTTTGAGAAGAGTATTATTATTATTATGATTATTATATTATTATTGTGTAATTAACAGTTTCAAGTGTTTCTCTGTAGAGACTCTGAAGGGTTTTTTATTTGATTTTTTTTTACTGACTTCACACGAGCTTTACTCTCTCCAACACTGATATGCACATTTTCTACAGTTGTCCAGAAGAGTTCAGGGTTATCGCCGAGTGCCAAATGTCTGATGGACCATGTTAATAGTCTGGTGTGAGAGGAGAAACCAAGAAAACCCTCAAAAACATAACCTGCGTCCTGTCTTCTTTATCATGTTCACAACACGCACGCACGCACGCACGCATACACACACACACACACACACACACACACACACACACACACACACACACACACACACACACACACACAGACAGAAACACACACACACACACACACACACAGACAGAAACACACACACACACAGACACACACACACACACACACACAGACAGAAACACACACACACACACAGACAGAAACACACGCACACACACACACAGACAGAAACACACACACACACACAGACAGAAACACACACACACACACACACAGACAGAAACACACACACACACAGACAGAAACACACACACACACAGACAGAAACACACACACACACAGACAGAAACACACACACACACACACACAGACAGAAACACACACACACAGACAGAAACACACACACACACACAGACAGAAACACACACACACAGACAGACAGAAACACACACACACACACAGACAGAAACACACACACACACCCACAGACAGAAACACACACACACAGACAGAAACACACACACACAGACAGAAACACACACACGCACACACACGCAGACACACGCACACATACACACACAGACAGAAACACACACACTGACAGAAACACACACACACACAGACAGAAACACACACACACACAGACAGAAACACACACTCTCAGACACACAGACAGAAACACACACTCTCTCACACACACACACACACACAGACAGAAACACACACTCTCTCTCACAGACAGAAACACACACTCTCTCACACACACACACACAGACAGAAACACACACTCTCTCACACACACACAGACACACACACACACACACACAGAAACAATAGCGCGCCTCGGGCACGCCGACGCATCGTTTTAAAATCTCTGTGAGAGCCAATCAGATGCGTCCAGGTCACCGTAACGGTGTTCGTAGCGGAAGAGAAGATGGCTGCCGCGAGGAACGGAAAGACTGGACTCCTGGAGAAAGTGAGCATTCAAGTTGTATTGTTTCCAGTCAGCTGTGAAGAAAAGTTCAGGTTTTTATTTTGATTACGGATGTCAGACTGTCGGAGCGGAGAGTTCAGCTCTCTGAGCCGGCTGGCCTCGCTCTCTGCTGCGGTGCTGCTGTCAGCTAAACTAAGCTAAGCTAAGCTAAGCTAAGCTAACGTTAGCCGGCTAAACTACATGTATTTTAAAATATTAATTAACCCGAATTAATTAAGAGGTGAAGCTGTGTTTTTGTCTGCTGTGCGCGTTGGTCAGTCTGTGTTCAAACTGCAGCGGCTTGCAAAGTTTACCGGTTCCAGCTGTTGCAGACCGCTGATGCTCAATCCGCTGCACCAAACTCCATTAGGAAAACAGACGATTTAAGGTTGTTTATAATTTAAAGCCACACAGACTCAATCTAACATACATGTTAGACCATAGCACCATTTTTAAGCGTTGTTTGATTTATTCGGTCATGATTTTTAAACTTAAAACGTATCTCCATGTTAGTTCACGACTGTGTGTTTTGATGATGCTGACAGCTGCTTTCTGCTGCACCAAACTCCATTCAGAAAACAGACGATTTAAGTTAGATTAGAAGTTGAAAGCCACAGAGTCGGTTTTTCACATCAGTCTGGTACCACAGCGCGAGTTATAAGCATTGTTTACATTATTGTTACAAGACCGCTCCATGTTGGTGCACGACCGCGTGTTTTAAAGATGCAGACAGCTGCTTTCTGCTGCACCAAACTACACACACACACACACACACACACACAGTTGTTTTTTTTACTTTCAGTATTGAAACCAGGAAGTGTGTGTGTGTGTGTGTGTGTGCGTGTGCGCGCACACACAAATAAACTATTCTATATGTTGCTATACTAATACAGACAATTATACACTTCCACTTTTAAAAGCAAATCACAATGTTTAGCTTCAAAATGAACAATAAAAACACAGAAAACATGACAGACTTTGACAGGAAGGAGTCATAAATAGTGAAGTTATAGGTAGTAATTGAGATCAATGTGTTAATGTTTGTGTTTCAGTGGAGAATCGACGAGAAACCGGTGAAAATCGATAAATGGGACGGAGCCGCGGTGAAGAACTCTCTGGATGACGCCGCAAAGAAGGTCAGCTTTTATTCTGAAAATATTGTCAAATGTCATCTTTTATTCTATATAAAAATAATCTCTCTCTCTCTCTCTCTCTCTCTCTCTCTCTCTCTCTCTCTCTCTCTCCCCCTCCCTCTCTCTGTGTCCCCTTCAGGTGCTGCTGGAGAAGTTTGGTTACGTGGAGAACTTTGGTCTGGTGGACGGCCGTCTGTTGATCTGTACGGTTTCCTGTCTGTTCGCCATGCTGGCGCTGGTCTGGGACTTCCTGCACCCGTTCCCCGAGTCCAGACCCGTCCTCGCCTGCTGCGTCATCTCATATCCTTCCATTGTGTTAAGAAAATACGTCAAATGTCGGAAATAGCGACAAAAAGGCATCAAAAATATTGGAAAAAAGCAAAGAAACATAGAAAAAAGTTAGTATTTTTGTCTCGTGTAGCTTTCTCTCTTAAAGCCCTAAAAAAAAGTCGGCATAGAAAAAAGGACAGAAAAACGTCGCCATTTTTTTTATTTCTAGATTTTGTTGCCGTTTTCAACCTTTTGGACGTTTTTCTGACGTTACTATTATTATTTATTACTATTTTCACCTGTTTTTCACTGTTGTTGCTTTTTTTTAGTCTTTTCTCCGACACTTTTGTCACTTTCTTTCTCATCGTGGCCTCAAACATTGTGAATCAAACGTTAATAGTCCCAAATACGCCGCACTTTCACCGCATAAATTGCCGATTTCTGCGCAAAATATGCGGGCTTGCATGATTTCATAATCCCCGCATTTTAGTTGCAAAAAAGTCACATATATCTCAGCAGAAAGTTGAAAAATGTTGCGTTTACTTCACACAAGAGCGGCCATTTTCCCCTGTTGCCATGGGAACGTTATGAAGTGATGTCACCTAGTGAGAACACGTGTTGGGGGGGAATCACTTTGTTTTCTCTTTTTCATCAAACCGCAATTTTTGCAAGTTCCTGCAATTTTATTGCATAAAATTACATAAATATCCCGCATATTTTTTAAGAAAATGTGCCGCATAATCAAGGATTTTTGCCCGCAACAATCACCGCTGTTTTCCTGGAGGGACTGATTAATTTAATTTGATTTCCTTATCACAAGCACCCAATGAAGTGTTTGAAGACGCATTAAAGAAAACGTCCAATAAAAACCTGTAAAGGTGTGTGTGTGTGTGTGGCTGTGTGTGTTGTTGTTGTTGTTGTTTGCGTTCCCTAACCGTCCATCACGTACTTCATCATGATGGGCGTCCTGACGCTGTACACGTCGTACCAGGAGAAGAACATCTTCCTGGTTTCTCTGCAGAAAGATCCCGCTGGCATGGACCCAGATAACACCTGGCAGCTCTCGTCCTCCCTCAAACGGTCTTTACCCAGCATGCACTCTGATCACACACACCGCAGACGCACACACACACCACGCACACACACACACACACACTTCACAGCTTTCACTTAGTCACATTCTTTGAAGTATTTTGGTGGTATTCCGACTTCTTTGTTGTTTTTTTAAAACTTTTTTTCTTCCCTTTTTCAATGTTTTTGTCGCTTGTTTGACGTCTTCCCAGAATGCACTGTGATTGCAGACGTGCACATTTCACTGCACAAACCACGTTTTTGTCCATTTTGTTTTCGACGTTATTGTTACGTTCTTGACATTTTTATTTTTGCCTTTTATAACCTTTTTTCTCAACATTTCTATTTGCTTTTTTCGACGTATATTCACATCACTTAGAATTTATTGATTAAGAAAATTTGTATTGTATTTCAAAACAGAAAATGTTATACTTCATAAGGTATTGAGATGTGGATGGATGGATGGATGGATGGATAGATGGATAGATAGATGGATAATATTTTATATATATATTTTCTGTGTTGACGGTGTGTGTTGTGTCTCCAGGTTCGATGACCAGTACTCTCTGCGAGTTTCCTTCATTGACGGAAAGTCGAAGAACTGTCGGGAAGCGGAGTTCACGAAGTCTGTGGCGGCGTTCTTCGACGACAGCGGGACGCTGGCCATGGACCAGTTTGAGAAGTGCGTTTCTAAGCTGCACGACTCGCTGGCCTCGGACAAGAAGACCAAATAAGTCGGAGGATGTTTTTGGTCGCCAAGTTTAATTTCAGAACATCAGAATCCAACTACAGAGACAGAAACTCCATCACGGTTAAAGTTTAGTCCACGCCGAAGCTGCAGCTACGCAATCAGTCAGTCACACACCGCAGGAACCCCCCCGCCACACACACACACACACACACACACACACACACACACACACACACACACACACACACACACACACACACACACACACACACACACACACACACACACACACACACAGAGGGTTCATATGACCTGGTGACCTCGACCATATCTGTAATTCGCCAAATAAATATTGTCCCGGCGCCTGATTTGTTGTAACGCCGCTGTGATGGATTCTCTCTCTGAGGTTAGTTTTCAACCAAATGAAATTAAACCAATAAACTGGTGTTCTGTCACCTCGAGGTCTTAATTCCCAGAAGATTAGTTAAAAAAAAAACGACATTCATACCAAAATTATTATTTAGAGGAAAACAGAAGAAATTATGAAAAAAAACTTAAACATGATTATTTTATTTTTTCGCTTTTTTTTTCTAAACATGTTTTTCTTCCATAAACAATTAAACTTTAAGTTTTCTTTCATTGTCAATGTTTTTTTATTCTTTTTTTATTTTACTTTTTTCGGCCTTTTAATAGTTTTTTTCCCATCTCTTTTTCATCATTCACCACGAGAATTATTTCTGCTGAACTGTTTATAAATCTTCGTCACGTCAAAGTCGGAGAGCTAGTAACCATAGCAACGCAAAGTGCTGACCATAAGCCGTTAAAAACGGACGAGAGGCCGTAAACCGTCACAAACTGCAGTGTAAAAAAAAAAAAAAAAAAATCCCCCCCCGACTGAGACGCGGAGTCTGAATGAGTTGTATACCTGCTTCTGATACCTGAATACTGCTGCTGGTGCTCCATTGCCATGGTTACCATCACAGTTCTCTCATCAGCATCTTCCTTCAGTCTTGTGCGTTCCCCGTCTCCTGCCTGAGTTCGCTCTCCAGCTCGCCACTGGCCGATTCAGCAGAGAGCAGCCAAATAAAAAAAAAAAACATAAAGGGGGAAATTGATGTTTTTTGGAATCGCAAACGACAACAACTCGATGTACTATTACTTGTACTATTACTAATTTAACACACTTTCAAGTTTAAAGTTAAGTTTTTATTCTGGTGACAGATTAGCATCGTTATGCTAAGCTAGCGATGCTAAACGGTGACATGTTGATTCCTTTTACAACAGGAAGTGGACTCAAACTTTGATTTTGAATGTTTTTTTTAATTGTTATTATTTCTCTGTAAGTTCTGTCGGTGGAAACACGTTTGAACGTATTAAAGATGGAGATTGTTACCGGAACTCTTCCTGACTGTTTATTAATGTTTCACGCAGCGCTGGAAGAAGTATTTACTTGACTGCAGTAAAAGTACTAATACCACACTGTATAAACACACGCCAATTTCGTATGCAGTTATTGGCGTGTTATCAAGACGCATTCTCGCTTTTTAGCGTGTTTATCAACGCCGTTTGACCTCCAGGACTTTCACCCAGGAGACCGGATCGTGTCCCGTTTCCTTTCCACGTTTGTTCTTTTCCCAACCCTCGTGGCGTGTCACGTTTCCTGAACCCAACCGTAGCCTCGCGATATGTTTTACGCTGTGACTCAAAATAATAAGGTAACAAAGTGGCGTGTATGTTTACGCAAAGTCATGATATGTTGCTGTTTATGATAATTTTCAGGTTCATAATTGTATTTTGAGGTTGTACCAGAATATGTTTACATGGTTTAATTTTCAGAAAACACCATATTTTTGTTGTACTGCACATTGCTGCAGCTCCTCTTTTCACCCTGTGTGTTGAGCTCTCTGTTTTAGCTACAGAGTGAGACATCTCACCTCTATACCATCTTTGTAGTGAGTCCCACATGCTCAGTAGCTCGGTGAGATCACATCAGCTAGCTGTTTGTTTCTCTAACTTCAAGGCAGGATCAGCAGGGAGACTTCTTCTAAACAGGGAACACTTCCACCTTAGCGTGGAATACCTGCAGAACAGGGACAGGAAGTAGTTCTTCTGGAGATTATGGTGAACTAGTGTGTGTTGTAGCAGTGTTTTGCCATTGAGAACGAGCTAGCATGCTACGGTTAGCCCGTCGTCACGGCTACTGACGTAGAAAGTCCTGCAGATTTTGACCAGCTCACCCAGAGACTGAAGACAGGAATCATTCAGAAACCGTATCTCACTCAGAACAACATGGATGGATGTTTTAACAAGTATGTATGTGTGTGGAAGCACCAGAGACACAAAATAACACCCCAGATCACAGGAAAAGAGTTGTTTCTTTTCATAATATGGTCATTTTAAAGTACTAATACCATTCTGTAATAATACTCTGTTACAGTTAAAGTCCTGCAGTGTAAATGTTACTTCAGTAAAAGTCTGAAAGTTTCATCAGGAACATGTAGTTAAAGTATTAAAAGTAAACTGGAAACGATCTTTCTTTCTGTCTCTCCAACCAGCTGTGTGTTTAATGGTCTGATCATCTCAGATGGACTTGTAGCCGTTGTATTGTCGGCTAGTTTACTTTAGAATAAAACATCAGATTTTATAAACTACATTATGTTTATTTTGTAAAGTAACTAAAAATGTGGGTTTTATTTAAAGGAAGTTTTTGTCGCCTCGTGAGGTTTTTGCCCATTTATTGATGTGTTTGTTTGTGCCTTTTTGGGATGTTGTTGAGGGGAACAAATCTATATCTTCTAAATATTGAGAGGGGGGCGTATTCTCTCCCCCCCCCCCCCCCCCCCCCCCCTGAAATCTACGCTGTAAACCTCTGGTCCTGAAACTGCAGGAAGCTGTGGCTCGGTGCAGCCACGGTTCATCCAGCAGGTGGCGCTGTTGCACTGCTGCTCACACTGATGGTCAGTGACTTCATTCACACTCCAACTGTCACAACTTCATGGTCTGCTGCTGACAGACTCAGATTATTACTCAAGTGTCTGACTAGTGAGGGGAATTGTGTTATTTTAGGAACGACTCATATAGATTTTTGCAACTGGTGTTTTTTTACTTGCTAAGACCCCATTGAATACAAAACTACCTGTTTCTGATTTTTTTCTTAATTTTCAGTGCCAAAATTCAAGATGGCAGACAATATATGCAGAAAAATCAAAAGAATTAACATATATAACATATATAATCTTTTCACTTCTATAAATGCCTTAAAATTGTCAACTTTTTGATAAATGTACTCCTAAGCTAGACAAATAAGACAGACTATTTTCAAAAGATTTAATTTGCCAATGAAATGGGAAAAAAATAAAATAAATTGGAAAACATCTGAAGAAAATCTGCATCTTGTTTCATTATTGAAGAGTTTAACAAAACAGTCATTGTCACTCAAGTATTTATCCTCATCACTGTCACTGTCTGACATCAATATTCGTGCACGTCTCCTCAGAGCCCTCACACCTACAAAGTTGCGTGCACGGTAAGTTGTTACTCTTGCAGGAACACCTTCTACTGCATTGGCTGGCGAGACAAGAGCACTTCACAAGCTCCACAACAGCCTCTGGTGCTGGTGGAAGTTTTGACAGGACAGGGGCCCATTGCCCCTCATCAATTTGCCTCCATCCCAGTGATAGTGCATCAAGAATCTTTGGAGCAGGAACCGTATCTTGTGCCCAAACATTTGCTTGCCAGTGTGCTCTCAGAATGTGCTCTGTAACTGCTCCTGAAGTGGGACATAGTTTTTCCACTCCCTGGTTGGGTTAAAACATGTTCCACCGAAGGGCTTTAGCTGTTTCATAACCGGGTTATTTTTTTAATTTCTCACATCCAGCTAACACTTCTGGAGATGGATGAGCACCTACACCAAGCCTACAAAGTGTGCTAATGACATCATCATCTGCCTCCATGAATGACTTGAAACAAGAACCTTTTCCTTTCCCACGGGTATGGCCTGTGGTATCGCAGCCTGTGAGTGCATGGAACCCTGCTAATGCTGCTGCACGCTCTGGGCCAAGAGCCAAATAAATAGGTTGGACTTGTATCTTCTGTCGATGATAATGAGACTGTCTTTGTTGAGGTCTGGCACCCTGCGTAGGGCAAGCACCAAGACATCTGCGTCACGTGTGTAGATATGTGGAGTTTTGCCAAAATGACTTACTCCTACTGCATACATGATCTTCTTGTGAGCTCCTCATGCTCACCATGTTAACTTTTGAGGCCATAACACCTTTGTGTGTGTGTGTGTGTGTGAACTGTGACTGGCAGTTTACATCGTTCAACAGCTTTATGAGCAAGGTAGAGGACGAGGTTGGTTTTGGTTTCCTTAGATCCCAGGAAAGCTTTAAAGTCTTTGATCGGTGTTGAGTCTTGTATTTTGTATCCCTTATCCTGCGCTTTTCCCGCTGTACGGACCTGTCTCGTTCTGTCTTTCATTGAGTTTGTGATGGTAAAGTTTTATAATAATTATGTCATTGTAGCCTCGTGCCTTACTTTCAACACTTTGAATAAAGCATTCTGCCAGATCTTGGCAACAGTTTATGTCACTTTTCCTGACAACCATCTCCTGCACAACAGCCATGCCATCTGTTAAGATGCTATCCAATGTGTGTGTTGATTGCACTGAGCTACTCTCTGTAGATTGTTCAGAAGATGCTGTTTCTGAAACCAGTCCCTCCAGTTCATGGATGAGGGCAGATTTAGCTGTCGTGGGCAGCAAAGAACCATCAGCCAACATTAGGCTTGCGTTATAATCAGCAAATTCATATGTTCCCACAATTTCCTGCAAGTCCAGTTCTCTTGAGGACTTTGCAATGAAGAGCAAGCGAACAAACAGGGAGTTGGTTGCTTTCATCTGAACAACTTCTGAAGTTGTTCAGAAGAAAGCAACCAACTCATCATCAGGTTCATTTGAACAACAGGATTATTTCCATAGCAACGGAGTATTAAATCTACACAGTAATAAGAACACCTGGATATACAACCCCAAATCAGAAAAAGTTGGGACAGTATGGAAAACACAAATAAAAAAAGAAAATAGTGATTTCTAAATGTACTTTGACTTGTATTTCATTGCAGATAATGTGAACAGAAAATATTTCATGTTTTGTCTGGTCAACTTAATTTCATTTGTAAATATACATCCTTTCCTGTCATTCAGACCTGCAACACATTCCAAAAAAGGTTGGGACAGGAGCAATTTAGGGCTAGTAATCAGGTAAATTGGTTAAATAATGATGTGATTTGAAACAGGTGATGTCAACAGGTGATTGTAATTATGAGTTGGTACAAAAGCAGCATCCAAGAAAGGTCTAGTCCTTTAGGAGCAAAGATGGGCCGAGGATCGCCAGTTTGCCAACAAATACATGAGAAAATTATTGAAATGTTTAAAAACAATGTTCCTCAAAGAAAGATAGGAAGACATTTGCTTATTTCACCTTCAACAGTGCATAACATAATTAAAAGATTCAAGGAATGAGGAGGAATTTCAGTGCGTAAAGGACAAGGGCGCAAGCCTAAGCTGAACAACCGTGATCTCCGATCCCTCAGGCGGCACTGCATCAAGAATCGTCATTCATCTATAAGCGATATCACCACATGGGCTCATGACTACTTTGGCAAACCTTTGTCAAGTACCACAATACGTAGTTACAGCCACAAATGCCAGTTAAAACTGTACTGTGCCAAAAGGAAACCCTATGTTAACAGTGTCCAGAAGCTCCGTCGACTTCTCTGGGCTCGGAGGCATCTGGGATGGACCATCACACAGTGGAAACGTGTACTGTGGTCAGATGAATCAGTATTTCAGGTATTTTTTGGGAGAAAAGGATCACCCAGACTGTTACCAGCAACAAGTCCAAAAGCCAGGGTCTGTCATGGTATTGGGTTGTGTCAGTGCCTTTCGCAAAGGTAACTTTCACTTCTGTGATGGCACCATTAATGCTGAAAAGTGCATAGAGATTTTGGAGCACAATATGCTGCCTTCAAGAAGACATCTTTTCCAGGGACGTCCATGCATATTTCAGCAAGATAATGCAAAACCACATTCTGCACACATTACAAAGTCTTGGCTGCGGAGGAAGAGGATACGGGTACTTGACTGGCCTGCCTGCAGTCCCGACCTGTCTCCAATAGAGAATGTGTGGCGCATTTTGAAGTGCAAAATGCGACAACGAAGACCCTGTACTGTTGCCCACCTTAAGATTTGTTTGCAGTAAGAATGGGACAAAATTACACCTGAAACACTTCATCACTTGGTGTCTTCAGTCCCTAAATGTCTTTTAAGTGTTGTGAAAAGGAATGGCAACATTACAAAGTGGTAAATGCTTTACTGTTCCAACTTTTTTTGAAATGTGTTGCAAGAACCAAAATAGGAATTTTGTTTTTTTGAAACAAAAACACATTACATTATGTGCTGTTGTATTGTCTGCAATGAAATACAAGTCAAATACAAATCAATCAAATCGCTACTTTTTTTATTTGTGTTTTCCATACTGTCCCAACTTTTTCTGATTTGGGGTTGTAGTCAAAATTTCAAAACCTTTGGCGATTTTATGGTTAGGGCCGAGCACCAGTAGCCTATTTTAGTAATCACACAATAACTTGACAATTTAATTTAAAATTTGATATCATAATACATATTCTTAATTTTTTGAATTTGAATTTCCTGGTAAAATGAAGGTTAAAAAAACATTTTATATTTAATTTTGCTTTTCCACGGACCACCTGCAGTATCCTCATGGACCACTAGTGGTCCACGGACCACAGTTTGGGAATGACTGGTCTAATATATTGTAGTGGGTATACTGTACTGCATATAAATATATTGGCAGTACTTTCAGTCAAAAGAAGGCCGCTCAAGTCACGCTACATGTTCAATCTGCAACTCCGATTTGTCTCGTGGTGGCGAGGAGCCTAAACAACACACAACATGGCCGCTGGTACAACATCTGGTATGAAAGATGTGAAAGAATACGAGTTGTGCACGAAGGAATCTCCAGACAGCAGCCAGAATGCAGCAACTTCAGGTACGGCAAAGGAAGGACAGTCACTGGTTACTTCATTAATGTGTTTACTGTGGTAATGGACTGAGGACGGGAGGACGACTCAGCAGAATCTTAACCGGTGGATTCAGGACTCAGCAGAATCTCAACCAGTGGATTCAGGACTCAGCAGAACCCCAAAAATCTGGAATCGGTGCATCCCTATGGATCCAGACGCTCATTTATTCTTAAAAAAAAAGTTGTTTTCAGTTAAAAACTGGTTGAAATATTCTGCAAAACAAACATTTTGACATCCAGTTATTGACAGATTTAAGAGATAATTAGTTAGACAAAAACATGGGAAAATAGAGTCCACGTTGAAGAGAACTGAAGTTACCCTTTAAGCTTGAACTGGCAGCAGACAGGTGGGCGGAGTCAGTGTGCGGTGTGTCAGTGGTGGATCAGTGAGAGGGAGCAGAGTGCTGCTGTCTCTGGGCCTGACATGGCCTGTCTGATGGCCGCCTGGTCCGACCACAACCCCACCGTCACCAACTCCATCATCATGGTGAGTACTCCGCTCACACTGGAGAACATACTGGAGTCAAGGCTGCAAATAACCATTATTTTCCCAATTAATCGATTACATTGGTCTTTAAAATGTCCAGTTTCCTGCTGCAGACTGTATAGTATACACTGTAAAGCTACATACTGTCGGAGCTGCAAAGATGAATGGATTAGTTGGCAACTGCTAAATTTATCAGCAACTATTTTGATAATCGATTATCGCTAAATCAGTTTTGAGTCATTTTTTTATGAAAAAGTAAAATATTCTTCACTCTATCGATCACTTAGCATGTTTATTTTGTCCTAAAATGTGAAACTTCTTTGTTTACCTTAAAGTGCACTGAGCAGTTGTGGAATGTAACTAAGTACATTTACTCCAGTACTGTCCTTAAGTTACTTGTACTTCACTTGAGTCTTTTCTGTTCATGCCACTTTCTACTTCTACTCCGCTACATTTCAGAGAGAAATATTATACTTTTTACTCCACTACGTTCATCTGTTACAGCTTTAGTTACTAGTTACTTTACACATTAAGATTCCTGCATACAAAACACATGTAGTTTATAAAATCTGATGTTTTATTCTAAAGTAAACTAGCCAACAATATAATGGCTACAAGTCCAGCTGAGATGATGAGACCATTAAACACACAACTGGTTGATCATTTGCTAATCAGAAGTATCAGAAGTGCTCATTATTCAGAAGAATAACCCCTTAATTATTAATATAGAGCTGCAAAGATTAATGGACTTGTCAACTATTAAATTAATTGCCAACTATTTTGATAATCGATTCATCAATTTGAGTATTTTTTTATGAAAATCAAGTACAACTAGTGTGATGTCAGCTTGTTAAATATGAATATGTTCTAGTTTCTTCTCTCCTCTGGGACAGGAAACTGAAAATCTTTGAGTTGTGGACAAAACAAGACATGTGATGATGTCATCTTGGGCTTTTTGGGAAGCTCTGATCCACATTTTAGAGATCAAACAACTCATCCATTCATCCAGGAAATAATCCACAATTAATCCACCATGAAAATAATTGTTATTTGCAGCATTAATAAAATGAAGGACTCAGTTTTGAATAGTTGAGGTATTTTAAAGAGCGTTGAATGAGGCCTTATTACTCAGTCAGATTTACTGGGGTTCTGCAGTGTGATTTACTGGGGTCCTGCGGTGTGATTTACTGGGGTTCTGCAGTGTGATTTACTGGGGTTCTGCAGTGTGATTTACTGGGGTTCTGCAGTGTGATTTACTGGGGTTCTGCAGTGTGATTTACTGGGGTTCTGCAGTGTGATTTACTGGGGTTCTGCAGTGTGATTTACTGGGGTTCTGTGGTGTGATTCTGCGGTGTGATTTACTTGGGTTCTGCGGTGTGATTTACTGGGGTTCTGCAGTGTGATTTACTGGGGTTCTGCGGTGTGATTTACTGGGGTTCTGCGGTGTGATTTACTGGGGTTCTGCAGTGTGATTTACTGGGGTTCTGCGGTGTGATTTACTGGGGTTCTGCGGTGTGATTTACTGGGGTTCTGCGGTGTGATTTACTGAGTTCTGCAGTGTGATTTACTGGGTTCTGCTGTATGATTTACTGGGGTTCTGCGGTGTGATTTACTGGGGTTCTGTGGTGTGATTTACTGGGTTCTGCAGTGTGATTTACTGGGTTCTGCTGTGTGATTTACTGGGTTCTGCAGTGTATGATTGGTCACTCCTGTCTGATGTGTTGGGATTCAGTTTGTCCTTTATCATATTTGAGTCATAAATACATCTTTAAAGTGAGTTTAGTTAACGTCTTGAACATATCCCACTGCTTCAGATTTACTGCTACGTCTGGTTATTTGTGATGGTTTAACGTTAACAGTCGTTTTAACTCAGGTAATATTCATAAACAATGTGAAAAAGGTGTGCGTGTGTGCGCGCATGTGCACGCACTTGTATTTGTACTTGTATGTGTACTTGTGTACGTGTACGTGTACGTGTACGTGTACGTGTATATGTACATGTACTTGTGTGTGTATGTGTACGTGTACGTGTACTTGTACTTGTGATTGTACGTGTGTGTGTATGTGTGTGTGTACGTTTACATGTATGTGTACTTGTGTGTGTGTACATGTATGTGTATGTTTACATGTATGTGCTTGTACTTGTGTGTGTGCCTGTGCGCTTGTTTAACGTTAACAGTTGTAATAACCCAGATGATTTTTACTAAACCCTCAGAACACCAACGGGCCCCCAGACCTCATGTTGGACCCCCGGACGGTGTGCGTTTGTATGGACGAAGTGGTGAACAAGCGGCCGGCGGGCAGCCAGCAGACGCCGCTGCTACACGGACACTTAAAGAAGGTGGACAACAACCTGACGGAGGCCCAGAGGTTCTCCTCGCTGCCACGCAGACCGGCGGTCAACATCGAGTTCAGGGACATCTCGTACTCTGTCAGGGAGGGACCCTGGTGGAGGAAGAAAGGTACGAAGATCACCAGGGACACACACAATCTACAGAATGTTTAAACAAATTTAAACAAAAACTGATAACACATCTCCACCCCAAGCACAAAAGCAGTTCTCTAAATTCTGCAGATCAAAACTGGGTCTGATAATTATCTCATTATCGATATATAATATATAATTGTTTGGCTGATAAAACATCAGCTTAAGTCAGCAAAGTAAGTCACTTTTTCAGCATTAAATGTCTAAAAACATCTCGACTTATGTTCTATATGTTGTTGGGTTGTGTACTTTTATTATCCCGAAAGTTACCAACAATGTTGCCGCGTTGTGGCCATCTGCCAGAAACTGTCAGAAATTTACATATGATAGCCTATTTCACGAAAGTATTTGAGTAAATGTACTCGGTTACCTTCCACTTGTTCTATTTTTATTTCAGGGGTTTCCTTCCTTGTGTGTGTGTGTGTGTGTGTGTGTGTGTGTGTGTATTGGATTATCGGGCTGTAATCTATTAATCTCAGCAGGTCTCCTGCTAAAAACAGCTGCAGGCCAGATTAGAAGCAGCTCTGTCATGCCGAGAGAAAATAAACAAAACCACCTTCACTGTATTCTCAGTTACATTAGAAGGGAAACGTTTGGGTCCCCCCGGGTTAAATGTGTTTTTGACATATCACAAATAAGTTTATAGTCAAATCCACGTAAGGACGGATGGGTCAAAGTAAAGGTTCGGACACACACACACACACACACACACAGACCAGATGGCCGACCGTCGGCAGTAAAGTTGGTCCAAGAGTTGGTCCAAAAAGTTCCTCAGAACACACCGAAGAGACGAGACGTAATACGTCTCCATAACAGCAGTTATTAATGTGTATTGTCGCCAAAAAATGAAATCCCAGAAATGTAACTCTGAGGACCCGTCCCCCCTCCCCCCCAGGGGTCCCAGACCCCCTGAAGTATCTGGGAGGACCCCAGATACTTCTCCTCCTCAGCACCTGCTCATTAATGTTACGGCGGCCATTACACAAACATGCTGAAATCAAAGTGAATGCTTCCTTCCTCCATAACCTCCCTAACTTTAGTGCAGCAGCGTGCTGCGTCTGATGTCAGTGTTGGTCTTTGGTGCATGCGGGTCAGTTGGAAACCTCAAACAGTTCACACTGGAATCTGATATAGGCCACATTTTAAAAAGGTCATGTGATCAGACAAACAATAAATCAAATCTGAGCAAAAAAATCAAACTTATGGTGTGAACACAGCCTACAAATCCAACCTGAGTATGAGTTACGTTCCACTGTTGTTGTGTTCAGTGTGTAAAGAACGCATCAGATTGCTCTTTGTTCCTGTTGATATCAGAGTTTCACTGGGAACAGGGTGAGGGGGCGTTCACACCTGTTCACCTGAAAGGAACTCCTCCTCCTCCTGATAGAGCGACGGCTGAGTTTTACCCTCCTGTCGTCCTCGGGTCAAATTTGACCCGTTTTCAAAGTTTCTTTATCATAAATTTGGGTTTCTTTTAACCAAATTGCCCCAAAATGACACGGCTGGTTCCATAAGACGCTCTTCACAAAAGAAAATTAAGGATCAGTTCTCTATTTTCATAGAATTGAAGAATAGAATAGAATTTAGAATTTGGGTGTTGTATTCAACTTTATAGCATCATGCTGACTAAACTCTGACAGATCTGTGATTATCCATTACCTTCATTCCTCCGATCTTAACCAAATTATTCATCATTTCTGCTTTCTTCTTACACAATTCTTTTTTACTGACCATAAATTCCAAAAACAAGTGTATAACTTGCGCAAATAAATAGATCTGTTGGTGAATATATTGGTTTTAGTGGAAAAAAGTGCCAAAAACGTTGAAATAAGCAGCAAAAATGAAAAAAAATTAAAATAAAAAAATAAAAAGCAAGCATAACGTGGGGAAAAAGCAACAAAAAATGTAACAATAGTGTCTAAAAGAGTTAATTCTGACCCGGGAGGACTACACGAGGGTTAAGGTGGCAGACAGATGCATTGTGGGTTTTCCTGAAGTGCAGTTAAAGAGGTAACTGCAGTTCATCGGCACTAATCTGCCACTCAGATGACTGAGTCGTCCAAACGTTGGCGATATAAATAAATGTTCCGGTCAACGCTGAGGGACAAGAGAACCCTCCCATCTTCCTCTTCCTCCACCTGTTTCTATCTTCCTCTTCCTCCACTTGTTTCCATCTTCCTCTTCCTCCACCTGTTTCCATCTTCCTCTTCCTCCACCTGTTTCTATCTTCCTCTTCCTCCCTGGGTTTCTGTCCCAAGAAGCTTGTAAACGCTACAAAAATACATTGTATGTAATGTCTACTTCCAGAACTTCTTTGTTGCTCAGAGGGACATGATCAGACTCGCTCTGCTGACTGGTTCCCCGAGCTCGGTCTCAACTTGGAAAAAAGTGCGTTTAACATTAGTGCACCTGACTCGTAGAACAAATTACAGCACGTCCTTAAAATCACCTTACTTGTACCTTTTAGACAATTTAGAAATCTGGGGTTAAAGGGGACATATTATGCTCTTAGAATAGAATAGCATGCCTTTTATTGTCATTATACACATGTACAATGAGATTGAAGGAACTCCTTTCCAGTGTCAACATGTACGTAAGATAAATGTAACAACATGGAATAAAATAGTGCAAAAGAAAGGGGTGGGGGGGTAAGGTACACAGTTCTGAGACGCTATATACATACGTAAAAATAGAAAGATAAATATGAATTGTATACAGTGTGATACGCATTGTGAAATAATGATATTGCACAGAATTATCAGTATTATCTATTATCAAAAGTATTAAATATTGCGGATATATATGGTGGATAGAAGACAGTCCGGGGGGGGGGACTGTGGAGTCAGTGCATGTGTGAGTTCAACGTGGTTCTGGCTTTTGGGAATAAACTGTTCTTGAATCTGTTAGTCCTTGTTCTGATGCACCTGCCTCCCCATATGTTCTGTCATATCTACAATGTTGTAATGTTGGATTTTCATGTTCAAATAATGAGGTCAGCGTATTTTAATCTAAAACGTTCAGATAACCAACCAACGGTTTTGTCGCTTTTTTCAACGTAAGGATGTATTTTAGAGCCAGAAAGGCATTAACGCAGTAACGTCATTTTGATGCTTTGACATTTTTGTCACGTTTTTTTTAACGTTTTTGTCACTTTTTTAAATTAATAAAGCAAAATAATCATCTTAAATACACGTATTTCGCATCACATGAATTATCAACAGTGAAACAAATGGTCTTGTAGAGGTTCCTTTTTTTCTGTCTTGGTCTTGACTTGGACTGACTGTCGCTGGGTCCTCGGTCTTACCGGGTCCTCGGTCTCACCAGGTCCTCGGTCTCACCGGGTCCTCTGTCTCACCGGGTACTCTGTCTCACCTAGTCCTCTGTCTCACCGGGTACTCTGTCTCACCGGGTCTTCAGTCTCACCGGGTCCTCTGTCTCACCGGGTACTCTGTCTCACCGGGTACTCTGCCTCACCGGGTCTTCAGTCTCAGCAAGTCCTCTGTCTCACCTGATCCTCTGTCTCACCGGGTACTCTGTCTCACCGGGTCTTCAGTCTCAGTGGGTCCTCTGTCTCACCGGGTACTCTGTCTCACCGGGTCCTGGTCTCACCAGGTCCTCTCTCTCACCGGGTCCTCGGTCTCACCGGGTCCTCGGTCTCACCGGGTCCTCGGTCTCACCGGGTACTCTGTCACACCGGGTACTCTGTCTCACCGGGTACTCTGTCTCACCGGGTCCTCGGTCTCACCGGGTCCTCAGTCTCACCGGGTACTCTGTTTCACCGGGTACTCTGTCTCACCGGGTCCTCGGTCTCACCGGGTCCTCAGTCTCACCAGGTACTCTGTTTCACCGGGTACTCTCTCACCGGGTCGTCGGTCTCACCGGGTCCTCGGTCTCACCAGGTACTCTATCTCACTGGGCACTCTGTCTCACCGGGTCCTGGTCTCACCGGGTCCTCGGCCTTGAGCTTCTCTTGGACTTGACAAACGTGGTGTTGACTTCCTGCAGTGAAGGTTACTGTTGGCCAGAGAGAGTGAACCAGATTAGATCAGATTAAACGTGATAATCTCGTTAAAGAGCGTTGAGCAGATTCAGCGGTTACTGCCGGCCAACATCATCAGCCTCTTTGCTTTGGTTTGGTTTTATTGGTTTGCACACATTCATGCAGCCGTCCAGTAGTTATCTGACCGTGAATCTGAGGGGCGGAGCTTCTGAAGGGGGGGTAGTATTTGTTTGGCAGTTGTGTTCAAATATCCAAAATCGCTGCGCGGCGTCGCTTACTGCACCTTTAACAGCTGTCTTGTCTTATCTTGGTTCTCTCTGTGCTGTTGTTTTGCTTTGTGCTCTGTTTTGTTCGGCCTATGATCCCACATTTCTAAGAATTTGTTTTTCACTGAAAATTAGGCCCCATGTTCCCACAGCCCTATGTTCCCACAGCTCTGTTCCCACAGCCCTATGTTCCCACAGCCCTATGTTCTCACAGCCCAATGTTCCCACAGCCCTATGTTCCCACAGCCCTATGTTCCCACAGCCCTATGTTCTCACAGCCCTATGTTCCCACAGCTCTATGTTCCCACAGCTCTATGTTCCCACAGCCCTATGTTCCCACAGCCCTATGTTCCCACAGCCCTATGTTCCCACAGCTCTGTTCCCACAGCCCTATGTTCCCACAGCCCTATGTTCCCACAGTGCTATTTTCCCACAGCCCTATGTTCCCACAGCTCTATGTTCCCACATTTCTAAGATTTATTTCAAAAGTAGGCCCTATGTTCCAACAGTTCCTTTTTCATAAATTTTATATCAGATTTTATCCCCCTTTCTCCCAATTTGGTAGCCAATTACACCCAACCTATTATCCAGTAGCAATGGACTACATATGGAATGTAACCCTAACATAGGGCCTAATTTTAAGAAAAATCTTAGAAATGTGGGAACATAGGGCTGTGGGACCATTGGGCTGTGGGAACATAGGGCTGTGGGAACATAGTGCTGTGGGAACATAGGGCTGTGGGAACATAGGGCTGTGGGAACATAGAGCTGTGGGAACATAGTGCTGTGGGAACATAGGGCTGTGGGAACATAGGGCTGTGGGAACATAGGGCTGTGGGAACATTGGGCTGTGGGAACATAGGGCTGTGGGAACATAGTGCTGTGGGAACATAGGGCTGTGGGAACATAGGGCTGTGGGAACATAGGGCTGTGGGAACATTGGGCTGTGGGAACATAGGGCTGTGGGAACAGAGCTGTGAGAACATAGGGCTGTGGGAACATAGGGCTGAGGGAACATAGGGCTGTGGGAACATTGGGCCTAATTTTCAGCAAAAAAAAGTCTTAGAAATGTGGGAACATAGGGCTGACCCCATTTTGTTGCTGATTTTTTTTGCTTCTGTGCTGTGTCTTGTTTTGTGCCAATTAGTGCTTTGCTTGTGTTGTCCTTGTTTTTGTTTCTTTGTATTTTATTAAAAAGCCTTTTTTTTAACATCGAGGGCAGGGGACTACAGATGAATGCATCTGCTATTTTTAACCCTTGTAAAATCATGCGTTTTATTGATTTTCAATGTCTCATTTCATAAATGAACTGAACTGAAAGGAAGAGCGTATGCTGGAGAGGTTAGAAACTTGTGGTCACTAAAAGTTAATTTACAGCACACACAAAAATAGAACATGCAATAACTAAAACTCAGTATGGCGAAAATACAGAATAATAAAAATATTTATAGGCTTAAACTGAACAAAATTATGACAATAATAGAATGAAATATCAAAACTTACAGAAAAGGTAGGGGATTTAGATAATAAAAGCCGAAGAAAGCTTCAACATTTCTATGATTAATCATGAAATGTTAAGTCATTTTGTGACTCATCTGATATTTTTATTTTTAATTTATTTTTAAGTAGGGCTGCACAATATATTGTTTTTTCTTTATCGTCATCGCGATATCAACTAGTGCAATAAACACATCGCCAAAGAATTGAAAGATTTTTTGTGTTATTTGAAAGAAAATATCAGCAAAAAATGTGGATCAGAGTTTCCCAAAAAGTTGACCTGTTTTTACATTCAAAAAATGACTCAAACTGATTAATCGATCACCAAAATAGTTGGGGATTTATTTAATATTTGACGACTAATCTATAATCTTTGCAGCTGTAGTCAGAAGTTCATCTTTCTCTCAAATGCTTTTCCAGGAGAAAGCTGTGACTGGCAGGGTTCAGGTGGGTTCAGGTGTCAGATTCACGTGAAACCAGACGGAGAATAAAACCTCCAAACTGATGTGTAACCCGACTCGAGGACTCCAGACAAAGAGCGGTCCTTAGAGCGGCTGGGAACCTGCAAACTGATTGTTTCTTTTCTGTCTCAGGTTACAAAACGCTGCTGAAAGGGATCTCTGGGAAATTTACCAGCGGCGAGCTGGTGGCCATCATGGGGCCCTCAGGGGCCGGGAAGTCCACCCTCATGAATATCCTGGCTGGGTACAGGTGGGTACCGGTCTTCTGAAGTCTGATTCAGACCTGCAGCCCTATTTTTAAGTAGACCAAACAGATGACGGACCTGGTTCTGATTTTATTTTACCCTAATTTGTTGTTTTGAGTCAGACAGTCAATCAAACGGTCGGTCCGTCAGTCCGTCGGTCAGTTAACTTAAGTACTTAACTAACCTTGGTATGTAAAGTTACGTAACTAACATTCTTAAATTCTTTAAACCCAAACTACGATCCTTTCCTGAACGTAACGGAGTCAGATCTGTGGCTTTGAATGTGAATATTTATTAGGGACCAATTATCTGCCTGGCTAATTATTGGTGCAGATATTTGGCAATTTGCAGATTATCTTTATCAGTGTTTTATTTTACAGATGACCGCTAAGGTTAATTAATTACAAAGTGTGCTACTTGTGTCCCTCCCTCCCACTCATGATGAAACCTGATTTCAGAATGATGAAGTTAGAGAACAATTAGGAACAAAATAGGATGAAGGCACAGCATGGCTTTTCAATTATGAATTTAGTTGGGCCAGATTTTAAAACCATGAAATATAGATTTCCGCCAGACACACCACAGACGGGAGGTCCCCGTCTTCAGCGATATATTGCCGTCTGGTCTACTTTCTCTGCGTGCAACGAGCAAATCTGGCGAGAAAACACACTGATACTCTATTATAAGTGATAAAAGATAGCCTATGTTATATATGATATGAATTATCTGATTCTGCTCATCAACCATTAATTTATTCATCAGAGTCCTGTGAAACCCATGTGAGGAGTTAGAGCAACCTTCAGTGGCAGAGACGAGAACTGACCTGAAGTTTAACTAAAGACATACATTTAAGTCTAAAATATTCATTAAAACTTCTTATTTTATTCTATTTTAGTGTAATCCTTTTTGCATTTAGTGATCTTTTTTTGCATTTAGTGTTTGTGTGGAGCATTCTTCGACTTGATATACATATTTGTATGCAGAGAGACGGGGATGAAGGGGGAGATCCTGATCAACAGTCAGCCCAGAGACCTGCGCTCCTTTAGGAAGGTTTCCTGTTACATCATGCAGGACGACATGCTGCTGCCTCACCTCACCGTACAGGAAGCCATGATGGTACAGGAAGTAATCTGATCCTTTACTGCAGTAAACATAATCCCAATGACTCCCAACACCCCCTACGACTCACAAGGACCCACTACATCTCCCTATGACTCGCTATGCCTGCCTACGACTTCCCACATCTCTCAATGGCTCTCTATGACTCCCAACGTCCCCCTACGACTCCCAACGACTCCCAACCACTTCCACCGGCCCCCAACGACTCCTGTGTGCTTCTCTTATCCAGGATCTCGGCCGTCACTGATGAATCTTGTCTCTGCAGGTTTCAGCCAACCTGAAGCTGCAGGAGAAGGCAGAGGCTCGCAGAGAGATGGTGAGTTCTGACCCCCGACTACTTCCTGCTTGTATATATAGGGCAGAGGTGTAAGCAGACTGTGTGTGTTCAGGTGCGGGAGATCCTGATGGCTCTGGGTTTACTGGACTGTGCTAAGACCAGAACATCTCACCTGTCAGGGGGTCAGAGGAAGAGACTGGCCATCGCTCTGGAGCTCGTCAATAATCCTCCGGTCATGTTCTTCGATGAACCCACTAGGTCAGTAAACGTCAGAGTGAAGTTGAGTCTTTTCACTAAAGTGTATTTTACCTATTTTCTGACACTTTGACTTTTGTAGTGAAATTAGATTTTTCAAAGGTGACATAACTTGTGTATCGCCCTGTGACTTGGATCTGCTCCAAAATGTTATGGGTTCTTCTTTGGCCCATGCTTCACCCTTTCACCAAGTTCCATGGAAATCAGGCCAGAAGTTTTTTTTCTGTAATCCTGCTGACAGACAAACGGACAAACCAAACAGAAAACATGAGCTCCTTGGCAGAGGAATTAACTCTGTTTCCTGAGTCCAGTGTTTAAGGATAGAAGGTGTCGTCAGCATGTCGGGCAGATTTTAAATCCTTGTGTGACTCAACGTTCTCTATAAATAACCCTGGCTGCTGTCGGAGCTCAGACTTTTCACCTGTCCTCTCACACAACAGCTGTGTCCTGATTCACTCCATCTACTCTTTATCATTCACAACTGAAGGTCGGAACATGGACTGATGTTTTGTTTTGACAGCTATTCAAAAGCTGTTTCCTTGTACATAGATGGGTTTTTATGCTAAAGCTGCCCATTCCAGGATAGGAAAAAACACTGGGTTGTTTGTGTCAAGGAAATTATTCCTAATAACATGGGGTAAGTAAATAAAGGTTAAAGTGAAACAAATGAAGACTATTGAGCAGAAACCAAATTCTGGTTATTGAGTATTTATTCTCATTTGCAAATGGAGAACACCGTAACACATGCACCTCAGTGCAAGTGAAAGAGCGCTCTGCCTCACAAGCAGACAGTCACAATATACACATAAACAAATGCTCACTTTTAACCCCCCCCCCCCTCCTTGGCTTCTTGCAAAAACCCAGTTTACACAAACACTTTGGAACAGGTCAGGCCATCCCTTTTGGCCCAGTTCAACCCAAGACATAACACCTTCGCAGTCTCAGCTGCCGGGGGAAAACAAAACTGTTTTAGAGACATTGATATTGAGAGAGATATTGTTTACGGCGCCTTATCTACACTTGTTCTAAACAGACGTCAGTAAAGACCTCGCGAAAAGACACTTCAGTCTTCAGTTAATCAAAGTTTATAGTTTTAGCTGTTCATCAAGTAATTTTGCCATCACATTTGTATTTCATTTAACATATCACAATCATCTAGGGGGGCACTAAGCTCTGGACGCAGTGACAGTGGCTCTGCACCATGCAAAAGTAAAAGGCACATACAATATTAAATGAAGTTAACTGTTCACACAATACAGTAATGTGAGCTATTTAAATTAGCTAGATACATGGTTAAACCTCATTGGCTCTTACCAGTGTATCTCTGTGTGTACTTTGTCGACAGCAATCCCACCAATCAGTCCCAAAATGTCCCAGATAGAGAGGAAATGCTGTAAGCATATTATTTGTAAATCTTTACAATCATTACCTGAAAGAACCAAGCAGGCCTGCCTTGTTGCACAATCCAAATTTTTTTCAAAACTAGACATTTTCAGCATGTAGCTTGCTAGCTCAAAGTTTGTTGTACACACAGAGCGTAAACTCAGGCTTTATCCTGGAAAACAATTGCTCGCACTTCGATAAAAATCATCAACCTCTCGTAATGTGTTTTCTTTTCTTCTGAAATTGCTTTTTCAGTCAGAGGTTAAACAACACAGACGGGTGATATAGACCTGGCACCAGTACACAATTCTAATGACGTACAACTCTTCCTTCTTTCTCTCTTCCTGTGTCTCAGCGGCTTGGACAGCTCGTCCTGTTTCCAGGTGGTCTCTCTGCTGAAAGCTCTGGCTCAGGGAGGACGGACCGTCATCTGCACCATCCACCAACCCAGCGCCAAACTGTTCGAACTCTTTGACAAGGTCCACACACACACACACACACACACACACACACACACACACACACACACACACACACACACACACACACACACACACACACAAACACGTGTTTTTCTATACTTCTGAGGACCATGACCCTAACCCTTGTTGTGAGGACCCCCCTTTCTGCGGACACTAGGAGGATGAAAAAAATAGTTTGACCATTAGATGGGAGTAGAGAACCATAAAATGACTTCAAATGTTTAAACACATGATGGTCACACAACTAGTGAAGTTGGTGGGTGTTGTGAGGAACGGATGGTTGCTAGGCAGATTTAAGATCACATGATCTGCTTTCTAAGGCTTTTGTGCAGCAGTTTTGATTAGTTATATGTGCTGAACCTATTAGACCAAAGAACAGTTTTGCTATATTGAACTCACTGAAGCTTATTAAACCCTTATTTTGTGGTAATATTATTCCTTGTATATTTATGAACTTTATTTACATACACAGAAATACAGGTTTAATCAATATTATCTGGGTTATAAGGACTGTTAACGTTAATCAACACAAGCAATCATACACCGCAGAACGCCAGTAAATCTGATGGATTGAGATATGGATATGACCTCACACAACCTCACTTTAAAACATCTGAACTATCCAAAACTGAATCCTCCATTTTATTAGGGCTGCAACTACTGATAACTTTCATTGTGGATTAATGTGTGGATTATTTCCTGGATTAATGGATAAATTCTTTTGGTCTATAAAATGTCAGAAAATGGTAAAAATGTGCATCAGTGTTTCCCACAAGCCCACAACTCAAAGATATTCAGTTTACTGTCACTGAGGAGAGAAGAAACTACAAAATATTTACATTTAACAAGCTGACATCACACAAGTTTGACTTTATTTTCATAACAAAAACCATGTTCCGCTACGAATTTTTTATTCTCACTGCAGTAAAGGATCTGAAAACTCACGCTTTATCTGTTTTTTATCGTAACTGTTATTATGTGTGTTGCAGCTGTATGTGCTGAGTCAAGGTCAGTGTATCTACAGAGGGAAAGTCTGCAGCCTGGTTCCCTACCTGAGAGAGCTCGGACTCAACTGCCCCACCTACCACAACCCGGCCGACTTTGGTAAGAGCCTCGGCCCTCGTGTCTCTATCTGGTTCACATGTTTTACTTGTGTTTACAGGTGACGGAAAGATATTTCTGATGAACGCAGCAGGATGTTTGATCTTAATTGTATCTGTATCACAGGACTTAAAGTAACATTTTGTTGTTTGTGTTGTTGTGAAGAAGTGTTGTGTTTTATTGCTCAGAATGTTTGAACAGCGCGTTGACAGCTAGTTCCAGGATTTTCCAGAACATTCCCTAAAACCAGTCAAATATTGCTTTACCTGACTTTTTATCAGGGTTAATGCTAATAAATAACTTTTCTAAATAATTTATGTTGCTTTAATGGATAGCAGTTAGGGGTGTACTGTGAATCTTTACTGGTCTCGATTCTGATTATCCTGTCAATGATTCAAATCGATTTAATATCACGATGCTTCACCTCCTCAATATAATTATATATTGCTACATATGGTTTTCAAAGTCAAAATTGAACTCCTCTTTTTATTGTTTCTGCAATATATTCTAGCAGTGACCAGAAAATTAACAAGCCACATCAGTAGGCTATAATCTATTATGGTATGTCACTGCATCAATGCAGGATTGTCCACGTCCGCACGCGATGCATAATAGAAATTACTAATTTCAACACCAACAAACAGAGCAACTAACAGATACAACCTGATAGAGGTGGCATGTCTGTTTGCGTCTGTTTTTATCTCTGTAGTCATGTCTGTGATCCTTTAGCGTCTCTTTATGACCGTTTGTGGGGGGCTTTTGTGAGTCAGGGCCCCTTGTGCCCAGTAGTCCCATTCAGTAATCCATCCATGAAGTAATTTGTAGAGTAAAAGTCCCTGTGGTGTGTGTTCAGTGATGGAGGTCGCATCTGGAGAACATGGAGATCAGATGGTGCGACTGGTGCGAGCCGTCCAGGACAGGAAGTGTGAGAAGACTGAAGTGAACGGAGACACTCACCTCCACCCGCTCATGTGGCACCGCACAGAGGAGGTGAAAAACAAACGCACCACACTTTACACTTTAGACAAGTCGGCAGACTGACCAAACACCTGTACTATGAAGCAAGATCAACATGCCTTGGATTTATTTCAGTTACCCAGCTTCACCTAACCTAACTACCGCGGTCCCGCATAACCTGTGTCACAATGGTGGTTAACAACTAGTGCAATCAACCCAGGGTTTCCCAATGTGGCGACGTGCGTGTCCACATAAAAGAGGTGTTGTTTGCACCATATGAACAATCGCAAACATGGGCAAGTCTACCAGTCGCATATCTTACACAAAAAGAGCAAACAATAATCCTAAGAAATATGAAGAACACAGACATGGTTATACAGGCAGAAAGCAATCCATTCACTGCTTCCTAACCCAGGAAGGAAAGCAAAAATTGCAGATGCTGTGAATGTGTAAATTACAAAGGCTTATTAATATCATAATCAGTCAGGCACAACAAGTTCTGACCATAATGCTTGTACATTCCATAAACTTTCATTGCTGTAGCCTATATTCTTTAAATTGCAACCCTGGCAGTTAAATGATTGTGCGAGCAAATAATATATATATATAATATAAAAGTACCAGTTGAATGATCTCATAGTTGGAATATTTCCAATTTATCAGGAAGTTACTGTAAACAGAAATAATATTTAAAAAATATATATAGACATATACATACTATCAATGAACTGCCTCTTGCTGTAATTTACATCTTTATTTATTGTTTCCGTCTCTGATTAGGAGAGTTCGTCGTCTGAAGGTTGTCACAGTTTCTCGGCCAGCTGCATGACACAGTTCTCCATCCTGTTCAGGAGAACGTTCCTCAGCATCCTCAGAGACTCGGTGGGAAACCACACAGCGACACACACACACACACACACACACACACACACACACACACACACACACACACACACACGTGCATATCCTCTTTATTATGGCAACATTTGTTTTCAGCCCCATGAGGGATATTTTTTTTCTTGCTCATGAGAAACCTTTTGGTGTGCACAAGAAACTATCTTGTGATAGTGAAATAGTTAAAGAGTTACCTCATCATCTTTCAGTTTGTTGATGACACTATCAAGTACATTTTGTTGTATTTTCAGGAAGATGAATACCTCCTCAGTAGGCATTCTGACTGCTATTCAGATTGGTTTTCATGTGTACACAAGATACTCTTGCATGCTTCTGAGACAAGTATCAAGTTTCTCTTGCGCACAAGAATTTTTTTTTTCCCTGTGTCCTTTCAGGGGATCCGAAGTCTGTATCGACGATGTTTTATTCACAGCATTTCATTATTACTGGAGGATCTGCTGGATGTCCCTTTTTTTTTGTCCGGATGTCCGTCCCCTTCCTCTGTCTTTGTGTTGCCGTTCTAACCTCTGGTGGATTTCTGAGGACTCTGGTTAACTGCTCCTCAGATCTCTGCAGGGTAAATCCAGACAGCTAGCTAGACAATCTGTCCAATCAGAGTTTTCTGTTGCACGACTAAAACTACTTTTGAACGTACACATGTTTCACCAAAACAAGTTCCTTCCTGAGACTATTTAGCAGAGGCACCGTGGCTCCGTCCGGAGCTTAGCACCGCCCAACACGATTGTGATTGGTTTAGAAATGCCAATCTCCACAGGCTAAAGAAGGTGGAGGACAAATTATTATATTTATATTATATATCTATAGTTCCATATGGAAACACAATAAATCTGCAGGAGACAGAAGGGAGCAGAAACAGTGTGAATGTCAGAGAGGATCTGAACCAGAAGGAATGGAAACAACCCTGTACTACTATACAGTTCATTTACAAACAGGCTGCACAGAAAAAGGTACATAGGTTCATGTAAGCTTCTGTTCATACAGATAACCACAATCAGCAATAGATTGGCACAAACTATTAAAGCATAAAAACACAATAACCGTGAAAAGTAAGTATTTAAAGAGCCCAATATCAAAGTATGCACCAAAAGTGAAATATGAAACCTGTGTAGAGTTTATCATAATTAGAGTTTGGTTCACAACACAACCTTTCAAGGTTGCACAGGGTAAACAATTAACAAAGTAAGACTTGTAGGTGATTTTGTAGCAGAAGTCAAACTAGTTTAAATGTCAAATGTACGCTTATCCTGGACTCACTGTATTAACTCACAATCAGTAAGTGGGCAGGCAGTGTTGAGATCTATTCAGGCTCAGCCATAAGGAGCACCCTATAGGAGTATATGGCAATTCAGAGGGGTAGTTGGTACGTGCACATTTTATGGCCAAAGCTCAATGACCGACCCTAGAAGTCTTACCATTAAACCAGTGACCCAGTGAATATTAATGCCAAACTCAAGCCTTAAGTACAGCCGCCCACAAACCAATGGATCACGTCACGGCTGCTACGTCCACTATTATTTCAGTCATGTGTTGACTCCAAAACTGGTTCTAAGAATAGTAAATGTAAAGTCTCTTAAGCTCTGGAACCAGGAGCTGGCCTTTTTCCTATTCCTATTTCCTTTAATTTCCTTGAACTAGCATTTCACTGTACAGAAGTGTGTTGGAAAATTGAATGACTTGCACAACTCTCCTCCAAAAAATAAACCTTAGATTATTTTTACAAGCAGTAATATCAACCCATTTAAGTTTTGTTGCACTGGCCCACAATCACAAAACTATTGATGCCACTTCCCTCAAAACATTATCAAATGTTATGAAATCGTAGTGACAAGACTGTTGAGCAGAGTTAAAGGGGACACTGTAGTTGACATACACATTATATAACAGGCACCAAGACTTTCTTCACCTTTGTTATTAGGGCTGGGTTTAAGAAATCGATTTTCCAATTAAAATCAATGTTCATTTGAATGATACAATGTTTGTTCATAAAATCCTGAAATGGCTCTTTTAAGAGTCTCGCTTTCAAAGCTAGTATGAAGATATTAGTATCATATCAAACTAGACGATTTAAGGAATACATATTATGCTGAATAAAGTTCCAAAGTAAGTAGACAATAAACACATCTTTGACATCAGTTTACATTTTACTGAAGATAAGACTTTTACATAAGCTACGTATTTTAGACATTTGCAGTCCATACATTAAAGGGTTAAAGATCGGTTGGCAGGTCAGAAAGTATAATGACAAAAAAATGCGCAACATCATGGGTACACTGCTCATATCAAACCTGCTCTGGACTATTTCAAAGAAACAGCCAGAGAAAAAGTTGATCAGAGAAGCGAGGTGAGGTGTGCAGGTACTGACAGCTTTCTGTCTGGTCTGTTTAGAACCAGAAAAACACACTTTAAGGATCCTCATGTACGTGTAAAGGATTAAACTGAGAGGACCAAAGATTACAAGACAAGTGTAAATGAGTCCATAAATGTTGTTCACTGTGGTGTCAGAGCAGGCCAGTTTGACAACAGAGTAGTTATCACAGTAAACTTTGTTAATGATGTTCCCACACAGCTGTAAAGAGGAAGTCAAAGATATTTTGACAGCAACTTCAATTAATGGGACTAACCATGTTAGAGCAATAAGCACAGCAACCTTGTTAGATGTCATACGAGCGTGATATTGCAGAGGATAACAGATAGCAAGATATCTGTCATAAGACATGATGGATAAATTAATAATTTCTATAGTTCCATATGCAAACACACAATAAATCTGGAGGAAACAGAAGGGAACAGAAACAGTGTGAATGTCAGAGAGGATCTGAACCAGAAGGAATGGAAACAACCCTGTACTACCATACAGTTCATTTACAAACAGGCTGCACAGAAAAAGGTACATAGGTTCATGTAAGCTTCTGTTCATACAGATAACCACAATCAGCAAAACATTAGCACAAACTATTGCAGCATAAAAACACATAATGATCAGAAAAAATAAGTATTTAAAGAGCCCAATATTAAAGTATGCACCTAAAGTGAAATATGAAACCTGTGTAGAGTTTATCATTATTAGAGTTTGGTTCACAACACAACCTTTCAAGTTTGCACAGGATGAACAGTTGACAATGTTACATTTTGTAAGAGATGAGCAGAAATCAAATTAGTTTAGATGTCACATTTATGCTCATTGTGGAGTCACTGCATTAACACAAAAGCAGTATTCAGCCTGCAGACAGTAAAGACAAATTCTTACAATAAAACAGATTCTCCAAACTTACCATTTACCTTATTTAAAGTCAATATAATGTTTAGGTTAGAAATGACAGAACACAGTTCATGACATTGCATGAATACTTACTTTCATCTGCTGTGACTGTTTAGAAACTGAGATGAAACTCTGTGTCTGCTACTTTTAAACTCTTCAAGTCACATGATGTGAACATCAGCAGTCAGGCCTCATTACTACGGGACACATCTAACTGATGTCTGAATATCTACTCTTAGGGCCCTATTTTAACGATCTGAAACGGAAGTATCAAACGCAAAACGCAAGTAGCTTTGTGGGCGGATCTCGGGCGCTGTTGCTATTTTACCGGCGGGATAAATGAGTCTTGCGACTGACGCAAATCTAAAATGGGTTGGTCTGAAGTAGCTAGGTGTGGTTTGGATGTAACGTGCAGTAAACCAATCAGAGCGTCCTCTCACATTCCCTTTAAGAGCAGGCGCGCTTGTTCCATCGCGGATTGCTATTATGATGGGAGTGGTTCACAGCCGAGGAGACGTTCTCGTCATGGCTGGAGCAGGAGCTGTCCGGGATGCGGCAAAGTAATAAATGCCCGTCTTGACCAGGTGGCGATGTTGCTGCGGCCTCTCGGGCACATCTCCTCAAGTCTGGAGAGGATTGCTGCAGCCATGGAGCGTGGGCCTCCAAACACACCACCTGCTCCTGTTGTGCCCCTTCCTCCCCGCCACACACTCCATCTCCGTCCACCCGCTCCACCAAGAGCACATCGCACATTGCCACTCCCAGACCCTCAAGTGTCCAATCCTGCCGTAGTTCAACATCACGTCTCCTTAAGTCCTCTAATATTTCCTCATTTATGTCATCAACACATCCATGATTCATAAAACACAACAAGCCACAAAGAATGCTGCGACTTTTTCAGGACTGGACTGTAAAGTTCCTCCTGACCTATCCAAACACTGAAGCGCATTTTCACTAATATTTTTCCTTGTAGTTATGTATGGTTTGCAAAAATGGGAACTGCTGCGTCCATGTAGAGGAGAGGAGCAAAGTGTATGCACGTTGTACACGCTACATTAGATTAGCTTTAGACTAGCACCACTGACTTTAGACTAGAGCCACTGACTTTAGACTAGAGCCACTGAATTTAGACTAGCACCACTGACTTTAGACTAGCACCACTGACTTTAGACTAGCGCCACTGACTTTAGACTAGAGCCACTGACTTTAGACTAGAGCCACTGAATTTAGACTAGCACCACTGACTTTAGACTAGCGCCACTGACTTTAGACTAGCACCACTGACTTTAGACTAGCACCACTGACTTTAGACTAGCCCCACTGACTTTAGACTAGCACCACTGACTTTAGACTAGCCCCACTGACTTTAGACTAGAGCCACCGACTTTAGACTAGAGCCACTGAATTTAGACTAGCGCCACTGACTTTAGACTAGCACCACTGACTTTAGACTAGCACCACTGACTTTAGACTAGAGACACTGACTTTAGACTAGCACCACTGACTTTAGACTAGAGCCACTGACTTTAGACTAGAGCCACTGACTTTAGACTAGAGCCACTGACTTTAGACTAGCACCACTGACTTTAGACTAGAGCCACTGACTTTAGACTAGAGCCACTGACTTTAGACTAGCACCACTAACTTTAGACTAGCGCCACTGACTTAAGACTAGAGCCACTGACTTAAGACTAGAGCCACTGACTTTAGACTAGCGCCACTAACTTTAGACTAGAGCCACTGACTTTAGACTAGAGCCACTGACTTAAGACAAGCTCCACTGACTTTTACCAACGTGCATCTGTGGAGGAAAAATTCCGCTGTGCATCCGCTGCAAAATAGGAATGATACATGCACTGGTGTACAAAGTCAATTGCACTGGGTGCAAGATAGGGCTGTTAACACACAACATTGGTCAGTTGAACAAAAAAATAAGCAAACATGAATTGATTCTTCTTTTCCCATGACATATGGCTGTAGTTATTAATCAATTAGTCGATCAACATAAAATTGATCGGCAACTATTTTTGATAACCTAGTAATCGTTTGTCAATATTAATAATAAAGTCATGTTTTTCTATATATATAATCTTAGTGTTGGTTTCCGTGAAAAAGAAGTGTCCTTTAAGATATTACATCAAATCTATCCCGCTATGGAGCCCCTAGTCTCGCAATGCCAGACCCTCCTCCACAGCACCGCGAAGGAAGGTCTGGTCAGTCAACACAACATTCCTGGATGGGAGAAAAAAGTGCTCTGGTTTATTGGAAACTCTCATTGGTCGAGCAGGTGCTGACTCACCTTAGGATCTCCTCTCACATCGGGATCGGCGTCCTGATTGGTCTGTTGTACCTGGGCATCGGGAACGAGGCCAAGAAGGTTCTCAGTAACTCAGGCTTCCTCTTCTTTTCCATGTTGTTCCTCATGTTCGCCGCTCTGATGCCCACAGTGCTAACATGTGAGTCTAACACACAACACTGGATCATAAACGTACTGTAGTCTTTGTTAGTTTTTTCATGTAAACGTTGAGTTGTGTGTTTGTGCTTCAGTTCCTCTGGAGATGGGAGTTTTTCTGAGGGAACACCTGAACTACTGGTACAGTCTGAAGGCGTATTATCTCGCCAAAACTATGGCGGACGTCCCCTTCCAGGTAACGTTTTATACTCCACAACAACTCCTGCAGCTTCCATTACTATTTAAATGTATATAGAGCTGCAAAGATTAATTAATTAGTTGTCAAATATTAAATAAAATGCCAACTATTTTGATCATCTATTAATCAGTTTGAGTATTTTTTTCATGATAACACAAGTAAACTTGTGTGATTGCAGCTTTTTAAATGTGAATATGTTCTAGTGTCTTCTCTCCTCTGTGACAGTAAACTGAATATATTTGAGTTGTGGACAAAACAAGACATTTAAGGACGTCATTTTGGGCTTTGGGAAATACTGATCCACATTTTTTGTCCCATTTTCTGACATTTTATAAGCCAAACAACTCATCCATTAAGCCATAAAATAACCCACAGATTAATTGACGATGGAAATAATCATTAGTTGCAGTCCTAATAAAATGGAGGATTCAGTTTTAGATAGTTCAGATCTTTTAAAGTGGGGTTGTGTGAGTTCATATCCATATTTTACTCAGATTTATTGGGTTTCTGTGATGTATGATTATTTGTAATGGCCCTAAATTACAGGTTGGATTAAAAAACTTCTGGTTTGCCCACAATTAATACATTTTTAACAAACAAAAATGAATATACCCTTAACTGAATAATGTGCTGTACTGTGTGCCCTCTGCTGTGTAGGTAGTGTTTCCGCTGGTGTACTGCAGTATTGTGTACTGGATGACGGCTCAGCCTCCGGACGCCAGACGCTTCTTCCTCTTCTTGTCTCTGGGCGTTCTGACCTCTCTGGTGGCTCAGAGTCTGGGCCTGCTGATTGGAGCAGCCTCCACCTCTCTGCAGGTCAGTTTACCTGAACTCACCTGTTCAGCATGTTCTCATGAAGCATTCGTACATACAGCTGTGAAAAGTAAAGCCCTGTAAATTGTATGTATTCCACGTATTTATTACTGTCAGCACCACATTGACTCCTGCTGTATAAGAACATGAATATCCTCGTAGGGAGGATGTTGGGGGGATGTTTGGTTCCTAAAACAAAACAAAAAGTCAAGGAAAAAACACACCCAGGAGAAAAGGAGAAAACACACCCAGGAAGCTTAACTGTCACGTAACTGGGCGGCGCTCGCCTGATTTCGCAGGATATCATACGAACATGTTTATGACAATGCATAGACCTGCTGAGTCCATTAAGGTGTGTGTGTTTGTCTCCTGCAGGTGGCGACGTTTGTGGGTCCGGTCACAGCGATCCCTGTGCTGTTGTTCTCCGGGTTCTTTGTCAGCTTTGACACCATCCCCTGGTACCTTCAGTGGATGTCTTACATCTCCTACGTCAGGTGGGGGCGCTGTTTGATTACAGAACTAAAGTCTGACTCCATCTCACATCTATCATGTCACTGAGGTTTTAGTCTCAGACTAGAAGACTTTACTACCAAGACTCCAAACAGGATAATATCAAACACTTTTGATTTTGTCTGAACGTCCCGACATGGAAAAGTCACACTTTTTGAAGTTTTTTTTGACACTTTTTTCAGCCTTTTTCCGTGGCTTTTTATGATCTTTTCATGGCTTTTGGTAAAGTTTTTAGAGTTTTTTCTGAATGTCCAAACAGGAAAAAGACTGACTTAAGACAGCTGGGACTGAGATTTATGACCAGCTTACACCGAACGATTGAGACGAAGGGAGCGTGCCCCTACTTTAGCAAGACTCTCAGGATTTCATTCCCAGATTGGACATTTATCTGCAACAGTGGAATCACTTGAAAAGTCGTTTGGTGGAAGTTTGGCAAAAGTTGCAATGATTTACAAACTGTATATCCTTCTAATTGACTAACAAATTAACATTTCCAAAGTTTGCTATTCATAGCAGGAGGGTTGCTTTTTGTTTGATTGTCCAGTATGGAAATGATGGAAGTACGTTTTACCAAAATGACTTCTATTTTTCAATTATTTCTTCTGGCTGGATGATTATGAATAGTTTAAGTTGTGCTTCAAGAAAGGAAAGTTTTTTTGTAGCAGATTTTATTTGCAAAGCTCGTGAGAGAAGACAGAATACTTTGTTGGAGAACAAGCTGTAAAACAACCTGTTATTCTTTGAAATGTTTGACCACTGCATCTGACAGTTTGCTGTCTTATAAACTCCCGTGGGTTGAGCACTTTGTGCGCTTGACATGGAAATAAAGAATTAATGGTGTGTTGTGTCTCAGGTATGGCTTCGAGGGCGTCATCCTGTCGATCTACAGTTTGGACCGAGAGGATCTATACTGCGATGATCACGACACCTGCCACTTCCAGAAGTCGGAGGCCATCCTGAAGGAGCTGGACATGCTGGACGCCAAACTCTACCTGGACTTTATCGTCCTAGCCATCTTCTTCTTCTCCCTGAGGCTCATCGCTTACTTTGTCCTCCGGTACAAAATCAGCGCTCAGAGGTAGACCAGGGCCAGGAGGACGAAGAGGACCATGGGGAGAAGATCTGAGCTGCAGCGTACGGCGTTTAGGCCCAAAACCTTTAGGCCAAAGTTAGCGTGTAGCTGAGTTATCTACATGTGAACACTGAATCTACTTTGGCTCGCTGTTAAAGAAATGACACAAAGACGAGACGTAGATCTGATGCAAAGGTCTCTGAGTGTCATTAGAGGACAAAGTGAGGACATGTCCGGTCCTGCGGGGACAGGAGCTGGTCTCCTGAGTCCTGAACTGTGCCACAACCTGCAGGACCTCAAGCAAAAGTATCTCTGTTCAGAGTGAGGAGGTGGGACGGACTCTGGACTGATTCAGTTTGTTTTTAAAGACATTTAGGTTCATTCAGGGCTTTTTCACACGTGTACCTCGTTTGATTTGTTTCTGATTGTTTCATTTGACCCTTGATTCACTTGTCTTCACGTTCTGCCCATCGCGTCGTGATTTTGTATCTAATCGCACCGCGCAATTTATCGAGAAACGCGTGTTGTGAACACACAATTACTGGAAGAATTCGCTTCAGGCCAGATTTCCCTCTCCTTTTTCCCCCGGAAGAACCAGACATGCAGCATTAGCAACATGTGGCTTATTAGTTTCATTGCGTTTCTGTAGTTGAGTCCACTGTAAAAATGTAAGAGCTTTTTGTTTTATGACTGGGGCAACCAGGGGTTTGCACAGTTTTGCTACGGTTTCCTGGTTAAACATGTTCCCTCGAAATGGAGTGAAACAAGCTTTGATATACATTTTCTCTGGTTTGGTGGGTGTGTCAGAGATGTTAGCCAATCAGCAGGGATGTATCTGTAAACTTGTCATATTCAAAAGGCAGTGTGCTTGCTTACACACCAGGGTGTTCAACATTGAATGGTTTGCTACATTTTATCGGGGCTAAACAGGGCCCAGTGGGCCACCTACTGTGTTGGAGTGTGAACCACAGTTGTGAGTCAGTTGTTTCATGTTCTGAGCTGATGGCATTCACACTGCAAACAAATCGCTCCATAAATTGATTGAAAGCAAGCCGAGGCCTCCCTTGTTTTAGCCTTGTTTCCACCAAGCAGTCTGGTTCAGTTCGCTACACACTAGATCAATTATTTTTTCGTTTCCATTGTTAAAATGTTTGGATGGTACTAATAGGATCGCTTCATTCCGTCCTGTTTTTTCGTTACCCCTCACACACGACTATACCCATGACGTTCCACTTCCGGGATTGCTCCGTTGCCGCCGGAAATTTCGCCGGATGACACTCTTTTCGGCCGGATCTCTGTTACCTTCCTCTTCCTTTGTGGTGGCGTGTGCCCAAGGTTCTAACCTCCGGCTGATTTGTGAGGACTCTAGTTAACTGCTCCTCAGATCTCTGCAGGGTAAATCCAGACAGCTAGCTAGACTATCTGTCCAATCTGAGTTTTCTGTTGCAAGACTAAAACTACTTTTAAACATACACGTGTTCCACCAAAACAAGTTCCTTCCTGAGACTATTTAGCAGAGGCACTGTGGCTCCGTCCGGAGCTTAGCACCGCCCATGACGATTGTGATTGGTTTAAAGAAATGCCAATAAACGAGATTACATTTTTTCCCATCCTGGAATGCTGTATGGACTAGCCAGACCTTCCTCCGCAGCTAACTTTAGAACTGCTCCGAATGAGCCAAGTGTTAAAAAACATTCTTAGTTTTTAATTTCTGAGGTGTCTTTCAGACTGTTAATCAATAAAGTGAAGTTTAATTATCTTCGTGAATAAGGACTTTATTTACTCCTTCATTACTGAAAGAATAATTCAACGACTTTTTCAGTCACCAGTGAAAGCTCAGAAAGCTTACAGCTCACAGAAAGCAAAAACTCAACATGTGTCTTTTTGTTATTTTGGCCGAAAGGTGGAAAGTAACTAAGTAAACTCAATTTGAAGTACCTGTACTTTAGTACTTCCATGTTCTGCTACTTTCTACGTGTATTTCACCACAGAGGTAAATCTTTTACTTTCTACTCCACTTCATTTATCTGACTGCTTTAAGCCTCTGACACACTGGGCTGATTATCGTCTGACAGTCTGGCGAGGTCAGTGACTCAAGTCTGTTTGGTGTGTTCCGTGCCGTCCGTCGGAGGAGCTATCAGCCTTCATTTTGGTAAACCTGACATGTTCAGTTCGAGACAAATCAGTTTGGACTAAGCCGGAAATGCCGAGGCAGTAGCCTCTCAACATCTGACAAAAATACTAAAATAGTTCACCGAAACGTGTTTCTGAAAACATTTTAAGGAGAAATAGACCATGCAGTTGCTGAATCTGTCTTCATTTCAGATCAACAAAGGTCAGTTTAAAAGATTTTCATCAGATTTTGAGAGACTGTAGTCAAGCTCATTCCGACTGCCGGCAGTGTCCACCCTCCCGATTATGCCCTAACAATCGGCGAAAATGAGGGCTGATGGCCCCTCCAACGGACAACGGCATGGAACACAGAGCACAGACTCGAGTCACTGACCTCGCCAGACTGTCAGGGGGGCGATAATCGGGTTGGTCTGTAGAGGCCTTTAGACAGCCAATCACAGACTTCATTAGATCTTGATTATTAGAGATTTACTCCTTAGGTATTGAAGTTTAGTATTGAATGACGGGCATTTTTCAATACTCAATACTTTAGAGGCAATTCAGTCGGTGCCTAAAAAGTGTCGAACTCATAATTAGATTATTTTGCAGAATGAGGACTTTTACTTTTGGTACTTTATTTTGATGCTGACACTTTTCTATTTCTACACTGTAGTATTAGTATTTTTTACTGAAGTAACTGATCTGAGTACTTTTAACTGCTCTGCACAACAACAACTTGAGACATCCAAAGTTAAGTAATTTTAAGTCCTTTCAGACTTATTTTAAAATATTGTTCTTCACATTTTCGAATAAGATGCCATCCTATCTGTCCCAAAAAAATCAACAATCAAATACATTAATTAATTAATTAATTAATCTGTAAACTACTGTATTGTCTAAGTCAAACAACAATGTGTCCACAGCAATCCCACCAATCAGTCCCAAAACATCCCAGTTAGAGAGGAAGTGCTGTAAGCATATTCTTTGTAAATCTAAACAATTATTCCCACAAAGAAGCCTTGTTGCAAGATAAGAATTTTCTTCGAACATGACATTTTCAGCGTGTAGCTTGCTATCACAAAGTTTGTTGTTGTTTATTGAAACGTACAGTTTTAGAACAAAAACACAGAGCGCAGACTCAGGCTTTATCCTGAAAAACACAATTGCTCGCACTTAGATAAAAATGATCACTCAACCTCTCGTAATGTGTTTTGTTTTCTTTTGAAATTGCTTTTTCAGTCAGAGGTTAAACAACACAGACGGGTGATAGTGGGACATGCCCACTCCAATGGCTTCAATAGACCTGGCACCAGTACACAATTCTAATGACGTACAACTCTTTGCCTTCTTTCTCTCTTCCTGTGTCTCAGCGGCTCGGACAACTCGTCCTGTTTCCAGGTGGTCTCTCTGCTGAAAGCTCTGGCTCAGGGAGGACGGACCATCATCTGCACCATCCACCAACCCAGCGCCAAACTGTTCAAACTCTTTGACAAGGTCCACGCACACACACACACACACACACACGAGTTTCGCTATACTTCTGAGGACCATGACCCTAACCCATGTTGTGAGGACCACCTTTCTGCGGACACTAGGAGGATGAAAAAAATAGTGTGACCATTAGCTGGGAGTAGAGAACCATAAAATGACTTCAAATGTTTAAACACATAATGGTCACACAACTGGTGAATTTGGTGGGTGTTGTGAGGAACGGACGGTTGCTAGGCAGATTTAAGATCACATGATCTGCTTCCTAAGACTTTTGCACAGCAGTTTTGATTAGTTATATGTGCTGAACCTATTAGACCAAAGAACAGTTTTGCTATATTTAACACACTGAAGCTTATTAAACCCTTATTATTTGGTAATATTATTCCTTGTATATTTAGCAACTGTATTTACATACACAGAAATACAGGTTTAATCAATATTATCTGGGTTATAAGGACTGTTAATGTTAATCAACACAAGCAATCATACACCGGAGAACCCCAGTAAATCTGATGGATTGAGATATGGATATGACCTCACACAACCTCACTTTAAAACATCTGAACTATCCAAAACTGAATCCTCCATTTTATTAGGGCTGCAACTACTGATAACTTTCATTGTGGATTAATGTGTGGATTATTTTCTGGATTAATGGATAAATTCTTTTGGTCTATAAAATGTCAAAAAATGGTAAAAATGTGCATCACTGTTTCCCACAAGCCCACAACTCAAAGATATTCAGTTTACTGTCACTGAGGAGAGAAGAAACTACAACATATTTACATTTAACAAGCTGACATCACACAAGTTTGACTTTATTTTCATAACAAAAACCATGTTCTGCTACGTATTTTGTATTCTCACTGCAGTAAAGGATCTGAAAACTCACGCTTTATCTGTTTTTTATGGTAACTGTTATTATGTGTGTTGCAGCTGTATGTGCTGAGTCAAGGTCAGTGTATCTACAGAGGGAAAGTCTGCAGCCTGGTTCCCTACCTGAGAGAGCTCGGACTCAACTGCCCCACCTACCACAACCCGGCCGACTTCGGTAAGAGCCTCGGCTCTCGTGTCTTTATCTGGTTCACATGTTTTACTTGTGTTTACAGGTGACGGAAAGATTTTTCTGATGAACGCAGCAGGATGTTTGATGTTAATTGTATCTGTATCACAGGACTTAAAGTAACATTTTGTTGTTTGTGTTGTTGTGAAGAAGTGTTGTGTTGTTTTATTGCTCAGAACGTTTGAACAACGCATTGGCAGCTATTTCCAGGATTTTCCAGAACATTCCCTAAAACCACTCAAATATTGCTTTACCTGACTTTTTATCAGGGTTAATGCTAATAAATAACTTCTCTAACTAATTTATGTCGCTTTAATGGATAGCAACTAGGGGTGTACTGTGAATCTTTACTGGTCTCATGATTCGATTCTGATTATCCTGTCAGTGATTCAAATCGATTTAATATCACGATGCTTCACCTCCTCAATATTATTACTACACATGGTTTTCATCAACAAATTCAAAGTCAAAATTGAACTCTTCTTTTTATTGTTTCTGAAATATCTTCTAGCAGTGACCAGAAAATGAACAAGCAACATCAGTAGGCTATAATCTATTATGGTATGTCACTGCATCAATGCAGGATTGTCCATGTCCGCACGCAATGCATAATAGAAACTATTAATTTCAGCAGCAACAAACAGAGCAACTAACAGATACAACCTGATAGGGTGGCATGTCTGTTGCGTCTGTTTTCATCTCTGTAGTCATGTCTGTGATCCTTTAGCATCTCTTTATAATTGTTTGTGGGGGGCTTTTGTGAGTCAGGGCCCCTTGTGCCCAGTAGTCCCATTCAGTAATCTATCCATGAAGTAATTTGTAGTTAGAGTACTTGAGTAAAAGTCCCTGTGGTGTGTGTTCAGTGATGGAGGTTGCATCTGGAGAACATGGAGATCAGATGGTGCGACTGGTGCGAGCCATCCAGGACAGGAAGTGTGAGAAGACTGAAGTGAATGGAGACACTCACCTCCACCTGCTCATGTGGCACCGCACAGAGGAGGTGAAAAACAAACGCACCACACTGTACACTTCTACCAGAGTAGCATATTTTACACATAAAGAGCAAACAATAATCCTAAGAAATATGAAGAACACAGACACGGTTTTACAGGCAAAAAGCAATCCAGTCGCTGCTTCCTAACCCAGGAAGGAAAGCTGGCAAAAATTGCAGATGCTGTGAATGTGTAAATTACAAAGGCTTATCAATATCATCATCAGTCAGGCACAACAAGTTCTGACCATAATTACGCTTGTACATTCCATAAACTTTCATTGCTGTAACCTATATTCTTTAAGTTGCAACCCAGAAGTTAAATGATTGTGGGAGCAAATTATATATATATATATATATATATATATATATATATATATATATATATATATATATATATATATATATATAAACATAAATACATAATCAGAATCAGCTTTATTGGCCAGGTTTGCACAAACAAACAAGGAATTTGACTTTCTGTTAATCTTTGCTCTCAAAGGACAACACTCACTTAACATATAAGAATAACAACAGAAAGGACAGTAAGAATATTAAAAATAAAAATAAAATACTGTTAAGTATACCAAATAACAATACAGTACCATTTAGAAATTTACAAATAAATAATACAAAATAATAAATAAAAATAAAATATAATATAACATAAAAACATAATTCAAACCGATGCACGTATTGGCAATAACAGTTCAAGAAGCTGACAAAGATACTTAATTCCTTCCGCCTACCACGGCGATTTAACCTGGCAACAAGTGATCCACCGTCATGATACGCAAAACCCTGGTTGAACCTGAAGTTACCTTGGCAACCCCAAACCTTGCTTCATAGTCGAGGCCTCAGTTCTCCCACAGGATGAGGAAATAGTCCAACTTTTTAAAGTGAAACATTTATTGGGCTGACACAAACCACAAAGTATATAAAACAAAAAAACATTTATGTAAAAGTACCAGTTGAATGATCTCATAGTTGGAATATTTCCAATTTATCAGGAAGTTACTGTAAACAGAAATACTATTTGAAAATATATATATACATATAACATATATACTATCAATGAACTGCCGCTTGCTGTAATTTACATCTTTATCTATTGTTTCCGTATCTTATTTCCCAGGAGAGTTCGTCGTCTGAAGGTTGTCACAGTTTCTCGGCCAGCTGCATGACACAGTTCTCCATCCTGTTCAGGAGAACGTTCCTCAGCATCCTCAGAGACTCAGTGAGAAACCACACAGCCACACACACACACACACACACACACAAACACACACACACACACACACACACACACACATGCATATCTCTTTTTCAGCCCCATGAGGGATATTCAGGGATTTTCTTGCTGATGTGAAACCTTCTGGTGCGCACAAGAAACTATCTTGTGAAAGTGAAATAGCTGAGGAGTTACCTCATCATCTTTCAGTTTGTTGATGACACTGTCCAGTACATTTTGTTGTATTTTCAGGAAGATGAAAACCTCCTCAGCAGCCATTCTAACTGCTACTCAGATTGGTTTTCATGTGTACACAAGATACATTTGCATGCTTGTGAGACAAATAACAAGTTTCTGTTGCGCACAAGAAAAAAACATTCCCTGTGTCCTTTCAGGGGCTCCGTAGCCTGTATCAACAATGTTTTATTCACATCATTTGATTTTTACTGGAGGATCTGCTGGATGTCCCTTATTTTCGGCCAGATGTCCATCTCCTTCCTCTGTCTCTGTGTTGGCGTTCTAACCTCCGGCTGATGTGTGAGGACTCTGGTTAACTGCTCCTCAGATCTCTGCAGGGTAAATCCAGACAGCTAGCTAGACTATCTGTCCAATCTGAGTTTTCTGTTGCATGACTAAAACTACTTTTGAACGTACACATGTTCCACCAAAACAAGTTCCTTCCTGAGACTATTTAGCAGAGACAGCATCGCTGCGTCTGGAGCTTAGCGTCGCCCAAGACGATTGTGATTGGTTTAGAAATGCCAATCTCTGCAGGCTAAAGAGGGTGGATGACAAATTATTATATTTATACGATATATGTATAGTTCCATAGGCAAACACACAGCAAGATATCTGTCATAAGACATGATGGATAAATTAATAATTTCTATAGTTCCATATGCAAACACACAATAAATCTGCAGGAAACAGAAGGGAGCAGAAACAGTGTGAATGTCAGAGAGGATCTGAACCAGAAGGAATGGAAACAACCCTGTACTACCATACAGTTAATTTACAAACAGGCTGCACAGAAAAAGGTACATAGGTTCATGTAAGCTTCTGTTCATACAGATAACCACAATCAGCAACAGATTGGCACAAATAATGACCGCATGAAAACACAATTACCCTGAAAAATATGTATTTAAAGAGTCCAATATCAAAGTATGCACCAAAAGTGAAATATCAAACCTGTGTAGAGTTTATCATGATCATTTGTTTGGTTCACATGACAATCTTTCAAGTTTTCACAGGATGAACAGTTTTGTAGCAGAAGGCAAACTAGTTTAAATGTCAAATGTACGCTTATCCTGGACTCACTGTATTAACTCACAATCAGTAAGTGGGCAGGCAGTGTTGAGATCTATTCATGCTCAGCCATAAGGAACACCCTATAGGAGTATATGGCAATTCAGAGGGGTAGTTGGTACGTGCACATTTTATGGCCAAAGCTCAATGACCGACCCTAGAAGTCTTACCATTAAACCAGTGACCCCGGTGAATATTAATGCCAAACTCAAGCCTTAAGTACAGCCGCCCTCAAACCAATGGATCACGTCACGGCTGCTACGTCCACTATTATTTCAGTCATGTGTTGACTCCAAAACTGGTTCTAAGAATAGTAAATGTAAACTCTCTTAAGCTCTGGAACCAGGAGCTGGCCTTTTTCCTATTCCTATTTCCTTTAATTTCCTTGAACTAGCATTTCAGTGTACAGAAGTGCGTTGAAAAATTAAATGACTTGCACGGCTCTCCTCCGAAAAATAAACCTTAGATCCTTTCTACAAGCAGTACTATCAACCCATTTAAGTTTTGTTGCACTGGCCCACAATCGCAAAACTATTGCCAATGCCCTCAAAACATTAGCAAATGTTATGAAATCGTAGTGACACGACTCTGTTGAGCAGAGGTAAAGGGGACACTGTAGTTGACATACACATTATATAACAGGCACCAAGACTTTCTTCACCTTTGTTATTAGGGCTGGGTTTAAGAAATCGATTTTCCAATTAAAATCAATGTTCATTTGAATGATACGATATTTGTTCATAAAAGAGTCTCTGTTTCAAAGCTAGTATGAAGATATTGGTATCATATCAAACTAGACGATTTAAGGAATACATATTATGCTGAATAAAGTTCCAAAGTAAGTGGACATTAAACACATCTTTAACATTAGTTTATATTTTACCGAAGACGAGACTTTTACATAAGCTACGTATTTTAGACATTTGCAGTCCATACATTAAAGGGTTAAAGATTGGTTGGCAGGTCAGGAAGTATAATGACAAAAAGATGCGCAACATCATGGGTACACTGCTCATATCAAACCTGCTCTGTACTATTTCAAAGAAACCCCCAAAAGAAAAGTTGATGAGAGAAGCGAGGTGAGGTGTGCAGGTACTGACAGCTTTCTGTCTGGTCTGTTTAGAACCAGAAAAACACACTTTAAGGATCCTCATGTAGGAGTAAAGGATTAAACTGAGAAGACCAAAGATTATAAGACAAGTGTAAATGAGTCCATAAATGTTATTGACTCTGGTGTCAGAGCAGGCCAGTTTGACAACAGAGTAGTTATCACAGTAAACTTTGTTAATGATGTTCCCACACAGCTGTAAAGAGGAAGTCAAACATATTCCGACAGCAACTTCAATCAATGGAAATAACCATGTTAGAGTTATAAGCACGGTAACCTTGGTAAATGTCATTTGTGTGTTATAATGCAGAGGATAACAGATAGCAAGATATCTGTCATAAGACATGATGGATAAATTAATAAATTCTATAGTTCCATAAGAGTGTGCACAATAAATCTGCAGGAAACAGAAGGGAGCAGGAACAGTGTGAATGTCAGAGAGGATCTGAACCAGAAGGAATGGAAACAACCCTGTACTACCATACAGTTCATTTATAAACAGGCTGCACAGAAAAAGGTACATAGGTTCATGTAAGCTTCTGTTCATACAGATAACCACAATCAGCAAAACATTAGCACAAACTATTACAGCATAAAAAGACATAATGATCAGGAAAAATAAGTATTTAAAGAGCCCAATATTAAAGTATGCACCAAAAGTGAAATACGAAACCTGTGTAGAGTTTATCATAATTAGAGTTTGGGTCACAACACAACCTTTCAAGTTTGCACAGGATGAACAGTTGACAATGTTACATTTTGTAGGAGATATGCAGAAATCATATTTGTTTAATTGTCACATTTATGGTAATTCTGGACTCACTGAATTAACACACAATCAGTATTCAGCCTGCAGACAGTAAAGACATAAATTCTTACAATAAAACAGATTCTCCAAACTTACCATTTACCTTATTAAAGTCAATATAATGTTTAGGTTAGAAATGACAGAACACAGTTCATGACATTGCATGAATACTTACTTTCATCTGCTGTGACTGTTTAGCAACTGAGAGGAAACTCTGTGTCTGCTTCTTTTACACTCTTCAAGTCACATGATGTGAACATCAGCAGTCAGACCTCATTACCACGGGACACATCTAACTGACATCTGAGTATCAAATGCAAAACGCAAGTAGCTTTGTGGGCGGATCTCGGGCGCTGTTGCTATGATACCGGCGGGATAAATGAGTCCTGCGCCCTAAGCAAATCTAAAATGGGTTGGTCTGAAGTAGCTAGGTGTGTTTTGGGCGTAACGTGCAATAAACCAATCAGAGCGTCATCTCACATTCCCTTTAAGAGCAGGTGCACTTGTTCCATGGCGGATTGCTATTATGACGGCGGATTTGCCTGGCGCACGCTGGGAGCGGTTCACAGCCGAGGAGACGTTCTCGTCATGGCTGGAGCGGGAGTCCAGGGATGCGGCAAAGTAATAAATGCCCGTCTTGACCGGGTGGCGATGTTGCTGCGGCCTATCGGGCGTTGAACAGTAGAACAAAAAAATAAGCAAACATGAATTGATTCTTCTTTTCCCATGACATATGGCTGTAGTTATTAATCAATTAGTCGATCAACATAAAATTGATCGGCAACTATTTTTGATAACCTAGTAATCGTTTGTCAATATTAATAATAAAGTCATGTTTTTCTATATATAGAATCTTAGTGTTGGTTTCCATGAAAAAGAAATGTCCTTTAAGATATTACATCAAATTTATCCCGCTACGGAGCCCCTAGTCTCGCAATGCCAGACCCTCCTCCACAGCACCGCGGAGGAAGGTCTGGTCAGTCAACACAACATTCCTGGATGGGAGAAAAAAGTGCTCTGGTTTATTGGGATTTCTTTAAACCAATCACAATCATCTTGGGCGATGGTAAGCTCCGGACGGAGCCATGGTGCCTCTGCTAAATAGTCTCAGGAAGGAACTTGTTCTGGTGGAACATGTGTACGTTCAAAAGTAGTTTTAGTCGTGCAACAGGAAACTCAGATTGGACAGATAGTCTAGCTAGCTGTCTGGATTTACCCTGCAGAGATCTGAGGAGCAGTTAACCAGAGTCCTCACAAATCAGCCGGAGGTTAGAACGCCAACACAGAGACAGAGGAAGTGGACGGACATCCGGTCAAAAATGAGGAACATCCGGCCGAACTTCTGGCAGCACCGGAAAAATCCCTTGGAATGAAATGTCGCCAACATAGAATACAGTTGTAGCAACAGCGACTCATCTAAACTCTCATTGGTCGAGCAGGTGCTGACTCACCTTAGGGTCTCCTCTCACATCGGGATCGGCGTCCTGATTGGTCTGTTGTACCTGGGCATCGGGAACGAGGCCAGGAAGGTTCTCAGTAACTCAGGCTTCCTCTTCTTTTCCATGTTGTTCCTCATGTTCGCCGCTCTGATGCCCACAGTGCTAACATGTGAGTCTAACACACAACACTGGATCATAAATGTACTGTAGTCTTTGTTAGTTTTTTCATGTAAACGTTGAGTTGTGTGTTTGTGCTTCAGTTCCTCTGGAGATGGGAGTTTTTCTGAGGGAACACCTGAACTACTGGTACAGTCTGAAGGCGTATTATCTCGCCAAAACTATGGCGGACGTCCCCTTCCAGGTAACGTTTTATACTCCACAACAACTCCTGCAGCTTCCATTACTATTTAAATATATATAGAGCTGCAAAGATTAATTGGTTAGTTGTCAAATATTAAATGAAATGCCAACTATTTTGATCATCTATTAATCAGTTTGAGTATTTTTTTCATGATAACACAAATAAACTTGTCTGATTGCAGCTTGTTAAATGTGAATATGTTCTAGTGTCTTCTCTCATCTGTGACAGTAAACTGAATATATTTGAGTTGTGGACAAAACAAGACATTTAAGGACGTCATTTTGGGCTTTGGGAAATACTGATCCACATTTTTTGTCCCATTTTCTGACATTTTATATGCCAAACAACTCATCCATTAAGCCATAAAATAACCCACAGATTAATAATTGACAATGGAAATAATCATTAGTTGCAGCCCTAATAAAATGGAGGATTCAGTTTTAGATAGTTCAGATCTTTTAAAGTGGGGTTGTGTGAGTTCATATCCATATTTTACTCAGATGTATTGGGTTTCTGCGGTGTATGATTATTTGTAATGGCCCTAAATTACAGGTTGGATTAAAACACTTCTGGTTTGCCCACAATTAATACATTTTTAACAAACAAAAATGAAAATACCCTTAACTGAATAATGTGCTGTACTGTGTGCCCTCTGCTGTGTAGGTAGTGTTTCCGCTGGTGTACTGCAGTATTGTGTACTGGATGACGGCTCAGCCTCCGGACGCCAGACGCTTCTTCCTCTTCCTGTCTCTGGGCGTTCTGACCTCTCTGGTGGCTCAGAGTCTGGGCCTGCTGATTGGAGCAGCCTCCACCTCTCTGCAGGTCAGTTTACCTGAACTCACCTGTTCAGCATGTTCTCATGAAGCATTCGTACATACAGCTGTCCAAAGTAAAGCTCCGTAAATTGTATGTATTCCACGTATTTATTACTGTCAGCACCACATTGACTCCTGCTGTATAAGAACATGAATATCCTCGTAGGGAGGATGTTGGGGGGATGTTTGGTTCCTAAAACAAAACAAAAAGTTAAGGAAAAAACACACCCAGGAGAAAAGGAGAAAACACACCCAGGAAGCTTAACTGTCACGTAACTGGGCGGCGCTCGCCTGATTTCGCAGGATATCATACAAACATGTTTATGACAATGCATAGACCTGCTGAGTCCATTAAGGTGTGTGTGTTTGTCTCCTGCAGGTGGCGACGTTTGTGGGTCCAGTCACAGCGATCCCTGTGCTGTTGTTCTCCGGGTTCTTTGTCAGCTTTGACACCATCCCCTGGTACCTTCAGTGGATGTCTTACATCTCCTACGTCAGGTGGGGGCGCTGTTTGATTACAGAACTAAAGTCTGACTCCATCTCACATCTATCATGTCACTGAGGTTTTAGTCTCAGACTAGAAGACTTTACTACCAAGACTCCAAACAGGATAATATCAAACACTTTTGATTTTGTCTGAACGTCCCGACATGGAAAAGTCACACTTTTCGAAGTTTTTTTTTGACACTTTTTTCAGCTTTTTTTGGTGGGTTTTTACGATCTTTTTATGGCTTTTGATAAAGTTTTTAGAGAGTTTTTTCTGAATGTCCAAACAGTAAAAAGACTGACTTAAGACAGCTGGGACTGAGTTTTATGACCAGCTTACACCGAACGATTGAGACGAAGGGAGCGTGCCCCTACTTTAGCAAGACTCTCAGGATTTCATTCCCAGATTGGACATTTATCTGCAACAGTGGAATCACTTGTAAAGTCGTTTGGTGGAAGTTTGGCAAAAGTTGCAATAAACTGTCTTATAAACTCCCGTGGGTTGAGCACTTTGTGCGCTTGACATGGAAATAAAGAATTAATGGTGTGTTGTGTCTCAGGTATGGCTTCGAGGGTGTCATCCTGTCGATCTACAGTTTGGACCGAGAGGATCTATACTGCGATGATCACGACACCTGCCACTTCCAGAAGTCGGAGGCCATCCTGAAGGAGCTGGACATGCTGGACGCCAAACTCTACCTGGACTTTATCGTCCTAGCCATCTTCTTCTTCTCCCTGAGGCTCATCACTTACTTTGTCCTCCGGTACAAAATCAGCGCTGAGAGGTAGACCAGGGCCAGGAGGATGAAGAGGGCCACGGGGAGAAGATCTGAGCTGCAGCGTACGGCGTTTAGGCCCAAAACCTTTAGGCCACGGTTAGCGTGTAGCTGAGTTATCTACATGTGAACACTGAATCTACTTTGGCTCGCTGTTAAAGAAATGACACAAAGACGAGACGTAGATCTGATGCAAAGGTCTCTGAGTGTCATTAGAGGACAAAGTGAGGACATGTCAGGTCCTGCGGGAACAGGAGCTGGTCTCCTGAGTCCTGAACTGTGCCACAACCTTCCTTTTTGTTTTATGACTGGGGCAACCAGGGGTTTGCACAGTTTTGCTACGGTTTCCTGGTTAAACATGTTCCCTCGAAATGGAGTGAAACAATATTTGATATACATTTTCTCTGGTTTGGTGGGTGTGTCAGAGATGTTACCCAATCAGCAGGGATGTGTCTGTACACTTGTCATATTCAAAAGCCAGTGTGCTTGCTTACACACCAGGGTGTTCAACATTGAATGGTTTGCTACATTTTATCGGGGCTAAACGGGACCCAGTGGGCCACCTACTGTGTTGGAGTGTGAACCACAGTTGTGAGTTAGTTGTTTCGTGTGCTGGGCTGATGGCATTCACACTGCAAACAAATCGCTCCATAAATTGATTGAAAGCAAGCCGAGGCCTCCCTTGTTTTAGCCTTGTTTCCTACTTAGAACTACTTTTGAACGTACACATGTTCCACCAAAACAAGTTCCTTCCTGAGACTATTTAGCAGAGGCACCGTGGCTCCGTCCGGAGCTTAGCACCGCCCATGACGATTGTGATTGGTTTAAAGAAATGCCAATAAACCAGATTACATTTTTTTCCCATCCCGGAATGCTGTATGGACTAGCCAGACCTTCCTCCGCAGCTAACTTTAGAACTGCTCCGAATGAGCCAAGTGTGAAAACATTCTTAGTTTTTAATTTCTGAGGTGTCTTTCAGACTGTTTATCAATAAAGTGAAGTTTAATTATCTCCTGAATAAGGACTTTATTTACTCCTTCATTACTGAAAGAATAATTCAACGACTTTTTCAGTCACCAGTGAAAGCTCAGAAAGCTTACAGCTCACAGAAAGCAAAAATTCAACATGTGTCTTTTTGTTATTTTGGCCGAAAGGTGGAAAGTAACTAAGTAAACTCAATTTTAAGTACCTGTACTTTAGTACTTCCATGTTCTGCTACTTTGTACGTGTCTTCCACCACAGAGGTAAATCTTTTACTTTCTACTGCACTTCATTTATCTGACTGCTTTAAGCCTCTGACACACCGGGCTGATTATCGTCTGACAGTCTGGCGAGGTCAGTGACTCAAGTCTGTTTGGTGTGTTCCGTGCCGTCCGTCGGAGGAGCTATCAGCCTTCATTTTGGTAAACCTGACATGTTCAGTTCGAGACAAAGCAGTTTGGACTAAGCCGGAAATGGTGAGGCGGTAGCCTCTCAACATCTGACAAAAATACTAAAATAGTTCACCGAAACGTGTTTCTGAAAACATTTTAAGGAGAAATAGACCATGCAGTTGCTGAATCTGTCTTCATTTCAGATCAACAAAGGTCAGTTTAAAAGATTTTCATCAGATTTTGAGAGACTGTAGTCAAGCTCATTCAGACTGCCGGCAGTGCCCACCCTCCCGATTATGCCCTAACAATCGGCGAAAATGAGGGCTGATGGCCCCTCCAACAGACAACGGCATGGAACACAGAGCACAGACTCGAGTCACTGACCTCACCAGACTGTCAGGGGGCCGATTATCGGGTTGGTCTGTAGAGGCCTTTAGACAGCCAATCACAGACTTTATTAGATTTTGATTATTAGAGATTTACTCCCTTAGGTATTGAAGTTTGGTATTGAATGACGGGCATTTTTCAATACTCAATACTTGATCCGTCCCAAAAAATCAACAATCAAATACATTAATTAATCTGTAAACTACTGTATTGTCTAAGTCAAACAACAATGTGTCCACAGCAATCCCACCAATCAGTCCCAAAACATCCCAGTTAGAGAGGAAGTGCTGTAAGCATATTCTTTGTAAATCTAAATAATTATTCCCACAAAGAAGCCTTGTTGCAAGATAAGAATTTTCTTCAAACCTGACATTTTCAGCGTGTAGCTTGCTATCACAAAGTTTGTTGTTGTTGTTTACTGAAACAAACAGTTTTAGAACGAAAACACAGAGCGCAGACTCAGGCTTTATCCTGAAAAACACAATTGATGCACTTGGATAAAAATGATCACTCAACCTCTTGTAATGTGTTTTGTTTTCTTTTGAAATTGCTTTTTCAGTCAGAGGTTAAACAACACAGACGGGTGATAGTGGGACATGCCCACTCCAATGGCTTCAATAGACCTGGCATCAGTACACAATTCTAATGACGTACATCTCTTACTTCTTTCTCTCTTCCTGTGTCTCAGCGGCTCGGACAACTCGTCCTGTTTCCAGGTGGTCTCTCTGCTGAAAGCTCTGGCTCAGGGAGGACGGACCATCATCTGCACCATCCACCAACCCAGCGCCAAACTGTTCGAACTCTTTGACAAGGTCCACGCACACACACACACACACGAGTTTTGCTATACTTCTGAGGACCATGACCCTAACCCATGTTGTGAGGACCCCCCTTTCTGCGGACACTAGGAGGATGAAAAAAATAGTGTGACCATTAGCTGGGAGTAGAGAACCATAAAATGACTTCAAATGTTTAAACACATAATGGTCACACAACTGGTGAAGTTGGTGGGTGTTGTGAGGAACGGACGGTTGCTAGGCAGATTTAAGATCACATGATCTGCTTCCTAAGGCTTTTGCGCAGCAGTTTTGATTAGTTATATGTGCTGAACCTATTAGACCAAAGAACAGTTTTGCTATATTTAACTCACTGAAGCGTATTAAACCCTTATTATGTGGTAATATTATTCCTTGTATATTTATGGACTTTATTTACACACACATACACAGAAATACAGGTGTATTTAATATTATCTGGGTTATAAGGACTGTTAACATTAATCAACACAAGCAATCATACACCGCAAAACCCAGTAAATCTGATGGATTGAGATATGGATATGACCTCACACAACCTCACTTTAAAACATCTGAACTATACAAAACTGAATCCTCCACTTTATTTGGGATGCAACTACTGATCATGTTTATTGTGGATCAATGTGTGGATTATTTTCTGGATTAATGGATGAATTCTTTTGGTCTATAAAATGTCAGAGAATGGTAAAAAAATGTCCAAGATGACGTCCTCAAATGTCTTGTTTTGTCCACAACTCAAAGATATTCAGTTTACTGTCACAGTGGAGAGAAGAAACTGGAAAATATTAATATTTAACAAGCTGACATCACATAAGTTTCCGGTTATTTTCATAACAAAAACCATGTTCTGCTACGTATTTTTTATTCAGATTAATCGACTATCAAAATATTTGATAGTTTTTAGTTATATATTAAAACTAGGGCCGGGACTTTAACGCGTTAATTACGATTAATTAATTACGGGACTTTAGCGCGTTAATTAATTACGCAAAAAATAAATAACATAATTTTAACCACACTTATTTTTGCACCGCGGAACGTTTTTCAATGATTGAGTTTCGACAGACCGATTATACTGGAGCACCAACTAGCGTTCTTGACTTCCGACAACAACAAACCACAGTGAACATGAACGAAGAAGCTGACGAGACCACTTTGCTTGGCCGCGTGGATGGGAAATTTTATTTTAAAAAACGAAAGGATGGAAGCGTCGACAAGAGCATGGTTGTGTGCAAGCTATGCAACAAGGAATTTGTGTATCACCGCAGCACATCGAGCCTCAAATATCACCTGAACGCAAAACATATAGGAGTTACCGTGGACGTAGCCCGACTCCGAGTAAAGTTACAAGGACCCACACCCAACCCACACTCCACCAGATGACTGGTTTCAGGACCAGGGTAACTAAGTCCACGTCTGAAATAATAACCAACGGCCTGGCTCACTGGATTGCACTCGACTGTAGACCACTTGGAGTGGAGAGAGAAATCCATGTGAAAAAAATTACTTCTCACTGTTCTCAGGTCAAATATTTATATGCAATTAAAATGCGATTAATTTCGATTAATTAATTACAAAGCCTCTAATTAATTAGATTACTTTTTTTAATTGAGTCCCGGCCCTAATTAAAACTATATCATTTAAAGTATTTTTAGAATGCTTTTTGTCCATCACAATGAATAAAATAATATAATTTCAAACCAAAACATTCATATGTATCATCATTTAGTGAGACAATTTATCACTACAATAATACCAAATATTGATGCTATATATTATAAATGAACTGCATCTTGCTGTAATTTACATCTTTATTGTTTCTGTCTCTTATTTCTCAGGAGAGTTCGTCGTCTGAAGGTTGTCACAGTTTCTCGGCCAGCTGCATGACTGGTTCCATGACAGTTCTCCATCCTGTTCAGGAGAACGTTCCTCAGCATCCTCAGAGACTCAGTGAGAAACCACACACACACACACACGCACACACACACACACACACACACACACACAAGCAAAAAATAGGAAATAAGTGTTGCACACTTTGGCTCCATATGCATATCTCTTTTTATTCTGATGACGTTTTGGCCCTAAGGCCTTGTTCAAATCAACAATCAGAGACAATCAGAGCTCCTAAAGGGATATGAGGGAATAGTTGTTTTCGCGAGAAACCTGCTGGTGCTCACAAGGAACTATCTAGTATCAAGTGTTTCTTGCCCACAAGAAAGTTTCATGTGTGAAGAAGAAGAATAAAAACGTCCCTGTGTCCTTTTAGTGTTGCCGTAGTCTGTATCGCAACGTTTTAGTTAGAACATTTCATTATTGTTCTGGTGCCGCTGGAGGATCCGCTAGATGTCCCATATTTTCGGCCGGATGTCTGCCACCTTCCACTTTCTTTGTGCTGGCATTCTAAACTCTGGTGGATTTATGAGGACTATGTTCCTCAGATCTCTGCACGGTAAATCCAGACAGATAGTTAGACTATCTGTCCAAACTGAATTTTCTATTACATGACAAAAACAACGAGCACATGTTCCACTAAAACAAGTTCCTTCCGAGGCTATTTTGCAGTGGCACCATTGCTGCATTGGTGCTTAGGGCCGCCAAAGACGATTATGATTGGTTTAAAGAAATTACAATGAACCAGAGCACATTTATCTCCTATCAAGGGATGCTGTGTGGACTAGCCAGACCTTCCTCCGCAGCTCTGTGGAGGAAGGTCCTGACATGCAAGACCAGGGCTGGGATAAACAAAATATTTTTACGATACAGATTTACCTTAATTTGACTGATACAATATTGATTCATAAAATTCTGATATTTAATTTTTAGGGTCTCCGTTATAAAGGTAGAGTGAAGATACTGGTCTCATATGAAACTAGACAATCTAAGTAATCCATGTCATATATAAATAAAGCTCCGAAGATAGGCAAAATTTTGGTGAGGGAAAAACTGCCATGGCCATTTTTTACAAATGTACTGTATGTGTTGGGTTATTCTTTATTGTTTTGACGGCTGTAGTGTGTTCATGTTAAATAAAAAGTACATTAATGTAATTGGTCAATTCTTAACGAAAATCATATTTTTAATAATGCACCAGGTATGAGGGTTCTTTGTATAATTTACAGCATTATTTTTCTGAGACTGTCTTCTATATCTGTTAAATTGGTATTTAACTGAAACATCTCAAATTAAATCAAATCAATTGAAGTGGGAATGCCCAGCCCTGCTTGTTATTTGTCTGTATTTGAGGCCAGCCTTTATTTCTTTGTGATGACCACACTGTTGGCTATTGTAGCAAATGGCAGACACCTTAGCAAAAAAAAAAATGCTCTAGATGTTGTGGTTTGCATTTTAGATTTTAAACAAACAATCATGGAAACAACGATCTCCTGCAGCCTCTACAGAAACAAAATGCACTGTTGCCACCGCCAGCCTGTTTTGGGCTTCTGGGATTCTGACAGCATGCTTCAATACCTGGGTGCAGTGATGGGCATGTTATGTCAGGCCTAGGGTTGAGATTCTGCACCAGGGCCCACAAGGCCTCCCCTGTGGCCATTGGCTGACAGTTCCCACACAGGTTTACTCTGATACTATAAAACAACCAGTACTACTTTTGTTGACTAAATAAGAGGTTGCAAACATTACAATGTTGGGATGTGACCGGCATTAGCTATCATTAGCCCATCACTGTCCAAGACACCTGCCCTGGTTCCCAACACAAATCAATGTCTCTCAGACAGCCATTTCTTTCTAGTTTCTACATAATTTTCCTAAAAATGTAGGGTTTTCCTTACCATTATAAGGCTTGGGTGATGCACCCAGGCTTTTTTTGGCCATAACCTGGGCCAAATTAATGTAAAATCAATGTGTGCATCAACACTAACTGAAAGACTTCTCTCAGATCTAATGCTTGTAGTTGGTCCCCAGTGGACTTCTGTAGCAAGTTTTCTCTTTAAGCTTTTTGAGTGTTTTTTTTATTTTCTGCTCTAGCTTTTCCAACATTTTAGAAACATATATGGTAAATCTACCTTCAAAAGTTTCATATCCCTAAAAGCAGTACAACCTAAGCCAAACATTTTTGGAAGTAAATAAACCATAATACTTAATAACATTATTGAAATTGTAATAAATTAAAAAACTAAAAACAAGTCTGAAATGTTTTCATCAGACTTTAGCAGATAAACACACAAGACATAATATTTAATAATATATAATAATTATTTCTTGACAACCCATACGTTATTTGAACTTTTTAAATTTTAGGTTTTGAGGAATGCTCAAAAGGCTATTTTAAAGGTGTTTTCATAGTGTCACCTGCTATAGAATGGTGTCAAAGCCTTAGATTTCTGATGCAAAAAGAATGCTCTAGTTGTTATGGTTTTATGCCTGTGTTAATGACTGCTTCAGCTTTTTCAAAATTTTAACAGATATGGCAATAATAATGGTCAAAAATTATGTGAAATTGCATTTTGTTTTTATTGAAAACCTAGAACATTGTATTCACAGGGGTTGCAACCAGCAATTTGCTCTTTAACGTCAGTTTACGTTTTACCAAAGACAAGACTTTTACATAGGCTACGTAGTTTAGTCATTTGCAGTCCATACATTAAAGGGTTAAAGATCGGTTGGCAGGTCAGAAAGTATAATGACAAAATAATACGCAACATCATGGGTACACTGCTCATATTAAACCTGCTCTGTACTACTTCAAAGAAAGAACCAAAGAAAAAGTTGATCAGGGAAGCGAGGTGAGGTGTGCAGGTACTGACAGCTTTCTGTCTGGTCTGTTTAGAACCAGAATAACACACTTTAAGGATCCTCATGTACGTGTAAAGAATTACCATAAGAGGACAAAAGACTACAAGACAAGTGATAAAGAGTCCTTGAATGTTGTTCACTGTGGTGTCAAAGCAGGCCAGTTTGACAACAGAGTAGTTATCACAGTAAACTTTGTTAATGATGTTCCCACACAGCTGTAAAGAGGAACTCAAAGATATTGTGACAGCAACTTCAAAAAATGGAAATAACCATGTTAGAGCAAGAAGCATGGCAATCTTTTTAGATGTCATACGTGTGTTATATTGCAGAGGATAACAGATAGCAAGATATCTGTCATAAGACATGACGGATAAATTAATAAATTGTACAGTTCCATATGCAAACACACAATAAATCTGCAGGAAACAGAAGGGAGCATAAATAGTGTGAATGTCAGAGAGGATCTGAACCAGAAGGAATGGAAACAATACTGTACTACCAAACAGTTCATTTACAAACAGGCTGCACAGAAAAAGGTACATAGGTTCATGTAAGCTTCTGTTCATACAGATAACCACAATCAGCAACAGATTGGCACAAATAATGATAGCATACAAACAAATAATAATCATGAACAATAAGTATTTAAAGAGCCCAATATCAAAGTATGCACCTAAAGTGAAATATGAAACCTGTGTAAAGTTTGTCATATTCAATCAACAATCTATGCTTACAATAACACAGATTCTCCAAACTTACCATCTGTCCAATTCAAAGTCAATATAATGTTAAGATTACAAATGACAGAACACAGTTCATGACATTACATGGTACCTTACATTAATCTGCTGTGACTGCGTTGCAACTGAGATGAAACTCTGCGTCTGCTTTTTTAAACTCTTCAAGTCAGAGGATGTGAACATCAGCAGTCAGGCCTCATTACCATGGGACACATCTAACCAGTCTTGCATAAAGTACTCAAGAAATACTTGAGTACAAGTATCTTCCCAGAAAATGAATTATTAAGTTAAAGTTGAAGTCATATTTTATAATATTACATGTGTAAAAGTCTCAAAGTATCTGATATTTACTGTACTTATTTTTAGAAGTAAAAGTAAAGTAAAACTTTGATGATGAACTTTATTGTGGCTTCCTTATAGTAAAGCATAATTCCGCACTCTCTCAAACATCCAATACAAAGTCTTTCATCAACAAAGAGAAAAACAGAAACAGAATAAACATTTCTTGCAAGTAATAGTGAAGTAACAGTATACATTTTATTAAGAAAGGTAGCAAAGTAAAATTTCTAATAGCTACCAGAAATGTAAATAACCATGTAAAGTACAGATACGTGAAAATTCATACATTTGTTTGTTACATTACAAGACTGCATCAAACTGATGTCTGAACATCTACTTTTAGCATATTAAACACCATAGGTCAATAAAACATCCGCTTATCCCGCTATAGAGCCCCTAGTCCCGCATTGCCAGACCTTCTGGCTAGTCCTAACAACATTCCTATATAGGAGAAAAACATACTCTGGTTTATTGGCATTTCTTCAAACCGTTTGATGTAAACGTTGAGTTGTGTGTTTGTACTTCAGTTCCTCTGGAGATGGGAGTTTTTTCTAAGGTAACACCTGAACTACTGGTACAGTCTGAAGGTGTACTATCTCGCCAAATCTATAGTGGACGTCCCCTTCCAAGTAACGTTTTATAATCCATACTACTCCACAACAACTCCTGCAGCTTCCATTACTATTCAAATATATATAGAGATGCAAAGATTAATCGATTAGTTGTCAAATATTAAATTAATTGCCAACTATTTTGATAGATTCATTGGTTTGAGTAAAACTTCTGTAATGCCAGCTTGTTAAATGTGAATATTTTCTAGTTGATTCATTCCTCTGTAACAGTAAACTGAATATCTTTCAGTTGTGGGCAAAACAAGACATATATTATGTTTGTACTGTTTTTTTTGTTGTTGTTGCTTCCTTAGACATTTTAGCCTTTTTTATGTAGCTTTTTATCAACAGTATCAATGCTTTTTTCTTCTGTGTTTTGCGTCTGTCTTCTGTGACAGCCCCCAACGTCATCTTCCAGGCAGCGCTGCCTGGAAGGCACTATGATTAGGCAATGGTTAGGGTTAAGATTATGGTTAGGTGTCTACAAGTCAACGGTCGCAGCGCTGCCTTGAAGTTGACGTGGAGGCTTAAAACACCAAGCAGTTTCTTCTCTCCTCTGTGACAGTAAACTGAATATCTTCGAGTTGTGGACAAAACAAGAAATTTATGGATGTCATCTTGGGCTTTGGGAAATACTGATCCACATTTTTTTGTCCGATTTTCTGACATTTTATAAACCAAACAACTCATCCATTAATCAGAAAAGAATCCACAGATTAATTGATGATATACATAATCATGAGTCTCAGCCCTAATAAAATAGTGTATTCAGTTTTAGAAATTTTGGATCTTTTAAGGTGGGGTTCTGCGGTGTATTATTATAGTGCCTTGCGAAAATATTCACCCCCCTTGGCTTTTTACCTATTTTGTTACATTACAGCTTTTAGTTTAATGTTTTAATCTGAATTGTATGTGATGGATCAGAACACAATAGTCTAAGTTGGTGAAGTGAAATTAGAAAAATATATACATAAAACTATTTTTTGGAAATAAAAATCTGAAAATTGGCATTGCATATGTATTCACCCCCTTTGTTATGAAGCCCATAAAAAGCTCTGGTGCAACCAATTACCTTCAGAAGTCACAAAATTAGTGAAATGATGTCCACCTGTGTGCAATCTAAGTGTCACATGATCTGTCATTACAAATACACACCTTTTTTTAAAGGCCCCAGAGACTGCAACACCTAAGCAAGAGGCACCACTAACCAAACACTGCCATGAAGACCAAAGAACTCTCCAAACAAGTAAGGGACAATGTTATTGAGAAGTATAAGTCAGGGTTAGGTTATAAAAAAATATCCAAATCTTTGATGATCCCCAGGAGCACCATCAAATCTATCATAACCAAATGGAAAGAACATGGCACAACAATAAACCTGCCAAGAGACGGCCGCCCACCAAAACTCACGGACCGGGCAAGGAGGGCATTAATCAGAGAGGCAGCACAGAGACCTAAGGTACCCCTGAAGGAGCTGCAGAGTTCCACAGCGGAGACTGTCAGAGTATCTGTACATAGGACGACAATAAGCCGTACGCTCCATAGAGTTGGGCTTTATGACAGAGTGGCCAGAAGAAAGCCATTACTTTCAGCAAAAAAACAAAATGGCACGTTTTGAGTTTGCAAAAAGGCATGTGGGAGACTCCCAAAATGTATGGAGGAAGGTGCTCTGGTCTACTGAGACTAAAATTTAACTTTTCGGCCATCAATGAAAACGCTATTATCTGGCGCAAACCCAACACATCACATAACCCAAAGAACACCATCCCCACACTGAAACGTGGTGGTGGCAGCATCATGCTGTGCATCAGCATTTGCTGTTTGCTTCACAATAAAAATAAAAAATAAAAGTCTTCAAAGTTGTGGGTATGTTCTGTAAATTAAATGATGCAAATCCTCAAACAATCCATGTTAATTCCAGGTTATGAGGCAACGAAACACGAAAAATGCCAAGGGGTATGAATACTTTTGCAAGGCACTGTATTTGTAATGGCCCTAAATTACAGGCTAGATTAAAAAGCTTCAGGTTTGCCTACAATGTCATTGAAGACCTTGTTGAAACAGCGCATTTCTTTCCTTTTAAACAAACATGACTATATCCTTCACTGAATAATGTGCTGTACTGTGTCCTCTTTGCTGTGCAGGTAGTGTTCCCGCTGGTGTATTGCAGTATTGTGTATTGGATGACAGCTCAGCGTTCGGACGCCAGACGCTTTTTCCTCTTCCTGTCTCTGGGCACTCTGACCTCTCTGTTGGCTCAGAGTCTGGGCCTGCTGATTGGTAGATGCCTCCACCTCTCTGCACGTCAGTTCATCTGAACTCACCTGTTCAGCCTGTTCTCATGAAGCATTCGTACAGCTGTGAAAAGTAAAGCACTGTAACTCCAGGAACCATCACCTTATCGTGGTGGAGAGGTTAGTGTGTCCCTATGAACCTGAGGGCTGTGTTGTCTGGAGCTTGGTGCTCCTGGTAGGGTCTCCCATGGCAAAGTGGTCTCAGGTGAGGGGCCAGACAAAGAATGGTTCAAAAACCCTATGAGTGACCAAGGAAGAGATAGAGTGATCCTGCCCGGAGGAAGCCTGGGGCCCCCGTCTGGAGCCAGGCCCAGATGGAGGGCTCGTCAGCAAGCGTCTGGTGGCCGGGTTTGCCACGGAGACCGGCTGGGCACAGCCTGAAAAAGCTAGGTGGCACCTCTCTCTCCATCCCATGGGCCCACCACCTGTGGGAGGAACTGCTGGGGTCGGGTGCACTGCCACATGGGTGGCGGTGAAGGTCAGGGGCCTCGACGGACCAGACCTGGGCGGCAGAGGCTGGCTCTGGGGACGTGGAACGTCACCTGTCTGTGGGGGAAGGAGCCAGAACTTGTGTGTACCAGTTGGATCTGGTGGGGCTTACCTCTACGCACAGTCTCGGTTCTGGAACCATACTCCGGGATAGGAGTTGGACTCTTTTCTTCTCTGGAGTTGCCTAGGGTGTGAGGTGCCGGGGCATTAAACCGAAGTGGGCAATGTTCAAAGCTCCATTGCTGAAGCTGCGGTGGAGAGTTGTGGTCTAAAGGTCTTTGGTGTCTCAAGGGGCGGTAACCCTTGAACACCATGGTGGACACCGGTGGTCAGGGAAGGTGTCCGACTGAAGGATTCCTTCCGGAGGCAGTTGCAAGGTACCGACAGGCCCAATGGGCTGCAGCCTCTGCCGTGAAAGAGGCAAAGCAGTGTGTGTGGGAGAAGTGAGAGACCATGGAGAAGGACTTTCAGTCGACATCAATGTGATACTGGACACTGCCCGCCACTCAGGAAGGGGAAACGGGGAACCATCCAAGCATGTGCAGTAAGGATGGGATGTGGATGCAGCTGAGGAGGTAATTGGGCACTGAGCAAAAAGGGGGTGAAGAACAGCTGGATATACTTTCATCTCCTCCATCTAAAATGCATGCTTGTAGCTTTCACACGTCAACACTTAGACATTAGCTTAGAGACCTACTTCACCTGTTGGCCAGAGACTAAAGAAGCTGACACCAACCAAACTAGCCCAGTCAGTCTAACTGGTGGTGAAATGTTGCTGTTCCTAACGCTAGATTTGGTTTATCATAGCAAAGCAACACAGTACAGAAAATAAGCTCAGCGGAGACGACAGATCTGGGCTGCAACTAACCATTATTTTCGTTGTAGATTAATGTATTGATCATTTTCTTAATTAACCGATTTGTCAATAAAGTGAAAAATATCGATCAGGCCCAAAAGCCCAAGATGTTGTCCTCAAATGTCTTTACCGTCACAGAGGAGTGAAGAAACTCATTTAACACAACTCTTTTAAGCAACAGGGAATATGGAATTTTCATAAAAAATTACTATCAAAATATCAAAAAATGATTATCAAAATAGCTGGTGATTAATTTAACAGTAAACAACTAAACTTAGCACAAAAAGTAAGGATTTTGTGTTTGGTTGAGTATTTCTCTGTGGTAACAATGCTTTTTGGCAATAAGTCTCATACCGTTGGAAAGCCTCTTTAGTTCCCTTTCAAATGGTGTCCTATTTGTAAGGAACATGCATTTGTGGGATGAGCAGCAGCGCTGAGTATGTGGGTTGCACCCATGAAAAATGTATTAAAAGAGATATAAAGATGAGATTCTGTAACCAGTGGTAATCCCATATCTCCACAGTCTGGGACTGAACTCTATCCTCCAAGATGACAATGCTCACCCCCACAGGGTGGGGTTTATCAGAGACTACCTTCAGAATTTGGGAGTGGAGAGGATGGAATGGCCTGCCACAGTCCTGACCTCAACCCCTTTAACACTTTTTGAGATCAGCTTGGGTGTGCTGTTCGTGCCAAAGTGACCAACACAACCACGTTGTCTGACTTGCGACAAATGCTGGTTGAAGAATGGGATGCCGTCCCACAGCAGTGTGTGACAGGGCTGGTGACCAGCATGAGGAGGAGGTGCCAGGCTGTTGTGGCTGTGTATGGTTCTTCCACACGCTACTGAGGCTCCTGTTTGTGAAATGAATAAATTGTTAAATTGCCAATATGTCTTGTTTCTTCAAACTTCAATCATCCAATCCACCAAACGAGTCAATGGCAGAATAAGCTGTTTGGCGTTGGCAGAGAAGATTTAGCAAATTTTTCATGGGTGCAACCCACATATTTGTGCTGCTGCTCATCCCACAAATGCATGTTCCTTACAAATGGGGCACCATTTCAAAGGGAACTAAACAGGCTTTCCATAATAAGTATAAGATTAACATTAAGATATAAGATGTATTGCCAAAAAGCATTGTTACCACAGAGAAATAATCTACCAAACACAAATTTCCTTACTTTTTGTGCTAAATTTATATGAATCTTTGCAGCTCTAACCAGAACCTTCGTGTTAAACCATATTTCTTTAAAGGTTACAGTTGTGCCTGAAAACAGAAATAAACAAGATTTCACATTTTAAATCTATGGCCATTTGTTCCCGGAAAGTGATTTTTGCAGTCTATAATATGGAGCTTTAAACTTCTGACAAACAATCTAAAGTGATGCTAATTAATAAACTAACTTTACTTTGATCTGTAAGTGATGTAACCTCTCAAAGGTGTTAGGAGAAGTTTCATCACTGCATCTCACTGATGAAGTCCCTCAGGTCAAAGGTCATGTCAGCCTGTCAACATGTTTGTCCCTGAGCTCTCTTCACATTAGCCACAGTTTCCACTAATTCCCTCTGAAGCAAATTACAGTCAGAGTTGTTGACCAGTGAGACCAATCAGCACGGTCCTCAGAGACTGGCGGGTAATGACCTCCCATCAGACCGCTCCGTCACAACCTCAAGACCGACAGACACACGTTAGAAAATATTAGTTTTACTGGTTTGTAATTGTTGTATTTGAATTGTAATATTCAGATTCTTTAAATGTAGAATCAAGGGTCACTGTTGGATTGAACCCTGCAAACATTTACAAGAATTTCTATAATCAGCAGGGCCACACAAAATCTGCGGACGCAGAATTCTGCAGAATTTTTCTGCAGAATTTTTCTGCAGTATTTACATAGATTAAAAACTAAAATTAAACTCAGAATGTTAACACATCCGCACCACAAGCAGAAAACCAGTCGGCTAAAATCCTTAGCTTTTCATTCTGAATCAACGCTGAAAACTGTAAAAGAAATAGGCAGATTACGTTTGGTCAATGACTGTTCCATGACACTCAAACAACAAAATTCTGTTGACTATAATTCGAATAGTAGTAGTAGAGCAGATGTGTCAAACTCAAGGCCCGAGGGCCAAACCTGACCCCTGTCAGATTTTGATCCGGCCCGCATATCAATTTAGGTTCATAATGAAGTTTGGCCACCCTAAATGTGCACCAAAGCAAAAAGACTGGAGACTGTTTTCAAACTGTAATTACGCAAAACTCAAAGCAGAAGTTGGAAGATTTGATTACTTTGAGACTCAGAAATGTGGACCAAACTGTAATAGAGAAAGCTATATGAGACATGCAACAATACAGTCAAAGATATTTGACTTTTCTCTTAAATAACAGCAGGTAGTCTGTGCTGTCCCAATGAAGCTCATGTTATCCATGCCCTGGCAGCAGGTGGGAAGCCAGGGAGGCTAACTGACTGTCCAAAAGAAGCATAGCCCATCACGTGTCAGATCCATGGAATAGAGATGACAAACTGCTTTGCAGTTAACATTAATGATATAAAATTCACTCATTAAACAATCCAATCACCATTGTTTTGTGGTTCGTATCCTTTCATCAACTGTGAGTTGACTCTGAGAGCAGTTACGAGATCTCAGGTAACAAAGCGACACAAAGCAGGATTCAGTTCAGAATGTTCTGAAGATTTAATGCGAAACAGAAGGATGCTTACATTTTAATACAACCCCAAATCAGAAAAAGTTGGGACAGTATGAAAAACACAAAAAAAGAAAGTAGAGATTTATAAATGTACTTTGACTTGTATTTCATTGCAGACAATGTGAACACAAACTATTTCATGTTTTGTCTGGTCAACTTAATTTCATTTGTAAATATACATCCTTTCCTGTCATTCAGACCTGCAACACATTCCAAAAAAGGTTGGGACAGGAGCAATTTAGGGCTAGTAATCAGGTAAATTGGTTAAATAATGATGTGATTTGAAACAGGTGATGTCAACAGGTGATTGTAATTATGATTTGGTACAAAAGCAGCATCCAAGAAAGGTCTAGTCCTTTAGGAGCAAAGATGGGCCGAGGATCGCCAGTTTGCCAACAAATACGTGAGAAAATTATTGAAATTTTTAAAAACAATGTTCCTCAAAGAAAGATAGGAATTTCAGTGTGTAAAGGACAAGGACGCAAGCCTAAGCTGAACAACCGTGATCTCCGATCCCTCAGGCGGCACTGCATCAAGAATCGTCATTCATCTATAAGCGATATCACCACATGGGCTCAGGACTACTTTGGCAAACCTTTGTCAAGTACCACAATATGTAGTTACATCCACAAATGAAAACTGTACTGTGCCAAAAGGAAGCCCTATGTTATCAGTGTCCAGAAGCGCTGTTGACTTCTCTGGGCTCAGAGGCATCTGGGATGGACCATCACACAGTGGAAACGTGTACTGTGGTCAGATGAATCAGTATTTCAGGTATTTTTTGGGAGAAATGGACGCCGTGTGCTCCGGACCAAAGAAGAAAAGGATCATCCAGACTGTTACCAGCAACAAGTCCAAAAGCCAGGGTCTGTCATTGTATGGGGTTGTGTCAGTGCCCTTGGCAAAGGTAACTTGCACTTCTGTGATGGCACCATTAATGCTGAAAAGTACATAGAGATTTTGGAGCACAATATGCTGCCTTCAAGAAGACATCTTTTCCAGGGACGTCCATGCATATTTCAACAAGATAATGCAAAACCACATTCTGCACACATTACAAAGTCCTGGCTGCGGAGGAAGAGGATACGGGTACTTGACTGGCCTGCCTGCAGTCCCGACCTGTCTCCAATAGAGAATGTGTGGCACATACGAAGACCTCGTACTGTTACCCACCTTAAGACTTGTTTGCAGCAAGAATGGGACAAAATTCCACCTGAAACACTTCATCACTTGGTGTCTTCAGTCCCTAAACGTCTTTTAAGTGTTGTGAAAAGGAATGGCAACATTACAAAGTGGTAAATGCTTTACTGTTCCAACTTTTTTTGAAATGTGTTGCAAGAACCAAAATAGGAATTTTGTTTTTTTTAAACAAAAACAATACAAATCATGAGGAACACATTCAATTATGTGCTGTTGTATTGTCTGCAATGAAATACAAAGTACATTTAGAAATCACTACTTTCTTTTTTTTTGTGTTTTCCATACTGTCCCAACTTTTTATGATTTGGGGTTGTAAAATCTCTGTTCACGTCGATGACGTGAGAGTAGAAATATAAGACAGATGCACCAGAAGAAAGGAGGATTGATTCAAAGTAGGTTCACGCAGATACATCTTCAAGAAGGAAAACTGTATGAAAACTTGTGATACAAATTCACGATATCAATTACAACAGATGAGAAAGACAGCCACATTCTGCTTCATGATGAATACACAGGTGGAAGGAGATAATGGGATTACATTTCACTGAAATTGTTCTTTGAAGTTGTCACAATTTCATGTGACAAACAAAAATTTATGATGATTAAAATAAGCCTCACAATTGCTGCCGTGGTATTGTGTTTTCTTCCAGTTCTCTCATGTGGTGTCCAGGTGCCACCCTGCTACACGTCCTGCATCTGAAGTGAGTTGTTGCTCATCAGGGCTGGTGTATAAAGGACCTGGAGAGAGCTACAGATGGGCCAGTGGGCCACTTGGCAACCTTGAGGCTGTGTGTTGGCTGTCTTTGCTCGAGTTGTTGGTAATCTTACTCTCTTTTGGAGGCGGAGTGTTTACGCTTGCTCGTGTTGTTGCATAGGAGAGTTAAGTTGTTAACGGCTTATGTTTAATCGGTGCAGCTCTCTTCCTTCTTAGAAAGTAGTTGGTTTTAGAATCCTTTGTAAACATTTTTAATTCAACTTGTTGATACATTCATATTTTGGGGCAAATGTTAAGCTGTGTGTAACGTTTCCTTTAAAGAAAATCGATTTCAATGTATTAGTACATTTAATGAGGCTGTGGAGTAAATGGTGAGCTGTTTCTGCCTGTGAGTTTCGTGGGTTGTTTTTGGATTATGTGCTTGATCATTTCAAATGAAAACCAACCGTGAAGCAGTGTTGTCAATGCAAAGCTCAGAAGACTGAAAATAACATATGAAGCAAACTTCTTTTTATTACTGAGTTTTCTCACCTAAAACAAGAATGATGGTCAATTCAACTTCATCTTACTTTATTCTTAGCACTTATTTAAATGTGGGGACTTTAAAATACTTGTGTTTTATGTTCACTGCCATGTTATACATTGTTATTATTATTACCAACACATCTCTGATTGTGGTTATCTGTCAGAACAGAAGCTTACATGAACCTATGTACCTTTTTCTGTGCAGCCTGTTTGTAAATGAACTGTATGGTAGTACAGGGTTGTTTCCATTCCTTCTGGTTCAGATCCTCTCTGACATTCACACTGTTTCTGCTCCCTTCTGTTTCCTGCAGATTTTCTGTTTGTATACTTATGCACATGTAGAGTTTAGTAACTTAGCCGTCATGTCTTATGACAGATATCTTGCTATCTGTTATCCTCTACAATATAACACACGTATGACGTCTAACAAGGCGGTTATTCTAATTATTGTTGTATGGTTGTACTCTTTTGTGAAATTCTTAATTACTTTATCCCTAACCATCCGTTTGACTCTCTGTGGAAACATTATAACCAGTTTGTATTGTCATAACTACATTGTTGCTAAGTTGGCCTGTTCTGACGTCAAAGTGAATAACATTTTTGGTCTTTTTGGTACTGTTCTAACCATCTTAGTCCCTTTGCTTCCAATCATTTTCTCTTACGTGAAAATTCTTAAAGTGTGCTTTTCTGGTTCCAACCAGACGAGGCAGAAAGCTGTCAGTACCTGCACACCTCACCTCACTTCACTACTCAACTTTTCTTTTGGTTGCTGCTTTGAAATACTTCAGAGTAGATTTGATATGACCAGTGTACCCAGTGTGTTTCGCATCATTTTTTCACTGTATTTTCTCATCATACAGCCACTTTTGAATCCTGTCATGTATGGATTGCAAATGTCAAAAATACGGAATACATGTAAACATGTCCTCTGTTATAAGATGTTTGCCTGTCACAAAGATACTAAGTAGATATAATAACAATGTATCAGCAATTTATTATTGACAAGGCTTTCTAACTAACACAAATAAAATACATGAATTGTTTAGTGTTCTCCCTTATTTGTCCCTCTGTTTTTTTTTTTTTACATGAAAATTCTTAAAGTGTGTTTTTCTGGTTCTAAACAGACCAGACAGAAAGCTGTCAGTACCTGCACACCTCACCTCGCTTCTCTCATCAACTTTTCTTTTGGCTGCTGTTTTGAAATACTTCAGAGTAAATTTGATATCACCAGTATACCCAGTGTGCTGTTCATCTTTCTGTTACTGTATTTTGTGATACTGCAACAACTTTTAATTACTATCATGAATGGAATAATAATGTATGAAATATGAAATACATGTAAAATATCTTTTGTTGTAAATGTTGACTTGTCCTGCAAAATAAGCATTCCTGACTGTCTTAGGCTATTGTAACTAGATAATATGCAATGTAATTAAAATGCCTGTAATGAACTAATAAATATGGCAAACTGTAACTCCACACGACAGGATTTAGTGGCAAAGTATGATTTCTTCTTTTTTAATTTCACTTTTCTTTAATAATGAATGCTAAAATGGCTCATAATACAACTTCAGAATGAATACCAAAACTCATGAAAATACAAAACAGTTAAGAAAAGGGGATTCTGCCAAGCCCAACCTGCTCAGCTGTAGTTGATTCAACTAACAACTGCTGCAGCATTTAGACTCTCTTCTCTTCTCCGGCGCCAGATTGTTACAGCTACCAATGTGGTAACTTGGCTCCCAGTGTGATAGCTACCGTGTTTGTTCACGTCAGTATTTCCCTCGTATTTCCTCGTGCTTCGCTGACCTGTCTGTTTTCCCTGTTCAGACCTACACCACAAGACCTGCTGCCGTTGTCTGCTGTTCCATCAGCTCTACCGTTCCGACCTCTAATCTCCCTGCTCGGATTCCTGTGAGAGTTTTGGATAAGATAATACTTTATTGTCTGTTACACAAAGGTTACAGAACATTGTCTTTGACAAGGCTGCAGTCACAAAGAGACATTCACACAGACATATAAAAACAAGACATGGGGGTGTTAAGGTATCAGCTGGCTGTGGTGGTCATTGTGTGCTGTTCAGTATGGCTATATGCAGAGGGGATGAAGGAGTTCTTGTAGATGTTTTTCCGGGCCAGTGGTACCTTAAAACGCCTGCCTGATGGTAATAGTTGGAAGGAGTGATGGAGGGGGTGAGAGGGGTCCTCTGTGATCAGGTTGGCTTACCTGATAACTGAGCAGCTATACAGCTCAGATAGGGGGGGTGGGGGGAGCCAGTTATTTTGGCAGCGTGATTGATGGTGAGATGGTTGTACCAGGAAGAGATATTGAAAGTGAGAACTGATTCGATGAGGGAGTGGTAAACCAAAGTTAACACATCCTTGCTGAAGTTCTGAGTTTTCTGAGCAGGTGGAGATGTTGTGCTTTTTTGTATGTTGTGTCTGTGTGTTGTGAAAAGGACAGGGAAGTGTCCATTTCTGTACCCAGGTACTCCAAGGCGAGCTCAACAAAAGTCTGGGACAGATTGTTTACAACCTGCTGGTAGCGAGTTAGGGCATCAAGGTTAGACACGTGTGCAACCAAAGCAATGTCGTCAGCATATTTAAAAAGTGCCATACCTTTACTGTTAGACAGGATGTTGTTAGTGTACACAGAGAAGAGGATTGGGGATAAAACACAACCTTGTGGGAGTCCAGTATTTAAAATAAGCTTGGTTGATTTAACCCCATTAAAAGACACCTGTTTGTTATGGTTTCAGTGTTTTGCTTTGTATTTTGTTATATTTCTATTGCCTGTTATTTCCGTGTGTTTCCTGTCATGTTTATTTCATCCAGTGACCTGTGTATATTTTGTGTATAGTTCAGTTCCCTGTTTTGCATTATGTTCAGTTTCCTGTTTTATTGTGAAAGTCTGGTTTTCTGTCTTGTCTCGTCTGGTTTTGCTTCCTGTGTTTTCCCGCCTGTTTGATTACCTGATGTTTTCCACCTGTTCCCCAGCCCTGGTGTCACCTGTCCCGTGTTTGCTCGTTACCTAGTTTATTTAGCACCTGTGTTCCCTCTGTTCCTTGTCAGATCATTTTGTTTGCATTCGTTCCTGTTTGTGTCCATTTGCGTTTGTGCTCATCCCATTCAAGATTGTGCGTGTCAGTCGGTGTAACTGTGTTTGGATTCTTCCTGGTTCCTGTGAGTTTTTTGCCCTGCCTTTGTGGCTCCCTCTGTTTGAACCCTCCTTTTGTTAAAATAAATCCTGAACTTCAACTCTCGCCTGCCTGTCTGCCTGCTTGTTCCCTGCATTTGGGTCCAACAATTCCCTGCACTCATGACACTGTTGTAGTCTGTCCAGCAGATAACCTTTTGTGGGTCAGTGTTGGGTCAACCTGAATATCAGAGAGGTGATATAGAAGTGTATCAATGCACACCGTGTTAAAAGCTGAGGAAAAGTCCATGAATAAAATCCTGGTGTGTGGATGTGCTTAGTCCAGGTTTATGGCGACAGTGTCTAAAAGTGTGAGGCTTGCATCCCCCACACCACGTCCTGCTCTGTAGGCAAACTGGAATGGGTCCAGCTTGTCTGACACCATGCCTGATAGGAGGTTACAGACCACCCTCTCCATACATTTGCACAGCACAGATGTTAGTGCCACTGGTCTCTAATCCTTTAGGTCCTTAGCAGGTGCCTTTTGGGGGATTGAAATGATGGTGGACACAGCCAGAGTCCAGGAGGTGTTGGAACAGCCTGGTAAAAACGCCACTTAGCTGAGTTAGATGTTAAATTTCTCTGCAAGAGTTGGGTCTGGGCAGGCAGCCCCTGCAGGCTTAGGTGTTCTGCCCATCATGATGTTCAATCCTTGCCATGCTTCCCTCAGATTGACATAGTTCATCATAGATTTAAAAGCAGGAGAGCGTGTCTGCTTGGCTACGAAACGGCGCCTCTGCGTTAAGCATGTTAGAATTAAAAGCAGTATGATTTAAATGAAGCCAGATGCATGAGAAAGGCCACGGTCAACGTCAGTGATAATCTCACATTTATGCTGCAATAAGAATGCTCTACGTTGACAGAAAATGGACAGTTTAAACATGCTGTAAAGAAGACAGATTAAACGTGCTGAATGATGAGGTCAAGTCTGGACCACACTGCAATGACATCATGTAAAACATGCTCAAAGATGAGACGTCGAGCATGATGAGATCCTGTTAGAAGTGCGGCAGAGAAGGGTCCTTGCTGCAAGATGAAATACTGTTAAATGTAATGCAGAGATGAGAACCTGGTCAACTTGCTGCAAAGATGAGTTTGCATTACATGCTTGATAGAATGATGAATAACCACCGCTTTGCCAGGTAAGATGGAACTACCGCTGCCATAGCTAGCAGGCGAATCCCCCCAAGCTAAAATGAAGCATGAGTAAAAGCAAGTGCACGCATCAGTTACTTCAATCTAGCGTCGTGTAGTGCTCAGATACGAAGCCGATGCTAGCGCAATTTAAGATGGAAAGTTTAACAGAGTAGTGATTATGAACCGACCTACCACATCACTTACCCGAGAGTAGCCAGACATCTGCGATTAGAAAAACGCAGCAATACAGCACCGCATAGTGCTGCACAGGTTTAAAGAGTTTGGCGCAAACTGATAATATCTGGGCCGTCACGTTAGTTGCCTAACCAGCAGTGTGACAGGCATGAAACGATTAAAACCTGTCGAAACGATTAAATAAATACTTGATAGCCACAACAATGATATGACGTCGTTGTACACAATAACGCAATTAGTGCTGAGATATCTTACATCGGCTAAGCCTGAAACTTAGAACCACCAAGCAACATCTAAGGCTAGAAAACTAGCTGAAGCACTCTCTCAACCCTACTCCATACTGTGGCCAACTGATGAATCACGGACTCAAAAGTCATGGTTGTGTTGGTAGAATATTATATGTCCATTAGCTTCACCAACGAAATTACGCAACCACACGTCTTGCGGTGTGTGGTCATTTGATGCGGTCAAAACTGTGTGCGCTCCTCTGATAAACTGCACCCTCTGTACCTGTTGAAAGGTTCCTACCTAGATAGACAAGACTCGAAAGCACACTAGTGAAACCGGTGGACAATGAGTCCTACAACCAACGATTGAAAAACTCTACAATTCTGTAATGATAGACCACTACCTAATACCATAAATATTGCTCTACTTACCAACAAGCACGAGCACGAAGCAATATGTATGCAGGTAGCAGAAACGATGAATAAAACGATAAATATAGATACAAAATGTTGACACAAAAATTAATCCCCCATAAACACTGCGTAACGTCTGCAATGAATTACTGCTAATGATGTTGATAGGATATATTTTATTGTAATTCAGCATGTGGTGAGTAGGTTCAAGTGTGCATTTAGGCTCGAGCACTTCCAGCTATTTTGAGAAATGCCTTGAGCATCAGGTAACTGAGTCAAACAGAAAAACATCTTTCTATAGCAATTCTATTCACAGAGAGCGCCCTAAAAGGTATTGTCTGAGGGCTATAGGAGGACAAGTCAGCTCAAGTTATTTAGGATGAAGGACAAAAGCGTGTATATAAGACCTCTCGCCACAGACAGAATTTAGGACATCTCTGGTGCCCACGTTGTGGACATCTTTAGATGGTCTCATGTCATGACAGATTTGTACTTTGTGAAATAAAGCTCCACTTGAATCCAAGATCACCTGATTCCTTCATCTGTTGTGGTCTCCCTACTTACTTCCGAACCTTCAGATGTGATAGATCCAAAGATAAACTATAACATGCGTGTAGTTTCCCAAAAGAAAAACTACCCTGCCCAATATTGAAACAATGATTTAACCCCAGATGTGCCACAATGTGAGACGAAAAGCATAGCAGTTACTCAACTTATTAACGATCAAATTGAATAGAATTTAGCATGTGACGCTGAACATATACCAGCCATGAGATAAGAAGATCAGATAAGATAGACTTATTAAAAAATGGAGACACATGAAAACACTGCTGACCCTGTTTTTGTTTGAAAACTCCGGGCACAAACAGACTTTTGGAAACGACAACACACGTCAGTCAGTCTTATCAGTTAGGTAGCCTTACATACCTAATAAAGCTGATGAATTCCAGCTCTTCCTTCTCCAAAGGATTTTGTGATACTGCAATCACTTTTGAATAGGGTTCGACATACGGCATGGCACGATAGCGTGTGGCCACAAAAAGTTACTCTGTGGCAACCATGAAGGGCTCTCTTGAGAATGAGACTGGAGAATGTAATGTCTCTTTTAGCACAATGAAACTATCTATAACATCGCTGTTGTTACCATGTTTCTGTGAAATATCTTGATGTTGCAGTCCATAATCCATTTGAGTGGTGATCTGCAGCCGACTGAAGTAAAAGACTGTCAGAAAATATATTTTACAAAGAACTTAAGTTTTCAATTTGAATAAATAACTATACAACATGTTGGGGGCCTGGTGTCAAATGTGAGCAGGACATCAAAATATTTGCATCTATCTCTGGGCACCCGTTGGTCAGTTTGACATTTAGTGAGTTAGACATTAGTTTTTTTTTTTTAATTCACGTTAACATGTTCCCTGTGTTTAAAACAGGAACCGTAGCAGTGTCACAGTGAATATGTAAGACCTGGAGCACATTGGCTTCTTCCAGGCATTACCAGTTCACCCTCACTACACATTTAGATATCCTGGGTCACTGATTTGATGTTAAGATTTCTAGAGTTGGTCATTGAGCTTTGGCCATAAAATGTGCATGTACCAACTACCCTTATGATTTGCCCTATGCTCGATTATGGTGTTCCTTATGGAAAATGTGACTTAGACAGAGGGTATTAGCGAAAGCCCCTCAGTTTCAGATGCATTCACTTTCTTTTCAGTGAAGTGCATAGGCAGAGAGGGGAAACAACAGTTTTTTGGGGGAAAATCCAACACTGTCATCTAGGTCCTTGAGAGAATACCGGCACTCTCCAGGCATCTCTGACTCTGTGTAACTCAAGGCCCTATCCAGAAAATTGGTTCAAGAAGTGCCCTGTGCATACAGCTGAGCACAACTATTGTGTATATTTAGTTGATATTGTCAGTATTCTTCTTTAGCTCCAAGGCCTGTGACCTTGCCTGCCATTTGGGGAGCCATAAATCAAAACCTTTATGCCCATTCTTGTGGATCATCAGCCCAGTGGGCAATGACCTCACTTGGTTTATTGCGCTGAGCCTGAATAGAGCTCAACACTGCCTGCACTATTTTGAAGAGGCATCGTCACTGTGTCTAGACCTTAACAATTCCGATTGGTTTTAAGAAATGCAAACAAGGACAAAGATTGGGACCAAAAACTAATTATGAAAATGTTTACTGAGGTCATAAATCAAGTGAGAAGTAGGGTCATATTTTTCATAGACTTCTATAGAAACTGACTTCTTTTTGGAGCTAGAAGAGTCACCCTCTGCTGGAAATTAGATAGAATGCATCTTTAAGGTAGTCATGCATTGGCATTACTTCTTGGCACGGAAGTTGCTGCTTGGTCTCAATACCAGGTTACATGACTTCCTGCTTTGCTCCCGCCATAACTACTACGACACACTGCCTTCCAATAAGTGTAAATGGGTTGTCATTTCTTCTTGTACAAACAACCTATGGGATCATTTTTCAGTCTCGGTTTTAACAGTCCTATTAACAGTCCTATTTCTTCATCTGTCTTTTTTACATGAATTTGTTTATGTTTTGTGAATTACCTTGAATTGCAGCTTTTTGTATCAAAGTTCTATACATAAAAAAACTGACTGACTGAGAGTTTATGTCATGGGGGAAAAAGACTCAATTCATGTTTGCTTATTTTAGTTTTGTTTAACCAACCAATGTTGTTTTTTAGTATGCTAACAGTAGATGTTCAGACATCAGTTAGATGTGTCCCGTGGTAATGACGCCTGACTGCTGATGTTCACATCATGTGACTTGAAGAGTTTAAAAGAAGCAGACACAGAGTTTCATCTCAGTTGCTAAACAGTCACAGCAGATGAAAGTAAGGATTCATGCAATGTCATAAACTGTGTTCTGTCATGTCTAACCTTAACATTATATTGACTTTGAATAAGGTAAATGGTAAGTTTGGAGAGTCTGTGTTTTTGTAATGATTGATGTCTTTATTGCTTATAAGCTGAATAATGCTTGTGTGTTAATGCAATAAGTCCAGGATAAGCATACACTTAACATTTAAACTTAATTTAATTTGATTTCTGCATATCTCCTACAAAATGTAACATTGTCAACTGTTCATCCTGTGTAAACTTGAAAGGTTGTGTTGTGAACCAAACTCATAATCATGATAAACTCTACACAGGTTTCATATTTCACTTTTGGTGCATACTTTAATATTGGGCTCCTTAAATACTTACTTTTTCTGATGATTATGTGTTTTTATGCTGTAATAGTTTGTGCTAATGTGTTGCTGATTGTGGTTATCTGTAAGAACAGAAGCTTACATGAACCTATGTACCTTTTTCTGTGCAGCCTGTTTGTAAATGAACTGTATGGTAGTACAGGGTTGTTTCCATTCCTTCTGGTTCAGATCCTCTCTGACATTCACACTGTTTCTGCTCCCTTCTGTTTCCTGCAGATTTATTGTGTGTTTGCATATGGAACTGTAGAAATAATTAATTTATCCATCATGTCTTATGACAGATATCTTGCTATCTGTTATCCTCTACAATATAACACAAGTATGACATCTAACAAGGTTGCTGTGCTTATTGCTCTATCATGGTTATTCCCATTGATTGAAGTTGCTGTCACAATATCTTTGACTTCCTCTTTACAGCTGTGTGGGAACATCATTAACAAAGTTTACTGTGATAACTACTCTGTTGTCAAACTGGCCTGCTCTGTCGCCACAGTGAACAACATTTATGGACTGATTATCACTTGTCTTGTAGTCTTTGGTCCTCTCAGTTTAATCCTTTACACGTATATGAAGATCTTTAAAGTGTGTTTTTCTGGTTCTAAACAGACCAGACAGAAAGCTGTCAGTACCTGCACACCTCACCTCGCTTCTCTGATTAACTTTTTCTTTGGTTCTTTCTTTGAAATATTACAGAGCAGGTTTGATATGAGCAGTGTACCCATGATGTTGCGCATTTTTTTGTCATTATACTTTCTGACCTGCCAACCAATCTTTAATCCTTTAATATATGGACTGCAAATGACTAAACTACGTAGCTTATGTAAAAGTCTTATCTTCGGTGAAATATAAACTATTGTTAAAGATGTGTTTAATGTCCACTTACTTTGGAACTTTATTTAGCATAATATGTATTCCTTAAATCGTCTAGTTTGATATGATACTAATATCTTCATACTAGCTTTGAAAGCTTATGAACAAATATTGTATCATTCAAATGAACATTGATTTTAATTGGAAAATCGATTTCTTAAACCAAGCCCTATAACAAAGGTGAAGAAAGTCTTGGTGCCTGTTATATAATGTGTATGTCAACTACAGTGTTCCCTTTAACTCTGCTCAACAGAGTCGTGTCACTATGATTTCATAACATTTGATAATGTTTTGGGTAGAGATGAACCGATTGACCAGCTGGTGACCGGAATTGGCTGATTTTCACGTGACCGGCCATGACCGGAGACCGGCAGGTCAGTCTGACATATGCCGATTTTATGCCGGTCAAATGCACTTGGGCGCTGCATGATTAACATCGCGCAACATCATCGCAACTCACAGCTACAGTTTATCGGAAAATAGCGTTGGGCACACTGACTTTGATGAATTTACTGTTTATCAGACCCCAGAAGGGACAAGAAGCTAATGTGAGAGAACGCTGTGGTCCCTCGGTCTCTGAATCCCCGTTGCAGGAGACACTGTATTCCTCTGACGCTGTATTAACATTACTGTTTAAAACGTTTTCCAGGTTAGTGGGGGTGCATATCGCTCCAAACCAACATTAAAAACGTAATCTTCCCTCAGCGTTTAGTTTTGTTGCTAAACTGTGTGTAAAATGAGTAGTGACGTTAAAGTCACTACTCATCAAAGCTAGAGTACCCGTATATTCACATGGACGTTGACGACAGCCTTAGTATTGCTTTCATCTCACTATTAGATTCAATTGGTTTCAGTCAGAGTGTGCATAAGGCCACTCACTGTTTTAACCACACCCTCGACCTTGTGCTGGCATACGGCATCGAAATTGAAGATTTAATAGTATTTCTGCAGAATCATTTATTAGACCATTTTTTTAATAACTTTAAAATTCTTACTACCCGACTATATGAAATCAGATAAAAGCTTCTACACTAGATGCCTATCTGACAGTGCTATAGCTAAATTTAAGGAAGATATTCCAACAGCATTTAACTCAATGTCATGCTTTAATATAACAGAGGACCTTTTTGTTAACTTCAGTCCCTCCCAAATTGATAATTTTGTAGACAGTGCTACGGCCTGCCTACGGACGACTTTAGACTCTGTTGCTCCCCTCAAAAAGAAGACGAGGAAGCAAAGGAAACTAGCACCTTGGTATAACTCCCAAACTCACAAACTAAAACAAATATCGCGAAAACTGGAAAGTAAATGGCGTTCCACCAAACTGGAAGAATCTCGTTTAGATTGGCAAGACAATCTGAAAACCTATAGGAAGGCCCTCAGAAATGCCAGATCAGGCTATTACTCATCACTAATAGAAGAAAATAAGAACAACCCAAGGTTTCTTTTCAGCACTGTAGCCAGGCTGACAGACAGTCACAGCTCTACTGAGCCATCTATTCCTATAGCTCTGAGTAGTGACGACTTCATGAGCTTCTTTAATGATAAAATTATAACAATTAGAGATAAAAATTAATCATCTCTTGCCCTCAACTTCTAACAGTTCACCTTCAAACGCAGGACTGCTAGAAGGAACAACAAGACCTGACATAGACTTAGACTGCTTTTACCCTATAAACCTTCAACAATTAATGTTAAAGATCTCTTCAGCTAAGCCATCTACCTGTCTCTTAGACCCCATCCCAACGAGGTTACTTAAAGAAGCGCTACCACTGGTTAACATTTCATTATTAGATATGATTAATATGTCTTTATTAACAGGTTATGTACCACAGTCATTTAAAGTAGCTGTGATAAAACCTATTCTGAAAAAGCCCACCCTAGATCCTGAGGTCTTAGCCAACTATAGACCTATATCTAATCTTCCCTTCCTCTCCAAAATCCTTGAGAAGGTAGTTGCTAATCAGTTATATGATTTCCTACATAGCAATAGTTTATTTGAGGACTTTCAGTCAGGATTTAGAAAGCATCATAGCACAGAGACGGCACTGGTGAAAATTACTAACGACCTTCTAACTGCTTCAGACAAAGGACTTGTCTCCATACTTGTCTTACTAGATCTTAGTGCTGCCTTTGACACTATTGACCATACCATCCTGTTACAGAGACTGGAACACTTAGTGCGATTCCTTTAATACCAACTGAGCTGGTTTAAGTCCTATTTCTCTGATCAATATCAATTTGTTAATGTTAATGACAAATCCTCCAAGTACGCTAAAGTTAACCATGGCGTTCCACAAGGCTCAGTGCTTGGACCAATTCTATTCTCCTTATATATGCTTCCTCTAGGCAATATTATTAGGAAACACTCAATTAACTTTCACTGTTATGCAGATGACACCCAATTGTACTTATCAATCAAACCAGATGAAATCAGTCAGTTAGCTAAACTTCAAGCATGCATCAAAGATAAAATCATGGATGACCTACAACTTTCTGATGCTGAACTCAAGCAAAATTGAGGTAATTGTGCTGGGATCTAAACAACTTCGAAACTTACTATCTAAAGATATAGCTACCTTGGATGGTATTGCCCTGGCCTCCAGCACTACTGTCAGAAATCTAGGAGTTATTTTTGACCAGGATATATCCTTTAATACCCACTTAAAACAAACCTCAAGAACAGCCTTTTATCACCTTTGTAACATTGCCAAAATAAGGAACATCCTGTCTCAGAACGATGCTGAAAAACTAGTCCATGCATTCGTTTCTTCCAGGCTGGACTATTGTAATTCCTTACTATCAGGAAGCTCAAACAAGTCACTTAAGACTCTCCAGCTGATCCAGAATGCTGCAGCTCGTGTTCTGACAAGAACTAAGAAAAGAGATCATATCTCTCCTGTATTAGCTTCTCTGCATTGGCTCCCTGTAAAATCCAGGATTGAATTTAAAATCCTCCTCCTGACCTACAAAGCTCTAAATGGTCAAGCACCATCATATCTTGAAGAGCTCATAGTACCTTACTGTCCCACTAGAGCACTACGCTCCCAGAATGCTGAGTTATTTGTGGTTCCTAGAGTCTCTAAAAGTAGAATGGGAGCCAGAGCCTTTAGCTATCAGGCTCCACTCCTGTGGAACCAGCTCCCAGTCTGGGTCCAGGAGGCAGATACTGTCACCACATTCAAGAGTAAACTTAAGACTCTCCTCTTTGATAAAGCTTATAGTTAGGGAGTGAGGAGTTGCAGCATCTGCCTAGCCCGGCCCACCTGCTTCTCTGTCCCAGAAATGCTTGTTACTAACCTAGCTATACTGTACTGTGATACTGTGATGCACCCCAACGGCACGTCAGACACCTCCTACCAAGAGCCTGGGTCTGTCCCAGGTTTCTTCCTAAAAGGGAGTTTTTCCTCGCCACTGTTGCACTAGTGCTTGCTCTTGGGGGATTTGTTGTTTTTTTTTGTAAATTATAGTGTGTGGTCTAGACCTACTCTATCTGTAAAGTGTCTTGAGATAACTTCTGTTATGATTTGATACTATAAATAAAATTGAATTGAATTGAAATAATAGTGGACGTAGCAGCCGTATTTTGTCTCGGCGCGAGTAGCTGCATTCCTTTACACATCTACTCTGTTAGTCAATTTCTGGTCAATCTGTCTTTGTAAAAGCGGTGATCTATCCAAGATAAAATCCAAATTGCAGTTCATCTCCATGTTGTTATCCATAGTGCGGTTAATAGTCCCAGCTTCAAACGCTGACCGCTCTGCCCACCGCTTCAATCATTCCAGGCAGCTTTTTGGGGCTTTGAACAGCTGTCATAGTCTTGTCAAATTTGTCGATAAACCAGGCCAATGCCTAATCCAGTCAGCAAGGGCCTGATATCATGGTTCCGAATAGGTAGATATCCTCAACGTCCTCCCTGGAATGAGCCGCCAGACACACGACCCGTCACTTCTCCCACGCCTCCATCGTGTAGCCAGCAGCAAACGTTCCGGCAGGGCGAGCAGGTTCCCCCGAACCCAAGCTCCTCGTCGAGAAGATGGTGTCAATTGCGTTGAGAGACCAGTTGATCAAATCCATGGTTTTAGGGTTTGGAGAGCAGTGCTGAGAGAGTCTCTCAAAGAGTTAGACGAGACAAGAGGAGCAAGCAGGGGAGGTGTGGGAGAGGAGAGGGAGAGAAAATGCGACCGCCTTCGTTGAGAGCCAAACGAGAAATGTAGCATGGCTTGAAGCAGTTGTCAATTTTTGTCACATTTTTTTAAATAATAAGAACGACTTGACAAAGTAACATTTAAGAGTCAGTTTATGAGCTGTAGGCTCTTTCACTACAGATCAAACACATACAAAGGCTGTGACTGCGCTCTCCCAGTGCGTGCTCCCGGTAGTAGACACGTCCCGTAATAGTTGAGCCGACACTAAGGAATATAAATGAGTATAATTTGTTTAGCTAGCACAGTAAGCTATAAGAGAAAACCTCTGAGTGTCAAGGTCAGATGGTCCTCCATTATCGGACAGATGCTCAAATCGTCTCTATGCGCCGTGGTGGGGTTAATGAAGTAAGGGGACGGCTGGAGCGATCACTCTCTGTGTCCAATATCGCCACGGATGGGATTGTTAGTAGTTGCAATAAAGACGCCAGGGAGACCTCATAGCCTAATAGTAATTGTGTTTGTCAGTTTTATGAATGTAAGATGCTAAAACAAGGGGGGGAAAACATTTGCCCCCTCGTGGTGCTAGGTGAGCTACTGCAGCACCAGTGGGTGGGGCTGCCAACCAATAAACGGAAATATATATATATATATATATATATATATATATTTTTTTTTTAAAGATTATTTTTTGGGCTTTTCCGCCTTAAATTTTTGATAGGACAGCTAGATGAGAAAGGGGAGAGAGCCGGCCAACCCGGCCGCATGGGTTGTAATTTCTACTTGTACAAACGACCTATGTGGTCGTTTTTTGGAGGACAGTAAGTTTTAATGCTCCTATTTCTTAATCTGTCTTTTTACATGTAATTGTAATGTTTTGTGATTCACAGTGAATTGCAGCTTTTTGTATAGTAGTTTCTCTATACAGAAAGAATTGATGTCTTAACTGTTTACAGGCTGAACACTGCCTGTGTGTTAATACAGTGAGTCCAGAATGAGCATAAATGTGACATTTAAACTAGTTTGATTTCTGTAAATCTCCTACAAAATGTAACATTGTCAACTGTTTATCCTGTGCAAACTTGAAAGGTTGTGTTGTGAACCAAACTAATGATCATATACAATTTCATAACTTATCCATTCTGTCTTATGACAGATATCTTGCTATCTGTTATCCTCTGCAATATAACACACGTATGACATCTAACAAGGTTGCCGTGCTTATTGCTCTAACATGGTTATACCCATTTGTTGGAGTTGCTGTCTTGTTTACTGTGATAACTATTCTGTTGTCAAACTGGCCTGCTCTGACACCAGAGTCAATAACATTTATGGACTCATTAACACTTGTCTTGTAATCTTTGTTCCTCTCAGTTTAATCCTTTACACATACATCAAGATCTTTAAAGTGTGTTTTTCTGGTTCTAAACAGACCAGACAGAAAGCTGTCAGTACCTGCACACCTCACCTCGCTTCTCTCATCAACTTTTCTTTTGGGGGTTTCTTTAAACAAACGACAACCAGCGGAGTCCGTGAACGTCCGACATGAAGTGCAACGGCTGCTAGGCAAATATCAAGAAAGATCGCAAAGTCTTAGCTGCACTGTCTGTTGTAAATTAAAATTGCAAAACTCCCATTTATATTCATTTTATACATGCGTTTAAAAAGCATAAATGCATTTAGGTTTTCAGCACACCATTGTAGGCGTGGCACCAGATCGTACCCTCCATATTTAGTAAAAATCGCATGAGCTCTTCATGAGATATAAACTTTTTCAAATTTGTAGCGCCCCCAAATGGCCAATCTTTGCCAAAGTTGGTCCAGAGCATCAGAGTGGCATGGCAAAGAAAAATCTTAAGAGATATGCAAAAGTTTGCGTTTTGGTCCCTAGCTACAGAAATGTGTTTGTACCTTATTTTTGTATTTTTCAGCTAAATTATTTTCATAACTTTTTGTCTGGGCCATCTTTAGATGCTATAGACAGACATCAGGCAGATTGGACGAACAACCTTCAGTTCAGGAAATGCGTGGCTATAAGGTTTGTACATCTACAATGTAAGCAATAGGAGTTATAGGGAAAAAGACATGTTTTTTGTTATGGCCCCCTTTCCTGGCAGAATTGTCTCTGAGGTCCCTGTAGAGGATTTAGCCAGTCCACCCCACCATGCACGCTGGTACTGGGTTGCCAACCCCCTCAAGCTTGGACCCCTAATGAAATGGTTTCTTTTTCTTGAGGCAAATTTGTAGTCTTTATGCAGATGTCATTATCAACAAATACATGTAATAGTTTACACATATTTGTAAATTGATCCCACCACTGCTGCCTCGCACCAACCCATTTTCTTGGCATGGTTTCGGGGTGACTAGTTTCTCTTGGAGAAGAGCCAGCCTTCATGAGGTCAGATGCTGTCATGTCATCCTGAGTTTGCTGAAGAATAGGATTTCTTTTGGTGGAAGTTTGTTGCATGATCCTGATCCTGTCGCTCAGCCTCCTCTGCACCTAATGCCAACCTTCCACCAAATTACTTTCCAAGCGATTCGTCTGTCACAGACAAATGTCCAATATGGGAATGAAATCCTGCTATCCTTGCTAGAGTCGGGGAGCTCCTGTCACATCAATCGTTTGGTGTAAGGGGTTCAGTCTTTTTCCCGTCTAGAAGTTCTGACAAAATCAAACCTGTTTGATATTATCCGAAGTTTGAAGTCTTGCTAGTAAAGTTAAATCATGTGACCAATGCTCCCTCCAGCACCAAACAGGAAGCAGCAAACCAGGTAGAGCCAGTGATGTTTATGGTTTCATGGCGCGGTGCAAAAATGAATGTGTTATTTTTTCATCATCACTTAGAAACAAGCACCTACTCGTTGCCACAACGAGCAGGTGCTCTGATAACGAGGTCAGACTGCTGCTGTGGGCGTCTCCTCACTGGAAAAGGTTAAAAGACGTAGAACCATAGTTCCAGATCAGTTAGGACGGACTCCCAGTCCGACTGAAGCAGATGAATGTTAGGATTCAGGCAATGTCATAAACTGTTGTGTAATATCTTTAGTATTACAACACACACTTGGTAAGGGTAAGTTTGAGGAAATAATGTCTCTCCTGTTGACTGAATACTGTTTGTGATCAATGTTTTATTATCTACATAGTCTGAGGAAAGCTTTAAAGGTTTAACTAAACTTTCAGAAATCCTTTGGAGTTTCTGGAACTGTGTTATGTGTTCATGTTCAATGTTTTACAGATTTAAATCTCTTTTAAAACTGAGGGAGGGGATGAGATGTTTAAGGCTGTTTGTAAGGTTTTTGTCATTTATGCTCAATTATTTTTTTTGCCTAGAAGAATGTTAAATTCAACATATCAACTTTATCATATTGACGATGAAGTTATCTTGTAAAATGTTATAATATTTGTTTTTCAGAGCCAGGAGGATCATGGTAAACGCTACGCAGGTTTCATTTTTCACACTAAGTGCCTATTTTGACACCGGGGTTTTCAAATATTTATATTTTCTCATCATCATATCTGTATATATTGTAATAATGTGTATCAATCTGTTGCTGTTTGTGGTTATCTGTATGAACAGAAGCTTACATGAACCTATGTACCTTTTTCTGTGCAGCCTGTTTGTAAATGAACTGTATGGTAGTACAGGGTTGTTTCCATTCCTTCTGGTTCAGATCCTCTCTGACATTCACACTGTTTCTGCTCCCTTCTGTTTCCTGCAGATTTATTGTTTGTACTCTTATGGAGCTAGAGAATTTTGGACCTTAGCCGTCATGTCTTATGACAGATATCTTGCTATCTGTTATCCTCTACAATATCACACTCGTATGACATCTAAAAAGATCGCCGTGCTTATTGCTCTAACATGGTTGTACCCTTCTCTTTCCAATGCTTTGGTAGTGTTTGGTCTGACTGTTCCTTTACAGCTGTGTGGGAACATCATTAACAAAGTGTACTGTGATAACTATTCTGTTGTCAAACTGGCCTGCTCTGACACAACAGCCAATAACATTTATGGACTTGTTAACATATTTACAGTAATGTTTGGTCTTATAATCTTAATTCTTTTCTCTTACATGAGAATTCTTAAAGTGTGTTATTGTGGTTCTAAACAGACCAGACAGAAAGCTCTCAGTACCTGCACACCTCACCTCACTTCCCTGCTGAATTTTTCCATTGGAGCTTTCTTTGAAATAGTACAGAGCAGGTTTAATATGAACTATTTACCCAATATGTTGCGCATTTTTCTCTCATTGTACTGGCTTACATGCCAACCACTCATCAACCCTTTACTGTACGGACTGAAGATGTCCAAAATACGCATTATATGTAGACGTCTGCTCTTTGGGAGGGGGGACATGTAACTACAAATGTTCTGTGACAACTAAGAGATTTGCTTGTCATAAATAAAAAGAAATACATTTATTAAATGAGTTACCTTTGACAGTACTTTTTATCTAACTATATAATGTGACAACCTGTAACTGCATGTTTTAATAAAACACAGATGAAAATGTTGCTTTGAATCACTAAGCAACAGGTTTTCTTTAAATCACCAACAGTAGATTCATGCAGTGTTATTATTTGGGATTTTTGTAATTCATTTAGTTTTTTCGTTGTTTACTGTTTTACTATTAAGCACTAAAAAAAAGAGATAGATAGCAGCAGTCATCCGCTCTAGATGAACCTCATAAGCAACTTTGTCTAAATATCCAATAAACTGAGGTACCGAAGACATTTCAAATCATAATCTGTATTCAATCTTAACTTTTGCTATTAACCTATTAGTATTTTTTTCTTGACACAAGGAATTTGCATTACAATAAAGCTGGGTACCACCAATGATTTCCTGATTCACAGGATCCCGATTGGACTACATTTTTGATTTTGATTAGGTTAGGGAAATATGAGATACAATACCAGTGTAGCTTGAATATAGAAGAGATTATCAGAGAACCTCTGCTGTAAATTGATTGAAATTGATTCATAATGCAACCCTCAAATATTTTTGATAATGCACCAGGTTAATGTTTACAATATCAACCGACCCCCCCAAACGTTAGTTTAAAGTAGTTTTTACTTCCCAGTACTAAATTGACAGTCATTGACAAACTCCAGCAGTCGTCAACACAAAACAAGACAGCTGTTAACTATAGCCAGAGAGGAGAGGGACCATGAAACAACTTTACAACTATACCACGGTTCACAAAACTGGTGATGGTGGTTCTTACCCCAATGGAGCTACATGATTACCTAACCATCATCAGGTGCGTGTTCAGTGTGTGGCCTATGTTCCTTTAGTGCATGTGTCTGTATTTGATTGAGGGCCAACACGTCAGAATAAAATGAAACTCATATGGAGCCAGTGTGCAGCATTTTCTTCTTACTTTTAACATAACATGAACACACATACATCAGAAATATTCTATACAAGTTATTTTTGGGTAAAACTTGTAAAGATTTACAAAGAATATGGTCATGGCATTTCCTCTCTAACTGGGGCGTTTTGGGACCAGTTGGTGGGATTGCTGTGGACAAAGTTCACGTCCACTGTAAACCCGAGTGTGTAAGCAGAACTCAAAAGAATTGAGTTAAGTTGCCACAATAGTTTTGAGTTTTTAACTCAACAGTCTGAGGTTATTAGAGCTTAAATATTTGGAGTTACATTTACTTATATGTGTTGATTACAGTTAAATTAAAGTAGGCTACTGATTAAGCCAACTCAAATATCAGTAAATCCAACTAAAAATATTAAATTGAATAATTTTAAGTCTAAACACTCACACAAACACAGTAGTTGTGTTTTAGGTTTAAATTTGAGCAATGGGGTTTACAGTGCAGTGATACACTGGTAAGAGCCAATGAGGTTTAACCATGTATCAGCTAATTTAAACATCTCACGTTACTGTATTGTGTCAAATGTTCCAACAAAACAAGTTCCTTCCTGAGACTATTTAGCAGAGCCACCATCGCTGCGTCCAGAGCTTAGCGCTGCCCAAGACGATTGTGATTGGTTTAAAGAAATGCAAACAACCCAGAGTATTCTTTTCTCCCAGAATGCATCCATGGTGTAGCCAGACCTTACTCTCCAGCACTGTGGAGATAGAGCTCGACATACAAAGGTTCAGGATCTGTTCTCAAGTTCAAGTTTAAGTATATTAGCCATTTCATCAGTGCAGTTGGTTGTGGTGTGCCCACATATACAGTACCACCTAATTGACAACAATGTACCGACATAACAACACATTGTACACATATACCTCACATGTTGACATCAAATGCACAGACATAAACATAAACAACACATATTGCACATTAAAGTGTGTAAACGGGTTGTGGACCAGTCCTTAAAGTGCTTGATGCAGGAGGCACAACCAGAGCTCATAGTGCAATGGCAAATGGGAATGTCCCTAGTGTGGGAGGGGGGGGGGGGGGGGGTGCAGCCATAGTGCTGAGAGGACAGTCCACAAATACATAATAGTGCAGGGAAAAACGTATGGCTTGGAGGTATCTCTGAAGCGTGATGTTCTGCTGGTGATGCTCTATACCTCTTCCCTGATGGCACAAGGGTGACCAGTGATGTGCTGGCTGGTAGGGGTCAGTGGAGATGTTTCTAGCCTTCCTGATGATTCTGGTCTCATAGTGTGAGGTAGTAATGGTCAAATGAAGCTTCGCGAACCACTGTCCTTATTTTCTGAGCTCTCTGTTCAAAGACAAAAGGTTAACAATGTTAATGTTTGTTAATGTTTGCTAGCTCAGCAGTTGCAAACGGAGCTATGTCACGTTCTGCGTCTCGTGGTTACCTTCAGGAAGTAACGTCTGATTTTAACCCAAACCTCCATCTTTTTCTATACTAAATAATGCTTGTGCCTAAAGTTAACCAAACTGCTGCAGTTAACATTTTCTTCATCAGTAAAGAGCTGCTGACTGCAGGTCAAGAATTACACACATGCACTGTAACGGCGCTAACGGAGACGAGGAACAACTGGATATACTCTCTCTCCTTCATCTAAAATGAATGTTTGATGCTTTCATATGTCAACACTGACAAATGTTAGCGTAGAGAGCTCATTTTCCATTTGGGCCACAGACTAAAGAACATGACACCACCCAACATGTCACAGTCTGTCAGTCAAATATTGTCATATATTGAGTTTAGTGTCACAGAGGTGTGAAGAAACTTGAAAAGATTCACATTTAATAAGCAGGGAATAGGTAATCTTGACCTTATTGTCCATTAAAAGACTCAAACAGATTAATCGATTATCAGAATAGTTCACTTGGGATCCAGGGAACCAGGCCCCTTGGGTTGGTGACTCTTGGAGGGGTCTCTGAATGTGTCCATCGGACAGGATGGTATGGGCCCTGATGATGAAGGGGGACCGGCCTGTTGGTTTCTACTGGTCTGAAAAAGCTATAAAGCAGCAGATGTTTCTGCAGCTGACAGAAGTGACTGCAGCACCCTGCAGCACAACAGGTGATGAGCACTCAACTGGGTGTCATGTGTTCACGTTTCATTTACAGATTTAAATGTCTTTTAAATCTCTGAGGGAGGGGCGTAGATGTGTTAGGCCGTTTGTAAGGTTTTTGTCATTTATGCTCAATTGATTTTTTCGCCTAGAAGAATGTTAAATTCAACTTTTTCAACTTTATCATATTTAATTCTTGGAGCTTATGTGGATGTAGGGACTTTGAAATACTTTTATTTCATGTTAACTGCCATGCTATACATTGTTATTATTATTACCAACACATCTCTGATTGTGGTTATCTTTATCTTTAAATACTTATTTTTTCTGATCATTATGTGTTCTTATGCTGTAATAGTTTGTGCTAATGTTTTGCTGATTGTGGTTATCTGTGTGAACAGAAGCTTACATGAACCTATGTACCTTTTTCTGTGCAGCCTGTTTGTAAATGAACTGTATGGTAGTACAGGGTTGTTTCCATTCCTTCTGGTTCAGATCCTCTCTGACATTCACACTGTTTCTGCTCCCTTCTGTTTCCTGCAGATCTTCTGTTTGTACTCTTATGCCCAGAGGTGTAGTGGTAAAAAAAGAGGTGAGTAAACTATAAATTCCAAGCCCAACCAATGTTACATACCCTATTAGGAGACCTTAAAGAACAGTGTGAAATACTCCATATAATCATTCTATCACCCCTTTAATCAGTGGTTTTGTCACCAGCAACAACACCTTCCTAGTACATCTTACAGCATAATTTTTCTGACAAGCTCTTTTTTTTTACAGTATATGCACATTAATATAATGATATAGGTAGTGATGATGTAATTACGGGCACTTTGTAATCAGAGGTGTAGTGGTAAAAAAAGAGGTGGGTAAACTATAAATTCTGGTGGACCACGACGTGGTCACCTTTTAAGGTGGGCCACTGCCTACCGGTGTATGTGTATCCTGATGACATCGCTATAGGCTATCATTTGATGGTACTACCAAGGGTATCACTGGTTGTTTCCTCATCATAGGTCACACAATCACTATTCAATTCATACATTAATCTAAGCTCTTGTTAAAGAGACTCGAGAAGGAATAATAGGGTTGAAATCTATAAAGTTTACTAAATGACAAAACAGAGAGAACAAACATATTTAAGAGATAGACTAGAGAGGGAGGCTTATATCCAGGGCTGCCAATGCAATGCACTTGTACATAATGATTAGGGATTTGGGATTATTTTCATAGTCGATTAATCTGTTGAATATTTTCTCGATTAATCGATTAGTTGTTTGGTCTATAATATGTCAGAAAAATGTGGATCAGTGTTTCCCAAAAGCCCAGGATGACATCCTCAAATGTCTCATTTTGTTTCTGCTCCTGTAGAAGCTAGAGGTCTGTATGAAATCAACCTTGTTACTAGAAAAACATGTTTTTAGCCGCAATCTTATGGAGAAAAACTACACTACCCACAGTCCTAAGCTTAACAGCGACGCCTCTGATTGGTTCAACTCGCCGTTTCCATAGAAACGTTTACCGTACCCGCGAAACCGCGAACGGCGATAACATTAACTAGCTAGGTGACTAGCAAAGAGAGCTTGTTGTCACAAACTTCCAGTGGTTTAAATGTCAGAGAATGCATAATTACATCCAGTTATTTATCTGATAATGTACCCTGAATTTGACTTGTAACATGGGCTGATGGGAACAGGTAGAGGTGACTTGTTGAGTCAGTGGCATGAATCTACAGTGAACCAAATTAACCTAAAAAACATGAAGTTTAGTACTGTTTTTCGAGCTCACTCACTGTGGGCTTGTAGCCGAGGCCGTTTGCTGGCATCAGGAGGAGGGCTGCTGTCTTGACGCCGCTTAAAAAATTGCCGGACATCTATTTTTACAATTTAATACATGAGACATGTAGGCTAGTTTGGGCTAGTGACCATGGATGTATTAAGAGAACTGATGAATCTTGATGCAGTCTGCTGCTTCCTGCTCTCTACGCAAGAGATGCTCGATGGCGTTTTAAGCCCCCAACGTTGACTTCAAGGCAGCGCTGCGACCATTGACTTTGTCACTGCGCGATGTGAGTCTCAACACGATCTGAGTCGCGTTGAGTTGCGCATGCTCAGATTTAAACAATTTACGGCATATCGACAATAACGGAAGATGGGAACAGCAATAATCGAAGATATAGAAGGTAAAAATCATTTCAAAAACGTTTTAGTTATCAAATGCTATCTATGATTGTCTGATTGCTAACGTTAGCTCATAACACCATTCCATTGTCCTATTCCTATTGCCGTTATGCCGTAAATTGTTTAAATCTGAGCATGCGCAACTCGACGCGACTCAGATCGTGTTGAGACTCAGATCGTGCAGTGACAGACTTAAATTCAAGGCACCTAACTGTTGCCTAATCCTAGTGCCTTCCAGGCATCGCTGCCTGGAAGGCAACGTTGTGGGCTTTACAAACAAACACAGCAAGAGATTGGTCAACACTGACAGTAAGCAGCGCAATGTGAAAGACTTCGTCTTAGGTTTAACAATCTATGAAACTAATAATGAAAAATATGAAACTAAAACGACATAAGCTTAATTTAAAATGTCTTAGGAACTATAGGCTATTTAGAGGTGGATAAACACAATTTAGAGGTGGATAAACGCACTTTGGAGGTGGGTAAACGCTATTTCCGAATTTTGGGAGGTGCGTAAACAGCGTTTACGTGCGTTTAGCCTCCACTACATCCCTGTTTATGCCAGTGTAGAGTTGAGTAACTTATCCATCATGTCTTATGACAGATATCTTGCTATGTGTTATCCTCTACAATATAACACTCATATGACGTCTAACAAGGCGGTTATCTTAATTATTGTGGTATGGTTGTACTCTTTTCTAAACATTTTAATTACTTTATCCCTAAACATCCGTCTGACTCTCTGTGGAAACATTATAACCAGTTTGTATTGTCATAACTACCTTGTTGCTAAGTTGGCCTGTTCTGACGTCACAGTGAATAACATTTATGGTTTGTTTTCTATTTCTGTCTCCATCTTAGTCCCTTTGATTTTAATCCTTTTCTCTTACATGAAAATTCTCAATATTTGTTTTTCTGGTTCCAACCAGACGAGGCAGAAAGCTGTCAGTACCTGCACACCTCACCTCACTTCACTACTCAACTTTTCTTTTGGCTGCTGCTTTGAAATACTTCAGAGTAGATTTGATATGACCAGTGTACCCAGTGTGTTTCGCATCATTTTTTCACTGTATTTTCTCATCATACAGCCACTTTTGAATCCTGTCATGTATGGATTGCAAATGTCAAAAATACGGAATACATGTAAACATGTCCTCTGTTATAAGATGTTTGCCTGTCGCAGAGATACTAAGTAGATGTGACAAAGATGTGATGTGACCTGTGTACCAAGTATGCTTTGCATTATTTTGTATTTTCTGATAATGCAACCACTGAATCCCATCATATATGGATCACAGATATCCAAAATACAAAATGCGTGTTAAAATATCTTCTGTTGTAAAATGTTGACTTGTCACAGTGAAAAGATGTAAAACGTATAGTTATTCTAACATCTAGTACTGAAATGTTTGCTCATTGCACTAAACTGCAAAATGTAAGCATTCCTGACACTGTGTTGCTAGATAATTATTGAAATAAAATGCCAGCAATGTACTCATGAATATGGCAAAAGTTAAGCCCACGAGACTCTGATAACAGTAAAACAATGAATCCCAAAAAGTGTGTGTGTGTTAGAGCTTACTTGTCAGGCTCAGGCCCGACAGCATTCGGCCTGAGCCTGACAAGTAAGCTCTAACACACACACACACACACACACACACAGAGCTTTTTTGCCTTTTGTCAAGAATGAGTAATTTATACATGTTTTAACATAATTTCTTCATGACTAACGTCGGCTATTGGCCACTTGGAAGTTGGAACAAAGAAATAAAAGAAGTCCTCCAGAGGCCATCCTCCGTTTCACCTTTCTCAGCATCCATTTTCACGCTAATCGAAACACATCACCTGACCGCTCATTTACCGCGCAACCCAGAGTGCAAGCCCGAGCCCGTGCCCGTGTACAATGATAGAAATTACAGTTTTTCTCACTTGTTTACACACAAATACTGATACTTGAGACACAATGACCAAAGTTTAATTTTGCAGGAGAATTGAGGGCTTTTGCCTGTTGTGTGTGTGTGTGTGTGTGTGTGTGTGTTTTTAGATTTGTGTGTAGAGTTCTGAGAGTATGAGGCATGCTTTCAGAAAATGGGTGGAAACAATCGAGACAGACGGGACCCGACGGGTTCGGGCAAAGATCTTCACTTCTTGTGTGTGTGTGTGTGTGTGTGTGTGTGTGTGTGTGTGTGTGTGTGTGTGTGTGTGTGTGTGTGTGTGTGTGTGTGTGTGTGTGTGTGTGTGTGTTTTGAACTGACAAAACAATACACACAGAACCCGGCCGGCGACAGCACGAAGAAGCTACGTGGCAAACCCCTCTCCATCCCATTCTAATGCTCAGAAGTGTACCTAGTACCAGAGCCCCCTAGGCCGAAGGGCGATGATCCGTTTAGGAATTGTATCTTCTGATCTGAGGAAGCACGTTCACATGGGTGAAGGTTCAAGGTTCAATCTATTCACAAAGTTAAAAGACAAGTACAATCAGAAGACATAATGCAGATATGTGACATGGGACACCCTGGTAAGCTAGTTAAAGCTTGTGTAAAGGGACCCTGACACTAGCAAATAATACACATTATAAATACAAACATATTGTTTGGATAAAAAAGTAAACATGTATTATATAATAACATTTACAACCTACACAAAAAGAAAAAGAAAAGAGAAATCATAACTACCCTAACCCTTACCAAGTAGTCCCAACACATTTAGTCCATCAGTCTAAGTATTGGTCAAATATAAGATGCAATAAGCAAACAATAAAGCAGGTAAGAATAGCAGTAGAAAAAGGAAAACAGAAAGGGATTCAGAGTCACAGCTGTTTAGAGCAGGCTATTCAAGCTTTAACATATTTCTGCAGTAACTGTTGTCTTAGTCTCTTTTTAAACCCAAAGACATTTTCATAGTGTATTCAACCTTATTCCAAACCTGTGGCCCTCTGCACGCTACCCTGAAGCAGTTTCCCTGTTTCTACCATTAATCAGATGCTTTTTCCTTGTCCTATGTGTATGTGAGGGAGAGTAGATTGGAATGAGGTCACAAAGTCTGTCGTTAAGCATATTTACAACATTATACATTATAAAGGCATTGTAAAAGATTTCACATTCAGTAAGCTTCAGAAGACTGAAGCTGTGGAAAAGAAGGTCAGTGGGAGCATTTACCTTTGACCATGATATGGTACGCAGGACTTTCTTCTGAGATAACTGGGAAAAGAGGGGCGGCGCTGTCAACTGATCACCATCTGGTGGTGAGTCCATCAGTTAAAGAGGCAAAGCAGCGGGTGTGGGAGAAGTTTGGAGAAGCCAAATGTATATAAAAATGTATATTTGATGCTTTCATATGTCAAAACTTGACTAACATTAACTTGGAGACCTAATTTCTGTAGGGAGGTTGGCCGGGGTGGCGGATGGGTCAAACAACACAGGACTTTCACCCAGGAGACCGGGGATCATGTCCCGCGTCACGTTTCCTAAACTCAACAGTCGCTTTCTCGCGATAGATAGCCATGTGGCGTATATGTTTACGTCCGCTGTATACAGCGTAGACATACACGCGGGTAGCTCAAAATGTGTACAGATAACACGCCACTTGGCTTATGAAAGTGTATGTTTACGCGAAGTCATGTTGGAAATAAACTGGTTTGCAGATTTCATATCTCCGCATTTCAACTCTACGCCCATTTGTCTACATGGATTGTTTTGTCAATTATTGATCACAATCAGAGCTGTTGACCAGTGAGACCAATCAGCACGGTCCTCAGAGACTGGCGGGTAATGACCTCCCATCAGACCGCTCCGTCACAACCTCAAGACCGACAGACACACGTTAGAAAATACTTTTACTGGTCAGTAATTGTTGGATATGAATTGTATTTTTTAGATGCCTGAGGGGTGACCCCGAATAGACCCCAGTCAGATTTGACTGCCAATCTCACAATCAAATCTTTGCAGCGGCGGAGGACGTTGCCATTTTGGTAACTTCAGGTGGAGAATGTTGCTTTATGCTGCCATATTTTGGTCTTATAGGATATTACATATACATTACATACTGGGAACTGCATCCTGAATCGGACCCTGTCTTAGACTGCTTTGAATGGGGGTGATTGTATGAAATAAATGAAGCTTAGCGTAAATTAAGGCAGGAAGATTTCTCAATTTATTCCCCGTCTTTCTCTATCTAATCAGTTGCTGAAACGCCCACTTTCTTTTTAACCAATCAGAAGTGGCCATGAACGTTTTCGAGCCAATCACAGCATTACTCCCGTCTTAAACCTGTTCTTCTCTCTCTGCTGTCAGCTGTCATTCCAGTCGGGAGTGCGACCCTCCTCCTCCTCCCCTCCTCCTCCTTTTATGATGGAGTCTAATCTTCAAATACCATACATGTCATATTATACATGTTGAATAAATTTAGCATTTCTGCAACAAAGTCTCTCCTGATTGAAATAACAATATTCATTTTTTTTTCAGTTGCTGGACAGGTACCACACTACATTTATCTGATCCTGACCCACGTCCCTGATGTGAAAGCCCCCTTTCTGCATTGAATTTGGTAGTCCCCCAGCCAGATGTAAAAAAGGCAGCCTTTAAAAATAATGACAGGTATAAACTCACAAGATAAAATTACATACAACACATTGTGGTTAATAAATACAGTTCATGTAAAATAATTATATAATGTTTAAATGCACACAGAAAGCATTAGTGACCACAAGTTTGGTTCTCTACAAGCCATTTTTTTGCATTCTGTTTGAATGAAAAGAATGACAAAGACTCTCTAATGGTTGCCGGCACTGTGTTCCATTGCTGAACTGCTCTTACGGAGAAGACAGCCTGACCAAAAGCTGTTTTTCTCCGGGGGATGATGCAGTCTTCCCTCACTGCCCCTCTGGTTACCCTAACCTCACTGGATCATCTCAGGTAAGTAACTGATATTTCCTCAGAATACTACAGTGGTAGTGGTATGGGTTTTTATCCAGTATTTTTAATGCTTGTTTGTATAATGTTTCTAATGGTTTTATTGTTATAGGGTGGGTATTGGACCAGCTTATTAAACAATATGTTATGTGGAATAAAATCATGGAAAAGAAATATAATTTAGCAGCTTCTGTTGAAAGGAAGTCTCTAATGAATCTGAAGTTTGCTAGACTGAACTTAATCCTATTACTAACTTTTTTGATGTGAGTTTTGAAGTTGAGGTTTGAGTCTATATGTAACCCTACATATTTATATTCTGTGACAACCTGTAATCTTTCTCCAGATATTAAAATTTCGGGTTTTGTATCCATATTGTTTTTTGAAAAGAACATGGTAACTGTTTTAGATATGTTCAATTGCAGACAGGATTGCTCAAGCCAGATTGAGATCAAAGACCAGGGGCCTCATGTATAAACGTTGCGTACGCACAAAAAGCTTGCGTACGCTGGTTGTCACGGACATTTCCTGATGTATAAAGAAAAACTTGACGTGAGAATGTGCGGACCGTCCGCAAAGTCTTGTCTGGCTCTGTAACGTGGCGAATTCTAAGTTAAAAGTGCTGAAAATCAGCAAACATTACAAAATAAAGTTTCCACTTCACTTACTGGCATATGTCTGTGACGTCTATGAAAAAACATATTTATATCCGCTGATACTCCATAAAAGTTTGATCATTTATATGGATAATGTTTCACATCTTTCACACTATTAACTGTTTAATCTGCCGGCTACTTAACCTGTTAAACATGAGGACGGGAAATATATTCAGTCATCCTCTGTATTTAGATGAAATACATACTCACTGTGCAACAAAAATATCGGCATTGAAAAATGTAATAGCCTATATTACATCTGTCCGTGGCGATCTTTTTGTTAGTGTCTGTGAGTCTGTAGTTACTCAGACATCCATGGCGCACGGGAGGCGGGACGCACGGCTCCATCTCCCCAGGAAGAAACGCTGTGTCGGAGGGGGGGCAAACTCATGTGATCTGTAATTGATCCCGTGGATGATTTGAAGGCTATTAAGTGAACAAGGTGTACCCGGTCCACCAAACACTGGGCCGTCTTGACTGTCTTGATTCTGCACATATTTCTGTTACTGTAGTCATATTTACTATTTCATTTATTTCATCCATGCGTGGCGCAGCGGATCCATGCCCACTGTCACCTGCCGTGGAGACGCTGGCCTCGCTAACCTCTCCTCATCTGTGTCGGATCTCTCTCGCGCTCTAGCCTACTAACACTTAAAATAAATGGCTTTACATCAGTGAGTTCAAACTGCTTATTGTGCGTCCTTTGGACTGACACTGAGATGCATGTTGTTCTGTAACTGGTGTGGCGCTGCCTCTATTCTCTTGATTTCCACTTCGACATTGGACATTGTTTTTTTAATTTCTGCCATTCACTGCCTGGTCAACATTTGCCACTCTGGGCATTTTCTTTTATTGCTAATCCAAGATGACAAACCTCCAGACAGAAAAACATTTCTCGCCTCCACTTCCGCGATCAGCACCTGAACCTCGGTGACGTTTTTTTCCGTCTGCAGCGGGATAACCCGTTGTGATTGGACGAAGAATGACGTCGGGGGTGCATTTATAGTAATTTCCATATTCATTTATGGGAGGAGGCAAGGCGGGGTCGGTGGCTCGTTCATGTGCGCTCAATTTCACGTTGATTGTGATGTATAAAGGAAAGATGCGGAGGACCTGGCGTACGCCCGGTTTTATACATCTGAATATTTCTGTGCGTAGGTACTTTTCTAGTTTTGGTCGTACGCCATCTTCTGGTATGAAAGCTGTGCATTCTTTTATACATGAGGCCCCTGGCCTCTGTTAGTTATGAGGCAACTTCCTCTGTGGATTTACCATAGGCCAAGATAACTGTGTCATCTGCATACATCAAAGTGTCACAGTTCTTACACATCGATGGTAAATCATGAATGTATAACCTGAAAAGAATTGGACCCATAATTGAACCCTGTGGAACACCAGTTGATAATAGTAAGAGGGTAGAATTATGTTGGTTAATTCTTACACTTTGTGAACAAGATAAAAGGTAAGAGTTAATAAGGCTAATACATTGAGGAAAAAGTTAAATGCATGAAGTTTGTGCAGTAAAACTGAATGGTTTACTGTATTGAATGCTTTGCGAAGATCTAAAAAAATTGCTCCCACTATCCCTCCTTTGTCCATATTTGATTTAACCTTTTCCAGAAAATAACATGTTGCTGTCTCTGTAGAATGATTAGCCCTAAATCCAAACTGCATTGAGTGCAAAGGAAAAGAGCTGTAATTAAGATGATTGGTGATTTTTTTAGCAAACCAGTTTTTCAAAAACTTTAGATACCATTGGCAAAATGCTAATAGGTCGGTAATTAGATGTAAGAAGGGAGTTACCACCTATAATTATAGTGGGTATAGGAGATATAGGAATGACACTAGCAAGTTTCCATGACTCAGGAAATTTCCCTTGATCTAGTGACACATTAATGATATGTGTTAGTGGACCCATAATTGACTGACCTATTTGTTTTAGCATGAGTGAGTCCATCCCATACACATATTTTGCTCTTGAAGACTTAAGCTGTGTAATTGCCTTTTCCACATCGGATATGGATACAGACTTTGGATATAGTGGGGGCTCAATTAACAAATCTGAACTAATCACAGGTAAGTTGTTATATTTCACAGGGAAACGTTTGGCTATGGTATCCACAGAATCAACAAAATACTTGTTTATTGTCTGTGCCACAGCAGATGGATCCTGCAAAAGCATGCCATTGTTCTTTAGCTGTATTGAATTATTACTAGAATCATTTTTACCTATTAGTTTATTGATCTGTTCCCAAATCGCTTTTGAGGTTCCATGACAGTTTTTAATAATTGTGATAAAAAAGTCTGCCTTTGCTTTTCGTAGTTGTCTTGTCACTTTATTCCATAACAAAGCAAATTGTTGTTATCAGCACCATGTTATGATCTGAGAGACCAGTTAACATATTGTACGATTTTGTGATCCGTTCTGGATGATTGGTGAAGATTAAGTCAATTCCTTTAACCATCTGGACAAGATTAAATCCATCCATAATTTGCTGCAGTTTTTTCCTTGTACTGTTATCGTTCCAGTGTAGATTAAAATCGGCCATCACTATGACCTCCTTTTTAAAATCACACTGCTTTAACATTTCCTTGAACTTGTCATAAAAGTGTATGTTAGCAGATGGTGGTCGATATAAGACTATTAATGTGAGAGACATCTGAGGTGCAAGAGATAAATTTAACCCAACACATTCTAGATCAATTGGGGTTTTCCACTGAATTTCACTGCACTGTATGTCATCTCTCACATTACCACATTAGATCATTACCCCTCCCCCTTTGGCATCAGCTCTATCTCTCCTGTAGGAAACGTACTCCGGAACTAAAAGCACAGCGGTAGGGGAATTTGTATGCAGCCAAGTTTCGGATAGGCAGAAATAATCCAGATTTGATTCAGTCATCATGTAGATAATTTGATCACTTTTTGATTTTAAGCTTTGGCTATTTAGATGTCCGCCAAAGAGACCTTTTGGTTTGACTTTCTGATACCAGATTATCCGTGCATTGTTTACAGTGTGAACAACCTTCCACTTCCGGTTCATGCGTATTGCTTTATTTACTGTAAAGTGTTTGTGGATGTTAGCGGTGCTCACCACGCCGGCTTCGTGAACACCGCCACCGCTTGGGCCGCCCACATCCGCGGGAGCCGCTCCCGAACCACGGCGAAGGCCCGGACCGTCCAGACCCAAGCGCCACACAGAAGCATCACCAAGCTCAGGGCTGACAGCGGCAGCTGCTGATGCACTCTCCGCGGACGCCAACTGCTGCCCCGTCGGTGAATCACGCCGAAGATCCAGCCCACCATCCGCACAAGAGCCAACCCCACCGGTCCATCTCAGCTGGAGTAAGCTGGAGCAAGTATGACAGCCAAGGTGTACTCTCTGTAACCAAAAACGCCATTGATCTTGTTTGTTTGCTCATGCCAATAGGCCTACTTGTCAAGCCAGTTGTTTAAGATGTTATTACAAGTTGTGTCCTTAGTATAAAAGTTTTCTACCGGCAGTGTTGACTTTACAAAAAGTGTGTAAAGTAGCAGAGCAACCAGCACGCCTGCGTTGCCTACCGCCATCTTGGAACTGGACTTTCTTATTCTTTCTTGGAGCTAGTAGAGTCACCCCCTGCTGGAAATTAGATGGAATGCAGCTTTAAGGTAGTTATGCATTGGAATTACTTCTTGGCACGGAAGTTGCTGCTTGGTCTTACATGACTTCCTGTTTTGCTCCCGTCATAACTACTACAGCACTAGAGGACGGCGCTACCTACCAATAAATGTAAATATGGGTCGTAAAAACTGCTTGTAAAAACAACCAATGGGGTCGTTTTTCAGAGGACAGTCTCGGTTTTAACGTTCCTTTTAACAGTCCTATTATTTCATCTGTCTTTTTACGTGTATTTGTCATCTTTTGTGAATCACATTATATTTAGCTTTTTGTATAAATGTTTCTATATATGAAAAAACATAACTATATTAGGCCTATTAATATTGACAAATGATTACTCGCACTAATCAATGTCTGCTCATTTTTTGTTTTACAGACCAATGTTGTTTTTTATATGGTCAGAGTAGATGTTCAGATGTCAGTTAGATGTGTCCCGTGGTAATGAGGCCTGACTGCTGATGTTCACATCATGTGACTTGAAGAGTTTAAAAGAAGCAGACACAGAGTTTCATCTCAGTTTTAAAGCAGTGACAGTGTGACTGCAGCTAGACAGCAGATGAATGTAAGATTATTCAGTCATTTCTGACATAAACATTATATTGACTTTGGTAAATGGTAAGTTTGAACAGTCTGTGTTTTTGTAAGGATTCATGTCTTTACTGTCTGCAGGCTGAATACTGCTTTTGTGTTAATGCAGTGAGTCCAGAATGAGCATTAATGTGACATTTAAACTAGTTTGATTTCTGCATATCTCCTACAAAATGTAACATTGTCAACTGTTCATCCTGTGTAAACTTGAAAGGTTGTGTTGTGAACCAAACTGTTATCATGATAAACTCTACACAGGTTTCGTATTTCACTTTTGGTGCATACTTTGATGTTGGGCTCTTTAAATACTTATTTTTTCTGATCATTATGTGTTCTTATGCTGTAATAGTTTGTGCTAATGTTTTGCTGATTGTGGTTATCTGTAAGAACAGAAGCTTACATGAACCTATGTACCTTTTTCTGTGCAGCCTGTTTGTAAATGAACTGTATGGTAGTACAGGGTTGTTTCCATTCCTTCTGGTTCAGATCCTCTCTGACATTCACACTGTTTCTGCTCCCTTCTGTTTCCTGCAGATCTTCTGTTTGTATACTTATGCAAGTATACAATTTTTTAATTTAGCCATCATGTCTTATGACAGATATCTTGCAATCTGTTATCCTCTGCAATATAACACACATATGACATCTAACAAGGTTACAGTGTTTATTACTCTAACATGGTCATTCCCATTTGTTGGAGATGCTGTCTTGATATCTTTAAGTGCTCCTTTACAGCTGTGTGGGAACATCATTAACAAAGTTTACTGTGATAACTACTCTGTTGTCAAACTGGCCTGCTCTGACACCAGAGTCAATAACATTTATGGACTCATTTGCACTTGTATTTTAGTCTTTGGTCCTCTCAGTTTAATCCTTTACACATACTACAAGATCTTTAAAGTGTGTTATTCTGGTTCTAAACAGACCAGACAGAAAGCTGTCAGTACCTGCACACCTCACCTCGCTTCTCTCATCAACTTTTCTTTTGGGGGTTTCTTTGAAATAGTCCAGAGCAGGTTTGATATGAGCAGTGTACCCATGATGTTGCGCATTTTTTTGTCATTATACTTTCTGACCTGCCAACCGATCTTTAAACCTTTAATGTATGGACTGCAAATGACTAAAATACGTAGCCTATGTAAAAGTCTTATCTTTGGTAAAATGTAAACTAATGTTAAAGAGTGAATCAAGTTTTAAAGGAAAATGATGTAGAAACTAGAAATAATAACCATCTGTGAGAAACTGAGTTATGTTGTAAGAACCGGTGGAGAAAAGTTGAATGCTCTTTGTTGTAAATTGTCTTTGAGTAACTTGAAAAGTGCTATATGAATAAAATGTATTATTACTGTTAACGCTAGTAGTGGGTGGAAATATTTATACACCATAGTATCACACTGTTTTCTATGGCAATACTGTAGCAATACACATCTTTTAATATATAAATTACACATGATAATGTATCTATTTTGAGATTTGATCATTCATTCATGACAGGTTTTCTTGACATATTTGGTCAGGCTTAAAATCCCATTCTGCACAAATAAAAGTCAAATGAGATGAACAAACTTTTTATTTAATTTACCTTTTTAAATAAAACAGATATTGACAAAAATTTTCTTTGGGCACATAATTTGAAGTTGTAACCCTCAGATACCTACGGCATCGTGGACGACCACGCAACGGCACCTTTTAATCATATTTTAATCATTTAATAACCATAAAACCGATCGTCTTACCTCTTTCGACTCCTAGTAGCCAACAAGCTAACGCTAACGAGCGTCTCTTTGCTGTCCTTCTAGCCTTCACGGGAGGTTTTGTATCCAGCCTGGAACTTGTGCCTTTTTTCGGGGTGGTTGAGCAATAAATCCAAACTCTTACATCCAAGATTGATAAACGTTATGTTTATAATTTATGATTTTTCGGCCGTATTTCTCCGCTGATCGGCGTTTGCTTCCGTGCTCTGGTTTCCCAGAATGCATTGGGGCTTTGTTATTGTCTGCAAACCAATGGAAACCGGTCTTTCGAGAGCAGAGATCTTCTACAATAGAGAATGGCTGTGATGGCTCACTACAAGCCAGCAACGATGCAACGAAGTGAACAAAAGGTGTTCTTTGACTACAAAGATCATCTATTCGCTTTGTAACCCGTTCTACAGAGAAGGGAGCCTCACTGTTTGGATTTTTTGGATACATTTGGGCCTTTTATGGAGAAAAATGGAGTAAATAGCTTGTCGTTTATATGTCTTATAATGTTAATTATGTTAATTTTTTCACTGGGTGACTCCACATATATATATATATGTAGCAGAACTGTGAGTGTTATATAAATAAATATGACATTATTATGTTGATTATTGGCATAAGTGCATGTCATAAGGGCAAAAGCGTTTGGATGTAGATGTAGATATTTTGTCAACTGTATAAGTTATAATGTTACTTACTATAATGTTTGACTCCTAATACATATGAGAAGGGATTTAGACAGGATATTGGCTTAGGTTTTATTGATCTGTGTGTCATATCAATACATATCTGTGAGATTCCTGTTTCCGTTTTATTTATTTATTTATTTATCTTTAAGGTCCTACAAAATGGTTTAATATTCAAGTGACCTCACTGCAGCACACATATTCTAATAGCCCAGATTTTCCTGAAAAGAATGATGTCCATAGATTGACTGTGGACAACATGGTTGATGTTTTACAAGCTTTTTTAGAAAATAAAACCAGACGGACCAGAGGTTGTCAAACATCCTTCAGGAATCTGAGTGTACCTGTTGTGATTTCCACCCCTACCTAAAGCCACATCACATCACAACATTGTCAAGTTTGGAATCTAATATCATATCAGGCTCTAAGAAAATTAAAATACTTTTATAATTATAAACTATACTGGCAGGAGTATGTTTGTGTGGGAACTGCCAGTCCATGGTCTGGACCCTGGTGAGAATCTCAGCCCTAGGCCTGACATAACCAGCCCAGTCTCACGTCAGTTCGTGATGGCATCACGATATTGTGAATATTTACGTGATGGGGTCACGTTTTATAAACTAATGTATTTTAATGGGAAGCATCGTTCGTGATTACAGCACGTTTCTTTCTGCCAATCGGCTGCAGTAGAGAAGCTGGATGCAGCTGCGTTATTATTGGTATTTTTAGCCCAATAACCGCTGTTTTAATCAACATTTATTCACCAGATCTTATCATGGTTTTTATGTATTTCTTTTACTGTTATAACTTTGGTCTATTTCGGCCAGGGAAGCTGGATGGCTTTATGTTTATTGATATTTGTTAAACTATAACGTGTGGTGGAAAAATATTTCAGGGTGCAGCAGGTGTAGATTAGTTAAGAATTAAAATAATGGAAAATGAAACGAATACAAAGAAATAGTCGTAGATTGAATCAATGTAGGTTTTTGTAATTTATTAAAGTAAATATTCTGCAGAATAGGAGGACTGGTTCACAGACCGCACGCAGCAATTTGTGGAGGAGTCTTCAACGTGAACATGAGAATCACAGGCTTATATAGGCATACACAGATAAGGCATAGAGTAGTGACATCAACACATGCATAATGACATTCGTTTCTTCACAAAGTCTCCAAACTATCTTGGCCTTTGACGTACAATGCAAATCATAAAGACAAGCTGAGGTGGCTAAAAGTCTGTCAGATAATTTAACAGTTTAATCTGTAGATTGTTTTTGTGACTCTTTGTGACTCCGGTTGCATTTCAGTAGAACAATATAAGATTTCTCACAGACAAATGTAGATAACTCTCCTTGTGGAATAAATAAGAAGAGTGCATACAGAAAGTCAAAGTTAATTAGGTAAAATATAATTTTGCCATTACAAACGCTACATCTATGAACATTTATTTAGATGTTATCATGGTATTCATTTCTTTATTTTAATGATATTATTTTGGTCTTATTACCGGTGAAATATTACAGTAAATAAGACAGAACATTAGACTACGATATGAGCCGAGCTGGGCACATTCAAAGCAGATATCCCACAATGCAATGTAGGCATTCATATCAGGGAATCGGACATTGACCAGCGGGTCTTTAACACCAGTATCGCTTCAATGTTCATATTTAATCAGTGGTTTTCTCACCAGCAACAACATGTTGCTCAGTTTTGTTCCAGTAAGTTATGCACCGTAATAACGTTTAATAAAATCAGCTGAATACTCCGTAAGTGACGTAATAATTACTGCTCCGTGGATAGAAAAGATACAAATACATAATATTCGTAATATTAATGTTTTTTTCTAACATTGCATTTGATTATTTAAACAATGAAGATAATAATAATAATAATAAAATATAGTTTCATGTATTTGTCTCATGTATTTGTCTCATGTACTGTTTGCTCGGCCGGCCGGTGGGCGGCGGCAATCTGAAATGGAATGAAGCCCATTCACGGCAGATGGCAGAAACACAGGAGCCGAACATGTCCTCCCACCCACCCCGGAAGAAGTACAAGTACACTAGCTTTGTAACAGGTTCTGGGCCGTGTCTGTAGTGGGAGTTGTAGTTTTTCTCATTTCTCATAAGTAGAAGTTGGCAGTGTAGAATTTTGGATGCACCCTGGGCTTTGTTGGGATGGGGAACACACTGGTGTCATCAGAATAGTACCATATTTGACAGTGCTTACAGTGGGTAAACTTTGATGACCATTTCTACATGACAGCTGAGGTCCAGAGCTTTCTATAACAGCTGATCCCATGTTTGTAGCACCTTCTGTTGCTAAACGACAAGCCCTCAAACATGTACTGCGTTCAAGATTCAGAGGTCAATATTTCAAGGCAGGGGTAATGTATCCTCGTCAGACTCGCATATGTTACTGTGGAGGTTGAGACCTTTCCAACGATATGTTTGATATAGACCTATGTTACGTGTGTGTGTTTCATCTGCTCTCCTGTGCCCTGATCCAGGTACCGCCCTCTCCACCTGACTGGTCAGGCACACCTGCAGCACCTCGGCTTATCAGGTGTATTGATAAAGCTGCATGGATGAAAGCAGACAGGGGCCAGATAGCCGAGGAGAGTTGTGTCGCTGTCGGTCGTGAACCAGAGTCGTGTGGTGCCCTTCATCATGTTGTTGCTCCCTCATGGTGTTGTCGGTTGGATCAGTAGTTTGTTTAGTTTTAACGGTCTTTCTCTTGCTTCCTTTCTTTTAGGGAAGTTGTTTTTGTGTTGACATCGGACTCATCTGCGTTTAAATAAATAATTTAATGTTACAAATCTTTCTGTTTCCTTTCTTTAAACACCTGGTTTATTATTAATTGTTGCTGCCCTTTTCCCCTGGACCCTGAAAGAGGGGACATAACAATTTGGGGGCTCATCCGGGATAAGGCTTCTAAGCACTAGCACTTTGAGATTCTTTTATGAAAAGTGCTTTACAAATAAAATTTATTATTATCACTATTGCCGGCGTGATGGCAAGTGGGGCAGCGTCTAGTGTGGAGGACTTTGTGGCGGAGCCTGCGCTGTGTAAACTAGACAACTGTATGAACGTTGATTTATGGCTCCAGAATAGACGCGCGGCTAAAGCTGCGTTTAGCTTGTCTCCAGCTGGAGAAGGAGGAACGGAAGGAGGAGCAGGAGCGTGAATTTCAGCTCCGGTTGCAGTTGAAGCAGTTGGAGGCAGAGACCGCGGTCAAGATGCGCGAGCTGGAACTACAGTCTAGCTCAATTTTGTCTGTTACGCGGATGTCTGATTCATCTGTTACATTTGACGTGATTAAAAACATTTCTTTGGTTCCCGTCTTTCGAGAGTCTGAGGTGGAGGGTTATTTTGGTGCGTTTGAGCGCATTGCTGCTGCTCTGCACTGGCAGAAGGATGTGTGGGCAATATTGTTACAGTGCAAACTAATGGGGAAAGTTCAGGAGGTTTGCTCTTCTCTTTCCATAGAGGACAGCCTCTCTTATGAAAAAGTAAAGAGAGCGATACTGCGGGTATATGAGCTGGTGCCTGAGGCATATAGACAGCGTTTCCACGGCCTTAAGAAAACAGCAGGCCAGAGGTACGCTGACTTTGCCAGGGAGAAGGGGATGCTGTTTGACCGGTGGTGTTCAGCTTGTAAGGCAGATGACTTTGTTTCGATTCGTGAGCTGATGTTGTTGGAGGAATTTAAAACCTGTGTGCCTGAGCGGACTGTTGTGTACTTAAATGATCAGAAAGTATTTACTCTGCAACAAGCTGCTATTCTTGCTGATGAATTTGCTCTAACCCACAAAGGCGTCTTTATTAGGCACGATTCTTCCACTCCTCGTGAAACTGCTTTTAGGTCCAGTGACACGTGTGTTCCACGTGCTGGAACATCTTCCTCTGGTCTTAAAACAGATAGGCAATGCTTTTTCTGTCATAAAGCTGACCATCTAATTGCCGACTGCAATGCATGGAAACGTAAGCAGCAGGCGGCAGTTCCAAAGCCCAAGGGTGTGGGGCTAGTTAAAACAGTAGCACCATCCACCATTCAAACCGTAACTCAGGGGTGTCAAACTCAGTTTCCCAGAGGGCCACTGGAAAATGAGAATCACATCAAGGGCCAGACGGAGAGTTAAATTCACATGCATACATCCAAAAAAGTCAAATATTTTTGACTGTATTACTGCATGTCGCCTTTTTGGTCATTTTTGTGGCTTTTTCAGGCGTTTTAATCAATGTTTTTGTTTGTTTTTTGCATCGTTTTGTTGCTTTTTTTGTCGCTCTTTTCAACTTTGTTGCACTTCGTTCGACAAAAACTCCTAGAAAGTCAGCAAAGAGTCCCTTAGCCATCGCAGAGTTCAGCAAATCATGCAAACATCCTGTTTCATCTGAATATTAAAGTACTCTCTGGTTCTGGGGGAGTTTCTGAGTCTCAAAGTCGGTAAATCTGCCAAATTCTGCTCTGAGAGTCGCGTCATTTGGAGTTTGAAAACAGTTTTCCATCTTTTTGGTTTGGTGCTCAACTAGCCAGGGCCAGAATGTACTGTGGACCTAAAATTGATACGCGGGCCGGATCAACATTTGTGAAGGGCCGCATATGGCCCGCGGGCCGTGAGTTTGACACATGTGCCGTAACTGATGAGTGTTTCAAACCTTTCATTTTCCCTGCATTTGTCTCGCTCACAGGAGGGGCGGATGATCAGCATCCTGTCTCCGTGTTGCGAGACACAGGTGGCTCCCTGTCATTCATCCTTTCTACGGTGCTGCCCTTGAGTGAGGAGTCTGCCTGTAACGCAAGCACAATCATAAGAGGTATCGGGATGGGTTTTGTGCCTGTGTAACAGACGTGATTAGGGTGTGAAGAGAGAGAGACAACCTCAGCTGACGATTTTCCAAGATTTATTTTCTGCAGAAGACAATAGAACATTAATTGGCTTCTGAGCTACTGTTTGCTGTTTGCTTCATCTGCACCTCTGCTCCTCAGCAATACAAAACGGTATTGTGAGAACACGGAAGCCACGGCAACTTAGGAGGTACAATAGAGGCGCAATGCACAACAACATCTCCGCCAGAAACAGTAGCATTTGATAAATAAATTAAACTCAATAAGATAAAATTCAAAAATACCCAACAAATCATTAAATAATGATTAAAATATGATTACAATTAAATTAAACATAAACTGGAAATTAGAATTAATAAAGTGCATTTTTAACTCCGTTACACCTGCATTCATGTCCAGTCTAACCTTAAAACTGGTTTCTTCCCGGTATCTGTGCGTTCCTTGTTCCCCATCGATGGTGTTGATTTTATAATGGGTAACGACATAGCTGGGGGTAAAGTATATCCATCACCCGAAGTTATTGACATCCCTATTGCAGAATCTATACATGGTGATCTGGTCCAGTGTCACCCTGACGTGTTTTCACTTGGTAACTAGGGCTCAAGCCAGAAAACAAGCTCAGGATTTTGATCTGTCTAACTCTGTTTTTGCTTCTGCCTTATCTGAGGACAGGCTGTCACCTACGGGGGAAAAGGAGAACTGTACTGCAGACCCAGAAACGTGTGAAAGTGGGGCGGAACCTGTCGCTGCTCATGTGCTGCCACTGACACGTGAGGCACTCATCAGCACCCAGTCAGGTGACCCATCTTTAAGGAAATGTTTTGCAGCAGTGGAGGATGTCAGTAAGTGTACTGGGAGTCAGTCGTTCTTCGTAGATAATGGGGTGTTGATGCGGAGATGGATTTCACCACCAGATGAAACCAATTCAGTTGGTGACTGGGACTCAGTGTGTCAGATAGTGATTCCTGTTGCGTACCGGCAGCATGTACTAGAGTTATCCCATAAACATCCCTGGTCTGCTCACCTTGGTATCACTAAAACCTATGACCGTCTTCTGAAACATTTCTTCTGGCCAGGAATGAAGGCGGACGTTGCACGCTTCTGCAACACATGTAGTACCTGCCAGGTTGTGGGGAAGCCAAATCAAGGTGTTCCTCCAGCCCCTTTGCACCCTATTCCTGCTGTTGGTGAACCCTTTGAGTCTGTATTGGTCGATTGTGTTGGTCCATTGCCGAGGAGAGACAAAGTCTGGTAACCAGTTTTTGTTAACAGTAATGTGCGTTACCACTTGTTTTCCTGAGGCCATTCCACTGCGAAAGATTACTGCACCTGGCATCACAAGAGCACTGACCATGTTCTTTACCATGTTTGGGTTACCGATGGTTGTACAGACTGATCAAGGAACTGTCGAAATCTATTAGGCAAACCAGAACAGTTCTTGTGTAACACTTCTCCACAGACTACAGTTCAGGATTTTGTATCACGTTGCAAGAAGCATTTACATCATGCTTCTGCGCTGGCTAAAGTGGCACTCTCCTCCTCTCAGGAGAGTTTGAAAGAGCGTTTTGACCGGAAAGCAGTTAAGTGTGAGTTTGAACCAGGTGAGCGAGTTCTGGTGCTGTTACCGACGCCTGACTCAGCTCTCACTGCCCGTTTTTCAGGCCCGTATGTCATAAAAAGCAAAGTGTCAAACTATGTCATCCACACGCCTGAGCGCAGACGTAAGGTGTGATTGTGCCACATGCTCAAATCCTATCATTCCAGAGAAGCTGTCCAGGGGGAACAGGAAAAAACTCCGGAGACTGCTGCCCTAGATGAAACATCTACTTGGTTTGTGTGGAATCTTTACCTGACGACGGTTTGGCGGTACTGGGCAGTGATCAGTAGAGTGGCAGGCTTGTCGAAAATAGACACCCATTTGAATTATCTCCCGGTAGGTCAGCGACGAGAGATAGTTTCTTTGATGTACTCCCACCCATCTCTGTTTAGTGACATACCCTCTAGCACCAACGTATTAAAACATTACATCAATGTTGGTACTGCACCTCCCATTAAACAGCATGATTACCATTGTCCTTTAGCCAAAAGAGAGCTGATGAAAAAGGAAGCTAATTACCTGTTGGAAAGTGGTTCAGCTGTACCTAGCTGTAGTCCTTGGTGTTTGCTGGCTCCTAAGTCTGATGGCACCCCACGCTTTTGTACCGACTATCGCAAGGTTATCGCAGTTACAGTACCAGCCTCATTTCCTTTGCCTCACATGGAGGACTGTATCGATAATATTGGGCTGGCCATATTTATTACAAAACTCGATCTGTTGAAAGGGTACTGGCAGGTTCCGTTAACACGCAGAGCCTCTGAGATCTCGGCCTTTGTAACCCCAGACCACTTCCTGCAGTATACAATTATGCCATTTGAGGTCAGAAATGCGCCTGCCACATTTCAGCGTCTGATGAACCTGGTCCTGGGAAATATCAAGAACTGTAATGTTTACCTTGATGTTGTCGTCTACTCAAGCGATTGGGCCAGTCATATTGCTAGCTTGACGGAAGTGTTTCAGCGGCTTGTAGAAGCATCATTGACTCTTAACCTAGCCAAGTGCGAGTTCAGTAAAGCCACAGTTACATACTTGGGGAAACAGGTCGGCCACGGGCAGGTTCGGCCCGTAGATGCTAAAATCTTGGCCGTGTTGTCCTATCTGGTTCCCACATCAAGGCGTGAACTACGTTCCTGGGCAGGGCTGGTTATTACCGATGTTTTTGCAAAAACTTCTCTGTGGTAGTTAATCCTTTAACCAGTCTGTGTAGCCCTAAGGTTCCTTTTGTGTGGAGTATTGAATGTCAATATGCCTTTGAGGCAGCAAAGTCTCTTCTCTGCAGTGCACCTGTCCTGGTGGTGCCTAACTTCTCTCACACTTTTAAGCTGGAGGTTGATGCGAGTGCTTCAGGAGCTGGTGCTGTACTTATACAAGATCGGGAGGATGACGTGTGGCTTCAAGTGTGTTACTTCTCGGTCAAGTTCAAACGCCATCAACTAAACTACTCCACCGTTGAAAAAGAGACCCTGGCTATGCTACTCGCACTTCAACATTTTGATGTGTATGTTGGTGCCAGTTCATCTCCAGTTGTTGTATACACAGACCATAACCCTCTTGTCTTCCTGACACAGATGTACAGCCACAACCAGCAGCTGATGATCTTTCACAAACAGTGACAAGAACAACCTACACACAACCCTATATGCATCATGAAGCTATTGCAAAACCCCTGCAGCCTCAAGCAACATTATTTAAAGTTTTAATTGAGGTAGGTCCGAATAGGCCTATATTTTAGAAATGTTAAGTTTACATTGGGGTAACCTATATCTTCTGCTAGAGTATAAGAACTCATACTTTGCATGGAGAATAAAGATAGATGAGACCATATTTTCTGTGCTTGTCTGGAGAGACTGGTTTCTATTCCTCTCCACAACCTTCATGACAGTCACCTGACAAGCAAGCTTTAAATGAGATGTTTTTAGATATTGCCATGTGGATATATATGAATATGCTCTGTAATGCAGCCTTGTATAACATAAACCCTCTGATTCACCGTGAGTGTCTGCTCTAAATGATGACACACACTTTGAACACGGCCTTCCAGCCAGGTGTTGTCCATATGAACACCAAGGTGTCTATAGGAGCAGAGCCCATTGATTGGTTCATCATGTATGACCTCTGATACCCTCTGACCCATGTCACCACCAACACTGATGGGCTGTAACGCATTAGAAGTAACGCGTTACTGTAATCCGATTACTTTTTTCAAGTAACGAGTAAAGTAAGGGATTACAATTGTAAAAAAACTCTAATTACATTACTGTTACTTCTCCGAAAGCAGGCTGCGTTACTGCGTTAGTTAACCATGATTTAGTTTCGTGATTTTGTCTCGTGAGTGACGATGACGTATGAGCGTCGTGACGTCAGTGTAAACACCGACACGTGTAGTGTTGAACAAGAGACAACATGGAGCGCGGGAGAGAGCAGGATCACGCAGCATTTAATGCTCGGATGTACCGACATTACTTTGAGTTTGATTCGGTTAAAGGTGACAAAAACATCAGCGTCTGCTGTACACTCTGCGTGGGAAGAAAACTTTATCTACAGCGAAAAATTCCACCTCAAATCTGAGCAAGCAGCTAGCAAGCCGGCACAGGAACGTGAAACTCTCTGAAAAAAAAACCTGAACCCCCAACTGACATGACCGCTGGGGCTACATCCAATTCCACCGGGCGATCCACCTCCGAGGGCCCCCCCCTCTCCTGCTAAACAGGTGAAAATAGGCTTAAAAGCGACAGGACTTAATGCCGCTGAACTGAAGGAGCTCGTCTGGCTATATTGTCAAAGACATGCTGCCAATTTCCACTGTTGACTCTGAATCGTTCCGACACCTCGTAGAAAAAATACCGACCAAACACGTGTCAAGCTGCCAGAGAAAGTCATTAGCAGGAAACCTTGAGAGAGAATATGACATGATGGACGCTAATTTGAAGGCTGCACTCAGAGATGTAGACTTTGTTTCCACCACTGCTGACATCTGGACGGTAAATAACTGTATGTATGATGATATGACAGAAGATGGAAGCAGCCGCACGAATTCTGCAGTCTATAGAAACATTCTGTCTGTTCATATTCAGCCAAATTCAACAAAGTTGATTGGACGGCACTTCACAGTACAGATGCACAATGACCCAAAACATACTGCAAAAGCAACCCAGGTGTTTTTCAAGGCAAATAAGTGGAATATTCTACAATGGCAGAGTCAATCACCTGATCTCAATCTGATCGAGCATGCATTCCACTTGCTTAAGACAAAACTTAAGGCACAAAGACCTGCAAACAAACGACAGCTGAAGACAGCTGCAGTGAAGGCCTGGCAAAGCATCACAAAGGAGGAAACCCAACGTTTGGTGATGTCTATGGGTTCCAGACTACAGGCAGTCATCGCCTGCAAAGGTTTCTCAACAATGTATTAAGAATGGACATTGTATTTATGATTATATCAATTTGTCAATTACTTTAGGTCCCTTGAAATAAGGAGACTATGTATACAAATGTGTGTAATTCCTAAACCCGTCCTCCATTTCATTTCAAATCCATTGTGTTACAGGGCTAAAATTATGAAAATTGTGTCACTGTGCAAATATTTCTGGACCTAACTGTATATAAATAGGCAGGCAGGTTGTCCATTTGCCACAATAGCCGACGGTGTGGTCATCACCAACAGCCCCAAATACAGACAAAAATCAAGTACGTATTCCCACTGATCTCCTGAAGGTCCCGAGTTGATCCGATTTGATTCAGTATTGATTCATTTAGGGATATTTCAGTCACAATACCAATTTAATTGATATAAAAAACGTCTTATATGTAATTTTATTCATGGAAGTGTTACAGTTAAGGAAGGCGGTGTTAAGTTGTGGTACATCGCCGTTGACCTTTTGGCCACAATTCAGAACAGCTGCAATGGAGGCTTTTGACCATGGGTATGTTGTGGTCTGTTTTTTTAGATTTAGAATGAATAGATTTTGGTTTTTTTAAGTTTCCTCTGCAAATAAGTGTGTAAGACCTGGTGCACATTGGCTTCTTCCATTGTCTAGTTTTACTTCCTTTCTTTTTCCACCCTTGTGATTGCCTGATGTTTCTCACCTGTTTCCCAGCCCTTGTGTCACCTGCCTCTTGTTACCTCGTTATCCTGTGTATTTAGTCTGTGTTCCCCTTGTCCTCTGCCAGATCGTTGTATTGTCTCCCTGTGTCAGTCTCGTCAAGTTCTGTACTCCCTGGATTTCCTTTTGTCTCTTGTTTCCTGGTTTTTGATCTACTTTGGGTTTTTTGGATTCCCTGTTCTTGTTTTTTCTGAAGATTCTGAAAGAAGTTGTTGCCCTCTGCAGCTGGGACTCTCTTTGTTGGTGTGAACCTTGTTTTTTTTGTAAAGTAATCCTCAAGAACAAAGGTCAATGCTTTTGGGTCTTCCTATTCCCTGAGTTGTAACAGTTACTGTAGAATCAAACATTTAAATGTATTTGTTTAGATATTTATTTCTAAAATATATAATATATAATTTACTACCCACATTACATGCAATTGTCAAAACATCAGTTTTTCCAGATTTGTTCATGCCATTGAAGCTGAGGAAATGAACTACATGGCTTTAATTCTGTCTCCAGCAGTAACCATCGTGACAGCAGAGTGCCCTCTCATGATGCAGAGTTTGCTAATTGGCCTGTTAGTGAAGCTGGTTGGAGCCTCCAGAGTGTCCAAGTGTCCACAGACGCCTCTGGGGTCTGGCCTTGTGTTGTGGTACAGAGGGAAATAACTGCTGCAGTTGTTGATGGTGCTGACACAGAAATAAAATCTGCCGGGGCTCATTACTGTCAAACAATACAGTAAACATGATGAAATCACACATTAGAGTCCCAGTGCCCTGCTCTCTGTTCACCACACATCTCACTGTAGCACAAACAGTGTAATACATGTTTAAGATCTTTGGCCTGTAGAGGAAATTAAGTTTTCACTGACCTTTACCTGGTTGACTAGCATGTAAAGCCTGGTTCACACGGGAAACCACGGGTCTAACAGTTTTGGTCGTACAGTGTGTGGTGCGCAGCACACGGCAAAATCAACACATCACACACAAACGGATTTGACTCCCGAGCGTTCCCAGGTCAGACGGGAAATCTCGCAAAATCCCTCGAGATCAAACGTGACTTCAGAGTAAACAATCATGGCGGACGAAGAGGATGCAGTGGCGATAGTTTGTAGTTTGTTTCTAACCGAAAAAAAAAACGTTATCAAAAGAAAAGGCGATGGTCAAAGAAGTGGAGACAACGCTCCGATGTCCAGCGGACTTTCTGGTGCGCCATGCCACCGGCTCTTTTGATTTTGTTTCCCGGTGCTTCCTCGTCACCTCGCTTTCTGATTGGCTACACGCCACAGTCCACAGGCTGCGTGCTCGTTTGTCACCACACACGAGGAGAAATCGGGCCAAAACGATCCAACATGTTGGATGTCCCCGATTTGAGATCGGAGTGGTCCCGACGTCCTTCCGAGCAGACGAGAGCCGTCTTAACACACCGCACACGGCAGGAATATCTGATCAGATTATTTTACGATGATCGGAACATCCTTAAGATTGTCGGAAGGGGTGAATCGGGGCTAAAATCTGCCTAATTATCCTGACAGAATAAGCTTCTGTGTTTAAATGTTCCTGGATCCCGAGGTGTTCCCAGGCCAGGTTGGAGATATAATCCCTCCACCTAGTCCTGGGTCTCCCCCGAGGCCTCCTCCCAGCTGGACGTGCCTGGACCACCTCCCTGGGGAGGTACCCAGGGGGCATCCTTACCAGATGCCCGAACCACCTCAACTGGCTCCTTTTGACGTGAAGGAGCAGCGGCTCTACTCCGAGCTCCTCACGAATGACTGAGCTTCTCACCCTATCTCTAAGGGAGACGCCAGCCACCCTCCTGAGGAAACCCATTTCGGCCGCTTGTACCCTGGATCTTGTTCTTTCGGTCATGACCCAGCCTTCTGACCAATCTCCCGCTCCATTGTCCCCTCACTCGCAAACAAGACCCCAAGGTACTTAAACTCCTTCACTTGGGGTAAGGACTCATTCCCTACCTGGAGAAGGCACTCCATCGGTTTCCTGCTGAGAACCATGGCCTCAGATTTAGAGGTGCTGATCCTCATCCCAGCCGCTTCACACTCGGCTGCAAACCGATCCAGTGAGTGCTGAAGCAGGGCTCGAGAGTGCGACCATTTTGGTCGCACATGCGCCCAAATTTTGTAAGGGTGCGACTAACATTTTTCCTAGGTCGCACCGGTGCACCTCCGCGCAGCCCCGCCCCCATTCACACACACGGCCACCGTGCAACACGAGAGACACGGCATCGGTTTACACTGCGACAGTTTTAATTGTTATTAACACAGCTGTATATCGTTAAGCATGAGAGGGAAACCTGTATTTGTAGCAGTGTTTCCGCTGCTAACTGTGTTACTGCGGCCGCCGCACGGCGGAAAACACAGACGAAGTTATTGAATGTAACTAACTTCAGACGGAGCCTGCAAAATGCAGCGCAGTGACGATACAGACATTTCATATACAAGACGTGTGTAACGCCGCTGACCCGCCAAAGCATTCGACCCGTTCATAGTGAGTCAGCCGTCACTCTGTGAGTAGCATACGCTTCAGTCCATCTTTCTCTCTCTCTCTCCTTTATTTTGATAGAAAAGCTGAAGACATGAAAGGGGAGAGAGAGGGGGGGGGGGTGACATGCAGTAAAGGGCCGCAGGTCGGAGTCGAACCTGGCCCGCTGCGTCGAGGAGTAAACCTCTATATATACCACCTGAGCTATCCGGGCGCCCTCTTTCTCTTTTAATCTGTTATTGTTGTTGATAACAAGTGAAGGAGCTTTCTCAGAGATATATATATATTTTAAATGTATCCTAGGCTATTTATTTCAGATAATCTTCATTTACATGTGTTGCAGCTGTATATTTTCAAACTGAGAAGTAAACCAGCTGTCTTTGCATTTTATTTTAATCACAACCTGTTTTCATAAAAGAGCTTGTGAAAAGTGGCTTTGACTGAAAACGGAACATTTAGCCCACTTTTAGTCCTGGACTAGTGGAAGATCTGATAAGAATCAGTGTGTGTGTGTGTGTGTGTGTGTGTGTGTGTGTGTGTGTGTGGGGGGGGCAGTTTGGAGGATTTTGATGCTAGGGAGTGTGGCAAGCTGGTACTGTCATTGGTTTAGGCAAGGCTAGGGGGGGAAGGGAGGAAGAAGGCCAAATTACAGGTGTTGTCCATCTGAGGGGCAGAGGACAGCAGGGGGGGGGGGGGGGGGGGGCTATAAGACTGAGCCATGAAATGTTAGATCTCAGTTCAGGGAAGCACTTTGATCTATTTTGAAATGTTTTACTTAAAGGTATAGTGGTCGCTGACAGGTCAGCGAGCAGACGGCCACGGCCTCCGACCATAGACGGTATATAAAAGCCTCCGACCGCTGCCCCCCCCCCCCTCGGCGATAGCTTGTTTGTTGGCCTGTAGCGTGCTAACGTTAGCTATAGAGATGCTTGTCCTAAATAGATTTCCACTTACCGGTGGCGAGTCTGACGTAGTGGAAAAAGTGCAAATCTTCTTTTGGAAAGTCGGCTTGTAGAGCCATGCCGACAGCAACTTGTAAACAGAGCGTGCACGAGGAGAACTAGGCTCGTGCACGCTCTCTCGTGCACACGTTTAATAGACGTTCCCTCTCGGGAGCAGGTAGCGTGTTGTGCATGTGCATTTTTTCAAAAAGTGGAGAGGGCAGTTCTTGTCTAAAATTCAGGAAAATCCTCCATTATACCTTTTGAAATGTTTTAGTTTGGCAGCTCAGTGAAGCACTTCAAACTTTTTTTGTTAATACTTTTATTTTTATATGCAGTATGATTGTGTTTCAACTAAAAAAGTATTTACCTACACCTTATTCTTGTTTAAAATCATTTACATAATATAAATGAATGTATATGGAGCGTGATAAAAAGGTAACCTTGAAATTGTGGCGTTAACGGTGCCGCGAGGAAAAATTTGGGTGCACCTAAATTGTGTGCTGGTGCACCTAAATAAAAAAGTTAGGCGCACCAGTGCAACCAAGGCAAAAAGTTAGTGTGGAGCCCTGTACAGTTAGTTGGGGTAAGGACTCATTCCCTACCTGGAGAAGGCACTCCATCGGTTTCCTGCTGAGAACCATGGCCTCAGATTTAGAGGTGCTGATCCTCATCCCAGCCGCTTCACACTCGGCTGCAAACCGATCCAGTGAGTGCTGAAGGTCACAGGCCGATGATGCCATCAGGACCACATCATCTGCAAAGAGCAGCGATGAGATCCCCAGCCCACCGAACTGCAACCCCTCCCCACCACGACTACGCCTCGATATCCTGTCCATAAATACTACGAACAGGATTGGTGACAAAGCGCAGCCCTGGCAAAGAAAAAATGTGGGATTTATCACATTTTGAAAAGAGCTCGCAGATACAGACAGGTAGGTCACAAACTTACAGTTAGATTACACCCTTCCCTTTTCCCCCTAGTTCCTGCTCTCTCTCTCTGTGTGTGTGTGTGTGTGTGTGTGTGTGTGTGTGTGTGTGTGTGTGTGTGTGTCAGCAGCCGTTTACTCTAACTTCCTCCCATGCTGTGATGCAGATATGTTTCCTCCAGGTCAAACTTTTGGTAAGTGACAATTTTCCGCTAATTTCTGATCTGTTAGTTTCATCAAACTGTGAATATATGATTGTGTTGAAGAGTTTAGCTCTGTTCTAACAGTTATCTGTTAGCCACCGTGTTCAAGATCACCTGCTGCTTTTAACAATGGGAGCTAACCATGCTAACCATTATGGAGCTTATTCAAAATCAATATTTATCTCAAATGTAGCTTTGCTGACAGAGTGAGACAGGACTGAAGGTTAGTGTGAGGACAAAATCCATACCTGGTTGATATTATCCAAAGTTTGAAGTCTTACTCGTAAAGAGCCTATGTTGCCATTGCCACGAGTCCTTTTTCATGAATTTGTGTCAGATTGTTTCCCCTTAACCCTAACCCTAAAAATTCTTAGAAATGTACGCCGTAAAGTTAAATCATGTGGACGTTGTCAATGACCAATGCTCCCTCCAGCACCAAACAGGAAGCAGCAAACCGGGTAGAGCCAGTGATGTTTATGGTTTCATGGCGCGGTGCAAAACAGAAATGTGTTATTTTTTCATCATCACTTAGAAACAAGCACCTACTCGTTGCCACAACGAGCAGGTGCTCTGATAACGAGGTCAGACTGCTGCTGTGGGCGTCTCCTCACTGGAAAAGGTTAAAAGACGTAGAACCATAGTTCCAGATCAGTTAGGACGGACTCCCAGTCCGACTGAAGCAGATGAATGTTAGGATTCAGGCAATGTCATAAACTGTTGTGTAATATCTTATCTTTAGTATTACAACACACACTTGGTAAGGGTAAGTATGAGGAAATAAGTTCTCTCCTGTTGACTGAATACTGTTTGTGATCAATGTTTTATTATCTACATAGTCTGAAGAAAGCTTTAAAGGTTTAACTAAACTTTCAGAAATCCTGTAATAAAAGTAATCTTGTAAATTGTTTTTGTTTTTCAGAGCCAGGAGGATCATGGTAAACGCTACGCAGGTTTCATTTTTCACACTAAGTGCCTATTTTGACACCGGGGTTTTCAAATATTTATATTTTCTCATCATCATATCTTTATATATTGTAATAATTTGTGCCAATCTGTTGCTGATTGTGGTTATCTGTAAGAACAGAAGCTTACATGAACCTATGTACCTTTTTCTGTGCAGCCTGTTTGTAAATGAACTGTATGGTAGTACAGGGTTGTTTCCATTCCTTCTGGTTCAGATCCTCTCTGACATTCACACTGTTTCTGCTCCCTTCTGTTTCCTGCAGATCTTCTGTGTGTATGCATACGCGGTTATACAATTCCATAATTTAGCCATTCTGTCTTATGACAGATATCTTGCTATCTGTTATCCTCTACAATATAACACACGGATGACATCTAACAAGGTTGCTGTGCTTATTGCTCTAACATGGTTATTTCCATTTGTTGGAGTTGCTGTCTTGATATCTTTAAGTGCTCCTTTACAGCTGTGTGGGAACATCATTAACAAAGTTTACTGTGATAACTACTCTGTTGTCAAACTGGCCTGCTCTGACACCAGAGTCAATAACATTTATGGACTCATTTACATATGTCTTATAGTCTTTGGTCCTCTCATTTTAATCCTTTACACATACATGAGGATCCTTAAAGTGTGTTTTTCTGGTTCTAAACAGACCAGACAGAAAGCTGTCAGTACCTGCACACCTCACCTCGCTTCTCTCATCAACTTTTCTTTTGGCTGTTTCTTTGAAATAGTCCAGAGCAGGTTTGATATGAGCAGTGTACCCATGATGTTGCGCATCTTTTTGTCATTATACTTTCTGACCTGCCAACCGATCTTTAATCCTTTAATGTATGGACTGCAAATGTCTAAAATACGTAGCTTATGTAAAAGTCTCATCTTTGGTAAAATGTAAACTGATGCTGAGGTGACCCCTGTCGATACATTATTTGGAAAATGATGTAGAAACTAGAAATAATGGCCATTGTTGAGGTTAAAAAAAGTTAAAACAATGCTAATCTTTAATATCAATGTACTAATGTTTTGATGTATTCACAATATACGCTGCACCTGAGTTTCAACATCCTGCCCTCTGCAGCTTATTGGAATAAGTAGATCATGTCTGTCACTTAGCATACAGGAGGAAGCTCTCTGATCACACGGTTGTCTGTGTCTGGGGGCCGTCTGTTGATTAGATCAAGACCAAAAGACTAACTTGAAAAGAATTGACACCCACATGGTAGGATCTTGTTTGTGACCGAAAGTAACCTCAAAACACATGGATTTGGAAATAACGTCTTCTGTTGGGCGACGACGGACCAATGGAAAAAGTTTTCATTCAAGGAACTGCCCACAACTTGAAGGGAATATATTGGTAAAACTAACAAATGTTTGGGACTGTAAAATGTGAATCCACAGGGATTCACATTTTACACACAGCGTTACAACTTGTTTTTGTCATGCCTTTTTCTTATTAAATCTTTGTGTTAATCTTCATTGGACCAAGCCTCTCTCTCCTCACAAATCAAGAAAACGCAACACCGTCTGTGAGAGTGTTGAGTTGTGAGAACCAGTGGAGAAACAGGCAGGTGTTTTGGCGAGTGACCGGCTAATGATGCCTCACCTTTCACCATCGCAGCCCCATACCTGTGGAACCCCCTACCCATACACATCTGTAACTGAACCGGACACATTACAATGACTTATCGAAGCCTAACACTTTAGATAAGCCTTCACTCTGTAATGAAATAAAATGTCACCTGCTGTTATTTGCTGGTTTTACTGTTTTACTTAATTCCAATGTGCTTCATTATAAAATGTCTTTGAAGTATTGTTAGACTAGTTATGCTTACTTCATTTTAGCATTGAACTATTTGCATGAAGTCTGCGTGCAAACTATTTCTGTCTCCCATGAGATAATCATGAGAACCACTGACCTGAAAAGCACAGAATGCCCCTGCGGACGTGGAGGAGACGCTGGGCCTGACCAGAGATAAAGACAGCATCTCTTTTGTAATATTAGTCCCTGATTCTTATAAAAAGACACTGTTGTGAACAAATCTTCAGTCATTTTTCTGTATTTGCTGTGAGTGCTTTAAAACTGACTCTACAGCTAAATTAACTTGTAAGAGAACTCCAGTGATTTTGTCCATTCTTTGATAAATAATTATCCTAACAATTACCTTGAAAATGCTTTATAAATAAAATGTATTATTATTGTTAATGCTAGGGGTGGGGTAGAAATGGATACAGCACAGTATGGCAATATTTTTCGTGGCAATACCATATTGATACACAGAAGCCAGGTATGGTAGACCAGCCTGATCTGCTGGTGATGTGATGTCTCCCAGCAGCTCAGACTGGAAACCTGTACGTTTATCTCTCCTGCTTCCGTTAGAATTTTGCCTTAACCAATCACAAACTGGCTTATCCACCTGGCGCGCTATTGGCCGGTTTAACATGGTGACGATAGAGAAGCAACCAAGCGGCTTCTTGTTTACATTCAACATGGCGGCCACCGAAGAGCAGCGACCCGTTGATGCCGCTGTCGCCTCTACGTCACCCGGATCGTTGCTCTGATTGGTTGATGGACTATCCAATGGCGTACGGAGTCATGTGAACTATGCCCGTTGGTCCCGCCTCTCGTGCAGAGAAAATCCAGAGCAGACTCCCCAGACTGATGGTCAGTTTTAAGAGATGGAGCTGGTCTGGTGATAGCCAGACTAAGGTATCGATTATTTTTAAATGCAAAATTGCTCTTGAGAATTTAACTTTTGGGTACTAGAATAATAAAAGAAAAATTGAAGTGAGATGAACAAACAAAGAAAATGTATGATCTCATACTCACTGGGAGTTTACCCCTACGCAAAGCATCCTGGTAGACATCTAACAATCTTGGGGCAAGATCTTCCACAAATTTCTTATAAAAATCAGATGGAAATCCATCATTGCCAGGAGCTTTGCCAATTATGATGTTATCATTCCCTATACTCCTTACCATACTGCAGACTTCATGAAAAAACTCTGGTTGTGATGTGTTAGGAGCATAGACATTTACAAATGTTATTTTCTGACCCTCTAACACAGCATCCACAATTACCCATCTACCTTCCTGATGAGATTAATATTTCAGTACTCGAAAACCTATGTTCTTCCTAACCAAAATGAACACCCCTCTTTTCCTATTAGAATAGGCACTAACATAAACTTGACCCACCCAATCCCTTTTGAATTTTACGGATTCATCCTCATTTAAATGCGTCTCCTGAATAAAAGCGAGGTCAGTTTTCATTTGTATCCCACAGATAGGTTGAATTATGACAGATATCTTAAAAAGAATGTGACCATTTGACGAAGTGCCGTGAGACCGTGTTGGTCGCCGTGGACACCCTGGGTGCTCGCCGCCGTAGTACCAGGCGGCCCCCGGCGAAGGTCGACCACCATCTCCTGCTGCTGGCGTTGGTGTGAAGCTGGTTTGACTGACACACAGACACACAGACACACACACGCACACACACACGCACACACGCGCACAGGGGTTCCTGCCTTTGTAACAGGACTAGCAGGCCTACAGAGTCCGTTGTAATATCAGATTTGACCACCAGATGGCGGTGATCGCCCCTCGCCGTGTCCGCCGCTGGGGGGCGCTGCCTCCTCGGGGGTCTGATGGCAGGATGGCGGAGGCAGGGCGACCGGAGTCTACCGCGTCCCGGTTCCAGGACGAGTCGTCGGACAGCGAGCCAGAGCAGGAGCCTGGATCCCCGCAGAAACTCATCCGAAAAGTGTCCACTTCCGGCCAGATCCGCAGCAAGGTACTGGGGGGTCAGCACTTGTTTTACTGGACATTATCTCCGGTCAGTGACCGCTTTCATTCAGCGGGGCTGGGCAACACAGAGCCCCGAAGTGCACCCTTCTCCTCCAGGACGGGACCGTGCACCAAACCTCATTAGAAAACTCACACTTTAACATTTCTTACCGTCGGTGACCGTTTAAATTTAAGGTGTAATAACAGTAAATGCATTCTTTCGAACAGACAGGTTCCGCTTTCTAATTCGGCATGTTTAGTGTTTGTTATACTTCATCTGTTATATCAGCTTTAACACTTTTCCCACATCCTCTTCCTGCGCTAACGCGCCCGGTCCTCTGCGGCCGGCGGTGAACCATTCACAGAAACGGACATTTAATTAAAGCTCGTGCTGCTTGGTGGTTTATTATGTTGCCGATTTGAAGAGTGAACGTGATTGAACTTTGAACCAGATTCATAATTGTTTTTGATCCCGCGCATATTTTCCAGTGAACAATGTCACTTTTAAATGTGACGGATTTAAAGTTGAGTTTGGCTACAGAACATTTAAAGGTGGGACGGGCCACAGCTGCTGCTACATCTAACACACCCAGTAAATATCATCAAGTGAAACATAATTAACAAAGACTTGACTTTGGTTAAAGTACAAAGACCTAATCTAACAGCAGAAGAGCCTTTTAATGTTCGGCTGGCAACGTGGTTCCTCCTGATTTATTACCGTTTATTATTAAACTTTAGACCGCACGCTGCCTTCACGTGCTCGTCACAAGCTCGGAAATCCCCGTGCTACTGCTTTAAAGACTCCAACACAATGACAGGAAGGCTGTCTGCTGGGTGAGGTTACATGTTATTCATGTTATTCTGTCTGTGACTCATTACCAAGGGGTCAAGCTTCTCTCCACAGCGAAGCCGCTATGGCGCCAGTTTGATGCTACCTCGCCATCCCCCCCGTTAGCATCCCATTGGCTGCCATTCATTTTGGCGTCACTTTGACAGCCAATAACTTTACATCTGAAGCGTTTCAAGACTTCATTTGTCCGTTGTTTATTTCTAAAGAAACACGACGATGTCTAAAAGGCTCCGTTACCTTGTACCTCACGTTATGGCTCCGTAGCAGACGTTTTTATAAAAATAGGCTAACGGTTGGGTCATAACCACGAGACTTACTGTCTCATAGTAGAGGAATTACCGTACAGTACAGGAGAAGCTCGCAGGCAGTTTGGACTTACATCAGCTGTTTAAGTTTAATTACTAATGTTAACTAGCATTTTAGTGATCAGTAATTAGCCTGTGCCTATGTTATCTCCTTACATATACCTACGCTCTCCGTCTCTGATAGATTGGGAATGATTGAGATTTCTCTTGGCACAGCTACCAGAAGACTTACAACGTTCAGACACGTTGCTCACGTCACATCTAGGTCATTTTCCTCTGCAATATAACACACGGATGACATCTAACAAGGTGACCGTGCTTATTGCTCTAACATGGTTATACCCATTTGTTGGAGTTGCTGTCTTGATATCTTTAAGTTCCTCTTTACAGCTGTGTGGGAACATCATTAACACAGTTTACTGTGATAACTACTCTGTTGTCAAACTGGCCTGCTCTGACACCAGAGTGAACAACATTTATGGACTCTTCATCACTTGTCTTATAGTCTTTGGTCCTCTCATTTTAATCCTTTACACGTACTACAAGATCTTTAAAGTGTGTTTTTCTGGTTCTAAACAGACCAGACAGAAAGCTGTCAGTACCTGCACACCTCACCTCGCTTCTCTCATCAACTTTTCTTTTGGCTGTTTCTTTGAAATAGTCCAGAGCAGGTTTGATATGAGCAGTGTACCCATGATGTTGCGCATTTTTTTGTCATTATACTTTCTGACCTGCCAACCGATCTTTAACTCTTTAATGTATGGACTGCAAATGTCTAAAATACGTAGCCTATGTAAAAGTCTTATCTTTGGTAAAACATGAACTAATGTTAAAGAACGTTTTGTTGGTTGGTGACCCCCATAAATCAATGTATAGGAAAATTATGTAGAACTAAAACTAACGAAAAATGTAGTTGTGAGAACCAGTGGAGAAACAGGCAGGTGTTTTGGTGAAAGGTAAGGTATCATTAGCTGGTCATACCTCTGGAACCCCCTACCCATACACATCTGTAACTGAACTGAGCTGGACACATGCTAATCACGTATCACAGCCTAACACTTTAGATAAGCTTTGACCATGTAATAATATTACATTTCACCTGCTATTATTTGCTGGTTTTACTGTCTTACTTGCTTTTAATGTGTTTTATTGTAAAGGGTCTTTGAATAACTTGGAAAGCGCTATATAAATAAAATGTATTATCGTTATTATTATTATTATTATTATTATTATTATTATTATTATTATTAATGCTAGGGGTGGGCAGATCAATACAGCATAGTATCCCATTATTTTCTGTGGCAATCCTAAATGCACTGAAGCCAGTTACCATAATCCCTCAAATAAAAACCGGTAGTCAATCAAAAGCTGGGCCTCTGATAGTGCCCGGGGGCGTGGTCAACACAGGCCTCTGATAGTGGCCGGGGGCGTGGTCAACACAGGCCTCTGATAGTGCCCGGGGGCGTGGTCAACACAGGCCTCTGATAGTGGCCGGGGGCGTGGTCAACACAGGCCTCTGATAGTGGCCGGGGGCGTGGTCAACACAGACTAATAAAGGCCCGTCTCAAATTAAGGCCGGGAGAAAATAGTGTGGATAATCTCCTGAGTCCCTTTCATATAATATTACGTAAAAATAAAATTCTAGTTCATTGTAATGTACATTTCCATCCATCCATCCATCGTTGTCCACTCCGTGGTCGGGTCGCGGGGGGAGCAGCTCCAGCAGGGGACCCCAAACTTCCCTTTCCCGGGCCACATTAACCAGCTCTGACTGGGGGATCCCGAGGCGTTCCCAGGCCAGGTTGGAGATGTAATCCCTCCACCTAGTCCTGGGTCTTCCCCGAGTTCTCCTCCCAGCTGTAATGTACATTTCTACCAATTTAATTTGACAGATTCAATAATATATGCATGCTTTTTTCCAGACTTTGTTTTTCTGGATTATTGTCCTACCGGTATTTTAGTCAGTGCGGCTGTATGTGTTACCAGAGCCAAGTGTAGTAACATACAGGTGCCAGTAGATGGCAGTAGCTACATCAGATGTAACACGGCTCTCATTTAGTGCTGGCAGAGAAGAGAGTGACAGACTTTTCAACAACAAAACGAAAAGAGTTTTAAAGTATGCAGAGGAAAACTTGGGTGAAAAAGCTGGGAGACATTTGGACATTGACCCCAGGAGAATCTGATACTGGAAGAAACAGAAGGATGAGCAGAGCACGGCTAGCTAGCTGGAGGTGGAGGAAAGACGTTAGCCTGGAGCTAGAAACAAAGCTACAGTCTGTAACGTTATCAGATGCTGGTGTGCTGCAAACCAGCAGTGTGTTTTACTAAACTACTGTATGCTCTTATTGTAATCTACCAGCAATACCGTAGTAACTGTATTTGAAATAAAAACCCGGTACATTTACAGGGTCCACACTGACACAGTGGTGCTGTTTGATTATTTCTGACCCAAATTGATTTGTCGCTCTTCTGGCTGTTGTTGTATATGGTGATATTTTTGCAAATGTTTCTTATAAAAATGAATAATCTCTGTCCACTGGAACGCTATGGCTTTTCATTTAAAACAGCTTAATGAAAAAACAATTATACTTATCAAAGAGATGGAATTAGAAATAAAGGCCTGCCTCTAATAAAAGCCTGCTTGAAATAAAAGCCTAGTACCTTCTGCAGTTCAGGTAAATAAAGGCCCCGGCTTTTATTTGCGGAATTACGGTATATACTTATTGCACATATTATTTAAACTTTTGGGTACTATAATAATAAAACATGATGGGGACATGGTGGCTGTCATAATGTGCATGCAAACGTCAGTGTTCCCTCTAGCTCAGCTCAACAGATCGCTACTGCAAAACTTAAATATGTGTCGGAATTACTGCTTGTACAAATTATCTATGGGTAATTTTTTTCGGAGGACAGTCTCAGTTTTAGGGTTCTATTTCCTCTGTCTTCTCATTTTAAAGGTGCTCTAAGTGATGTCACACGTTTTTTAGGCTACAGCATGTTTTCCCACATACAGCAAGGTGGGTAAACATATTGTGACCAGTAAGCTAAGGTACAGTAAGCTAAGGTACAGGGCTTTGCCGAGCAAGGACTTGTAAATGAGTTGGTACCAGTGAGAGTTAATCATTGAGTGTGTAACGAGGGCCAGCCAATTAAAGCATAAAGGTGGCAATGGTGGGTGTTACAGGGGGGCTCTGGTCACAAAACATATGGCACTATGGTAGACAACATCCAGTTTTTTCAGGAGAGAGTTTGAGGCAGTTCTATAAATGATATCACTGAAATCGAGAATTGGTACAATTGTCATTTCCACCAAAGCGAGTTTGGCAGCATGAGTTAAGGAGGCCCTGTACAGTCTGCTGACTTGATTATCCTCAGGCAGATCGTTCCAGAGACTGCAAATGGTTAATTTTCAGCCGGGCCTCTGGAACAGACAACAGACCTCTGCCAGTAGGCGCTCAGAGATATGCAAGGGTGCGAGGCCATAAGGAGCCTGAAAAGTGATCAGTAAAATCTTAAAATATATTCTAACGGTCTAAACGCACTGAAAGCAGTAGTTGATGCGTCTCAGTTGATGCTTCTTTAGCGCACTTCAGGCATCAGATTTGAAGCCCCAACACCACACAACCAGCAGTTTTAGCAAAGGTCGCTATTTAGACAAAGGTTTTGTATGTTACAGATCCCCCTATCAGTGAGGGCAGAAGACTTTCTCCATTGACGGACAGGGTTGTATACCTACGTAAGAATAGCTGATTTCTTGCGCAGTAAAGTGCGGTGCCATGTCATTTCTCCAAACGCTCCATTGTTCCGACCTCTCAACAACCGGCGTTTTTTGTTTTTTGTGTTCCCTTTCCCGAGCCACATTAACCAGCTCTGACTGGGGGATCCCGAGGCGTTCCCAGGCCAGGTTGGAGATATAATCCCTCCACCTAGTCCTGGGTCTTCCCCGAGGCCTCCTCCCAGCTGGCCGTGGCCTGGAACACCTCCCTAGGGAGGCACCCAGGGGGCATCCTTACCAGATGCCCGAAACACCTCAACTGGCTCCTTTTGACGCAAAGGAACAGCGGCTCTACTCCGAGCTCCTCACGGATGACTGAGCTTCTCACCCTATCTCTAAGGGAGACACCAGCCACCCTCCTGAGGAAACCCATTTCGGCCGCTTGTACCCTGGATCTTGTTCTTTCGGTCGTGCCTAAGTATACATTGATTAATATAAATTTTGATTTGAGCGCATTACAATAACTTTCTCCAAACATGTAGTGCGGCTGCAGAAAAAAAAACAGCTTTGGTCTCACTGTGTTCTCATTTTGATGCTCCAAAATTGACGTCATATGTGCTTTCTGTGCGTTTGGGCCTTAAAACATACTGGCAGTGATCTGGTTAAGAGCCTGACAGCTAAGTTATGTACAGGCTGGAGTGGACTAATAGATTTTTGGTTCAAGCAAGTAAGGAGGCTGTTGCAATAATCCAGGCGTTTAATTTGTATCATAAACTGTTCCACTGTTTTCCTTCCTAAACATTTATCTGCGTGAACCAGCTTTGAGCCAATCCTCCTTCCCTCCGGAGTCTCTTTCTTATCTTTCTACTCTCACGTCATTGAAGTGATCGAAGTGACTGTTAGAAAATGTATATAACGATTTCTGGTGAGCGATATGGTGGACTAGTCGCATTTTCCCAAGCTCCAACCTTATTCATCTTTAACTTTCTCTGCAGTTCAGCCAAAGCGCTACAACTTGCCTTTTATATCTAACTATATTCCGCAGCACTTCACCACGTCGAAAGGATGACCAACAGGTCGAGGAAAGAAGAACAAAAGAGGGAAGAATCGCTGCAGAGCGCCGCGCTATCCACGCTAACAGCTATGCTAGCCGAGAACAAGAATTCAACGGGCTGTTAACCATACTCGAGATGAAACTAGATAATATCCAGACTACAATATTGGATCATCAACAGAGTCTTTCGTCAATGGAGACATTCGCCAACACCACAAGCCAGGACATGAGTACCGTAGAGGCTAAGCTAGCTGTGGTGTCCAAGGAGAATGCTAAGCTAAAAGCTAAACTGATCAATCTAGAAAACAGAAGCCGCCGGAACAACATAAGGATTGTTGGCCTCCCTGAGAACATCGAAGGAGATCAGCAAACAGCAGCAAACAGAAACTGATCTCCACCGGAGACGGTCATAGAACTAAACAATTCGCAGAAAAATGAGAGGATGCTGGGAATTATAGCAAAAATGGTCGTCTGTGAAAGAAGAAAGACAGGCAAGATAAATACACACTAACAAGGAAATGCAATACTTGTATATGTAAGGCGCATCGTCCTTCAATGATACCCGCGGGGGCCCTTCCCCGACATCCGCGGCTATCTGAGTAGATCGCAGCGGCACAACACAACACACCCGGTGACACGCCGCCCACATAATTTGACAGTCGGTCACAGCTCAGCACACAGTGACACGACGCCAACACGATCAGATTCTTCTCTTCCCTCTCCACTCCAGCCCTGAGGGCTTTATCCCTGTAGCTGATTACCAGCAACCAGCCGCAGCTGCGAGACTGACGTCACTATTATGGTTTTGGGGTTTTTGTCTTATTTTGGTAGTTTTGTATTTAGTTCTGTTTCCTGTTTTATTTTGAATTCGGTTTCCGTCATGGTCTTGTCTAGTTTTACTTCCTGTCTTGTGTTTTCCCGCCTGTCTGATTGTTCTGCCCCACCCTGATGTGTCTCACCTGTTGTATCACCTGTCCCTTGTTTGCTCGTTACCTCCTGTATTTAGTCTTTGTGTTCCCCTTCATTCATTCATTTCATTCATCATTGTTTACTGTTTTTGGTTTTGTGTTCCTGAGAGTTCTGTTTAAGCTCCTGCTTTTGTATTTGTGCTCAGTCCGTGCTCCCATTTTTGATTCCCCTCTTTTTGGATTCCTTTGGATTTTCTGTTGCTCATTTTGGATACCTTGAGTTTTTGGTTTGTACTTTGCCTTTTAGTTAATAAAACCCTTCTTTGGACACTCTCCTGCTCGCCTGCCTCATTTATCTCTGCATTTGGGTCCACTATTTCCTGCAACCTCTAACAGAATGATCCGACCATTTTGGACCTAGCAGACCTACCTCAGTGTCAACTAGTTTCCACCAGCCTGCCTGTTGCTCAGTCTGCAGGGATTTTGACTTCTGGAATTATGTCTATAGCCCAGCCTGCCCCTTTGCCTGCTTCTCCCAGACCTGATGTAACCACCTGGAGGAGAGCCTGAGACGTTTTTAACTATTTTTCAATATATGGCTAAGTGTGCTGGACGGACTGAGGTAGCTGAAACAGCCAGCCTCCAAGCTACAAGCCAAAGGGCCAGTACTTCAACTAGCAGCTCCTCCGATGCTCCCTGCTCAGTGTACGTCCTCGACCACCAGCAGTCCTATGAGGGTACCCGTCTGGCCATTTTTCCTTGGACTCGTGGAGGCCGTAGACGGAGAAGGGGTCAACATGGCTCCCGACGCCAATCCCCGCTTCAACCTCTGTCCAGCGGTTCCGAGCCTGTGTTGTCCAGCGGACCTGAGCCCTTGTTGTCCTGTGAACCTGTGCCTGAGCTGACCTTTGTACCTGTGCCTGAGACGACCTGCCGTCCTGAACCTCCACTGACATCTAGCTGTCCAGGGTCGACGCCGACCATCATCCCAGGGTCTACCCTTGGAGGCCGTAGGCGGAGGAAAAAACGACATGGTCCCTGTCACCAGACCCAGTCCAACCTCCCAGAGCCTCCACTGACATGCCGCCCTTCTGTTCCTGTGCTGACGTGCAGCCCTTCAATTCCTGAGCTGACGTGCAGTCTTTCTGTTCCTGAGCTGACGTCCAGAGCCTCCGCTGACGTCCAGCCGTCCAGAGCCTCCGCTGACGTCCAGCCGTCCAGAGCCTCCGCTGACGTCCAGCCGTCCAGAGCCTCCGCTGACGTCCAGCCTCCCAGAGTCTACGCTGACGCTTCTCCCAGAGTCTACGCTGACGCTTCTCCCAGAGTCTACGCTGACGGTCAGCGCTCCTGAGACTTTGTTGGTCAGCGTTCCTGAGACTTTGTTGGTCAGCGCCCCAGAGACTTTGTTGGTCAGCGCTCCAGAGACTTTGCCCTTGGTCAGCGCCCCAGAGACTTTGTTGGCCTCTGGTGACCCAGTGACATTGTGGGGTTTCCACACCCCAGAGACTTGGTCACTGGTCAGCATCCCAGAGACTGCCCGAGAGACTCTGTTGGTCAGCATCCCAGAGACAGCCCGAGAGACTTTGTTGGTCAGCATCCCAGAGACAGCCCGAGAGACTTTGTTGGTCAGCATCCCAGAGACTTTGCTGGTCTCCAGCGTCTCTGAGACTTTACCGACATCCGACTCCCCAGTGGCCTTGCTGGATTGCAGCTCTCCAGAGACTTTGCCGTTGTTCAGCGCTTCTGAAACTGCCACAGAGACTTTGTCGTTGGTCAGCTCTTCTGAGACTTTGTCGTTGGTCAACGCCCCAGAGACTGCCCTGGAGACTTTGCCGGCCTCCGGGTCCCCTGAGTCCCGGCCTTGTAGCGGCCCCCCAGAGTTCCTAGAGTCCCGGCCGTGTAGCGGCCCCCCAGAGTTCCTAGAGTCCCGGCCGTGTAGCGGCCCCCCAGAGTTCCTAGAGTCCCGGCCGTGTGACGGCCCCCCTGAGTTCCTTCCTCGGAGCCCTCGACATCCTGCTCTGCCGCCTGAGGGGTTTCGCCGTCGCTGCAGACGCCTCAGAGCCCTCGACGTCTTGCTCTGCCGCCTGAGGGGCTCCATCTTTGCCGCCAGCTGCCTGGGAGTTCCCCTCTTGCCGAGGCCTCCCTCAGCTCCCTGTCCCTAGTGGCCCTCTGGTTTCCCTCCGGCCCTTTCTTTCCCCTGGGTCTCTCCAGCTCTCTGTTCCCTGTGCCCCAGCGCTCTTCGTTCCCTGTGCCCCAGCGATCTCCGTTCCCTGTGCCCCAGCACTCTTTGTTCCCTGTGCCCCAGGGCCCGCTGTTCCCTGTGCCCCAGGGCCCTCTGTTCCCTGTGCCCCAGGGCTCTCTGTTCCCTGTGCCCCAGTGACTTTTTCCCTCCTCCGGACCCCCTCCGCCCTCCATGGGTTGGTTTTTTGTTGTCCCTCCTCCGGTCCCCCTCCGCCCTCCCTGGGTTGGTTTTTTGTTGTCCCTCCTCCGGACCCCTCCGCCCTCCCTGGATTGCCTTTTTCTCTGCCCTGTTTTTTTTTTTGGACATCTGGGATCTGTCCTTTGGGGGGGGGGGGTACTGTTATGGTTTTGGGGTTTTGTCTTATTTTGGTAGTCTGTTTTGTATTTAGTTCTGTTTCCTGTTTTATTTTGAATTCTGTTTCGTCATGGTCTTGTCTAGTTTTACTTCCTGTCTTGTGTTTTCCCGCCTGTTTGATTGTTCTGCCCCACCCTGATGTGTCTCACCTGTTGTATCACCTGTCCCTTGTTTGCTCGTTACCTCCTGTATTTAGTCTTTGTGTTCCCCTTGTCCTGTGTCGGATCATTGTTTACTGTTTTTGGTTTTGTGTTCCTGAGAGTTCTGTTTAAGCTCCTGCTTTCGTATTTGTGCTCAGTCCGTGCTCCCATTTTTGATTCCCCGTTCTTTGGATTTACTTCTTTTTGGATTCCTTTGGATTTTCTGTTGCTCATTTTGGATACCTTGAGTTTTTGGTTTGTACTTTGCCTTTTAGTTAATAAAACCCTTCTTTGGACACTCTCCTGCTCGCCTGACTCCTTTATCTCTGCATTTGGGTCCACTATTTCCTGCAACCTCTAACAGTCACAGCACCGGCACATACCTAGAGAGAGAGAGACCAAAAGCAAAAACAAAAAAAACAGGCCCTTACGGGACGTAACAGTGAACATATTCTGGATTCAGCCCCAGAGTTGGAACGAGCTCATCGCATGCTAGCTGCAAAACCAGGCCCCGGCGAGAAACCCAGGGCAGTGATGCATCTCCACAGATTTCAGATCTGCGGGCTAGTGGTACGCGAGGCTCGGAGACTGCGGGGCAAGCTGAAATACAAGGACTCCGCGATCCACATCTTTGAGGACTATTCTTCCGAGATAGTCGAACAGTGCTCCGCATCCCGCGACGTGACGAAAGAGCTGTACAACCTGGGCCTCAGGCCTGCTCTTCACTACCCGGCCAAGCTACTCATTACGACCGGTGAAGGACAGAGGCGCCGGCTCATTTCCCCCAAGGCTGCTCAGGACTTTGTCTCATCTCAGCGGCGACACAAGGGGGACTTAAATTGCCTAGCAATACGGCAGCTACGTTAAAACTGCCCGGAAAGCTGGTTTTTGTTAACCTTATGCCCACACGGTGGACTAATGTAGCTTGATGGCTCTCGGCAGCGGGCCTCTGTTAGCACTCGGCCTGCCAGAGCACGCTAGCCCCCGGCCTCACTGTGCTTTGACCTGGTAACACCATTCCAAGATGTATGGCTGTAAGCTACTAAAGTTACCTCTAGCTTTTCTTGTGAATGTTTGTGTACCTACGTTCCAAACTTTAAAGGCATTAAAGGCAGTACCAAGCATTTCTGGGACATGGATGCACACAGATTGAAAGAGAGAGGAGACAGGAGCTCAGTCTGTCAAAGGAAGTCCCCAGGCAGTCTAAAACTATGAGCATAATTACGAGCTGGTCCAAGGCAAACCTGAGCCAGTTCTATAAGGGTTGATAGATTGATCTGACAACTATGAAGAGAAGCGGAGAAGAGAAGGGGTTACCGTGTCTGTAAATATACACCCTCCCTCATCGGTTTAGGCGAATGCTGCAACTCCTCACTACCTAACTAAAGGCTTTATCAAAGAGGAGAGTTTTAAGTTTGCTCTTAATGTGGTGACGGTGTCTGCCTCCCGGACCCAGACTGGGAGCTAGTTCCACGTTAGAGGAGCCTGATAGCTGAAAGCTCTGGCTCCCATTCTATTGTTAGAGACTTCAGAACCACAAGTAACTGCATTCTGGGAGCACAATGCTCTAGCGGGACAATAAGGTACTATTGGCTCTTTAAGATATGATGGCGCTTGACCATTAAGAGCTTTGTAGGTCAGGAGAAGCTGGATTTTACAGGAAGCCAATGCAGAGAAGCTAATACAGGAGAAATATGATCTCTTTTCTTAGTTCTTGTCAGAACACACGCTGCCGCATTCTGGATCAGCTGGAGAATCTTAAGGGACTTATTTGAGCAACCTCATAGTAAGGAATTAAGATAATACAGCCTGGAAATAACAAATGGACTAGATTTTCCATTGCTCCGTTGCGGGATTCGCCACCACGTCCTCAGCCGCCATTATTGAAGGTTTTGCAACTTTTTGAAGCTCCGCCCCTTTCCACTACGTAGCGAAGATGGCGACCGTTGACGGTGGAAAGTGTACATCGTTCCACACTCAACATTTGGCCGTTACGAGTGCACCACCCGGGTACTCGTAGTGCACTGTATTTGATCACACTTCGACATGTGATGCACTATGTACTCAAAATAGCTAGTGTAAGCACAGAAGTGCTTGTTTTGAGATACACTATGGGTCTGCGGGCTCCGACGGTGCCTTCAGGTGCACTTCATTAAACTAATAATACTTTTGATTGAACTTCGTAACCCCCCGAGAAACTCAGTGTTGTTGTAAAGTACCCTTCTGTCATCTAGTGGTTCTTATTGTGGCATTGCTGTCACTGTCACAAGAAAATGTTGGAATTAAAAATCGAATAGAACCATAACCTTAAAATCGAAAGTCAAGTAGAATTTTAGATTTTTACTATCATGACACCCCTAATCCAGAGTGTACCCAGCTTCTCAGCCAATGTGTGCTGTGATAGGTGACCTGACCAGTACATTAAAAAGAACAAGGAAATATTGGGTATTGGTGGAAATTATTTGTTAATTCTTCTTGAACTGTCTTGAAAATTAGGGATGTGCCCCACGATACAATCACGATACTTATCACGAGATGATACTACAATAAACGTATTGCGATATTGTGTGATAAATTGCAATTAATTAAATGTTTTAATTTCTTTTAATGTGAACCGTGCTGTCCTTATTTCTTTCTCTGATGTCTATCTATCTTTAACCAACTTCCTCGTGAACGCTGACCTCACCGGGAAAGAAAACTCAATTACAACATCTAGCGGACTGAAAAAGCAATTGATTAAATTATTCTCATACCCAAACATTTAAATTCTCATGTGCAATTCATATAATAAAAGATTGATACTTGCCCTCCGTGTATGGATAGAGTATTGCCACAGAAACTAATGCAATACTATGCTGTATCATTTTTCTTCCCCACCCATACTTGATATGTTCTATATGTGTTTAGAAAGTTTACTTTTTTGCTATCATTAATCAAAGATAATGTCTAACAATATCAATTTTCAAACGGTCGATATATCAGGGACATATGGGACCTTTTCATAATGAGGTCATTCTGCCTCTGTGGGTGTCCTCTGCATCCAAAAGGATAAAAGAAGTCGCAACGAAGTTTCAGCTCAGTTAGGACGGATTCAGTCTGACTGCAGTGGGTGTAAGCTCAAATTTACACAATGTCACAGATGTTTTATTAATAATTTGTAACGTGAATATTATGTTGAACTAAATGGTACATTTGGGGGTGTTTGTTAAAACTGTTTCCATGATAATGAATCTGTTTAGTATTACTACACTGACTTATGTTCATGTGTGCTTGGTGTTTAAGTTTTACGTTGTGCCAACCCAGTCCAAATTTAAACTAGTTACATATAGATTTACGAATGTAGAACAAACGTTAACATAATTATTTGTTGGTGTGCACAGTCTTATTGTTATAAACCGAGGTGAGGACCATGATTAACTCTACACAGTTTTCATATTTCACACTTGCTGCTTATTTTGACACCGGGGGTTTTAAATACTTATTTTTCTTGCTTATATTGTCTTTATATGTTTTCACAGTTTGTGCCAATCTGTTGCTGATTGTTGTTATCTGTATGAACAGAAGCTTACATGAACCTATGTACCTTTTTCTGTGCAGCCTGTTTGTAAATGAACTGTATGGTAGTACAGGGTTGTTTCCATTCCTTCTGGTTCAGATCCTCTCTGACATTCACACTGTTTCTGCTCCCTTCTGTTTCCTGCAGATTTATTGTTTGCACTCTTATGGAGCTAGTGAATTGTGGACGTTAGCCATCATGTCTTATGACAGATATCTTGCTATCTGTTATCCTCTACAATATCACACTCGTATGACATCTAAAAAGATCGCCGTGCTTATTGCTCTAACATGGTTGTACTCTTTTCTAGTCTATATTTTGATAGTGTTTGGTCTGACTGTTCCTTTACAGCTGTGTGGAAACATTATTAACAAAGTGTACTGTGACAACTATTCTGTTGTCAAACTGGCCTGCTCTGACACCAGAGCCATTAACATTTTTGGACTTGTTCACATATTTACAGTAATCTTTGGTCTTATAATCTTAATTATTTTCTCTTACATGAGAATTCTTAAAGTGTGTTATTCTGGTTCTAAACAGACCAGACAGAAAGCTCTCAGTACCTGCACACCTCACCTTTTTTCCATGCTGAATTTTTCCTTTGGAGCTTTCTTTGAAATAGTACAGAGCAGGTTTAATATGAACTATTTACCCAATATGTTGCGCATTTTTCTGTCATTGTACTGGATTACATTTCTACCACTCATCAACCCTTTACTGTACGGACTGAAAATGTCCAAAATACGCATTATATGTAGACGTCTGCTCTGTGGGGGGGAAAGGTAACTACAAATGTTAACTGACAATTAAGAGCTTTGATTATCATAAATAAATAGAAATACATTTATTAAATGAGTTACCTTTGACAGTACTTTTGTCAACTGTATCTATATAATGTGACAACCTGTAACTCTGTGTTTTAATAAAACACAGATGACAAGGATGAGTTGACTCATTCAGCAAAAGGTTTTCTTTAAATCACCAAAAGGAGATTCATGCAAAATTTGGTTTTGGTTTTTAGTAATAATTTTTTTGTTATTTTATTGTTATCAGACTCCTGTTGCCACTTTCCTCCTCTGTTCTGCAGATATTTAAATCAGCTCTTTTCCATTCACTCTTTGCCAGTTTGTCAAAGTCACCATGTGCCTCATGTCGTGGTTTTAAATCACCAGAACCTGAACCTGACTCTGACTCAGACCCGTTACTCTATAGAAAATGTGTGTGAATGTGAAAAGCTGTTTTATATGCTCTTTGTCTTTTAATGTGTGCTGTGCCTCTGGTATAGTTACTACTGTTTGAGTGTTAACCCCTGTTTGCCTTTAACTTTACTGTTTTTATTATTTTCATTGTTTTTGGTTGCTTCTTATATTGCTGTGTTGTATTTTAACTGTATGTATCTTCACGATGCACTGAATAGCACCGTGTAAGCATAGTTTTGAAAGATGCTTCATAAATAAAGTTTACGTACTCACTACAAATGTTATCTGACAACAATAGGCTTTGGTCACCATCAATAAAAGATATATTTATTGTGACAAACTGTAACTGCGTGTTTTCCATCCAGCCACAACATGGCCTCAGACTTTCCTTACTTCTTATTTAACCTTTATTTAACCAGGTAGGCCGTTGAGAACAGATTCTCTTTTGAAACAGCGACCTGGCCAAGAATAAAGATGAGCATGCAAGACAACATACAGTCTTACATTCAATACAGTACAAACATACAGAATACAATAGGCTACATAAAATACAGAATTAAGTCGGCATTACAAAGCCGGCGCAAAGTGAGGTGTAAGTAAGACGATGGATATGAGAAAATGATAAGGTAATAACACAATATACATGAATAGACAGTCTATATAAATGCTGAAATTAAGTAAGTGTCAATATACAGTTAGTGCAAATTGTGGTCTAGTTAGTGATGAAGATCAGTAGATGTACAAAAATTGTATGACAACAATGTTGGGAAGAATAACAGTTGAGCATGCCAGGACAGATGAATAGTGCAAAAGAGCATAAACAGATATGATAGCAGTGCAGGTGAAGATGTGCAACTATGTAACTATACAATGAGGCATGACAGAGATCATGGAATAAGGGGGTGCAAAACAGTGCATGAATGATGTAGAACAGTTAGCACGTACAGTGATCAGACAGGAGGTCAGACTGACGTACTTTAAAGACACTTAGTGAGATAAGGGATTTGAGTTTCAGGTTTTTCTTAGTTCATTCCAGTCATTTGCAGCTGAGAACTGGAAGGAGTGGCAGCCAAAGGAGGTGGGGGCTTTTTTGGGGTGACCAAGGAGATGTACCTGCTTGAGCGAAGGCTGTGGGTGGGTAAACATATTGTGACCAGTAAGCTAAGGTACAGCGGGGCTTTGCCTAGCAAGGACTTGTAAATGAGTTGGTACCAGTGAGTTAAGCATTGAGTGTGTAACAAGGGCCAGCCAATTAAAGCATAGAGGTGGCAGTGGTGGGTATTATAGGGGGGCTCTGGTCACAAAACATATGGCACTATGGTAGATAACATCTAGTTTTTTCAGGAGAGAGTTTGAGGCAGTTCTATAAATGATATCACTGAAATCGAGAATTGGTACAGTTGTCATTTCCACCAAATCGAGTTTGGCAGCATGAGTTAAGGAGGCCCTGTACAGTCTGCTGACTTGATTATCCTCAGGCAGATCGTTCCAGAGACAGCAAACTCTCTGTAACAGTCAATTTTCAGCCGGGCCTCTGGAACAGACAACAGACCTCTGCCAGTAGGCGTTCAGAGATATGCAAGGATGCGAGGCCATAAGGAGCCTCAAAAGTGATCAGTAAAATCTTAAAATATATTCTAACGGTCTAAACGCACTGAAAGCAGTAGTTGATGCGCCTCAGTTGATGCTTCTTTGGCGCACTTCAGGCATCAGATTTGAAGCCCCAACACCACACAACCAGCAGTATTTTATCAAAGGTCGCTATTTAGACAAAGGTTTTGTATGTTACAGATTCCCCTATCAGTGAGGGCAGAAGACACTGTGCCTGAGTCCATCCATCGTCTTCCGCTTATCCGTTGTCGGGTCGCGGGGGGAGCAGCTCCAGCAGGGGACCCCAAACTTTCCTTTCCCGAGCCACATTAACCAGCTCTGACTGGGGGATCCCGAGGCGTTCCCATTCCAGGTTGGAGATGTAATCCCTCCACCTAGTCCTGGGTCTTCCCCGAGGCCTCCTCCCAGCTGGACGTGCCTGGAACACCTCCCTAGGGAGGTGTTCCAGGCACGTCCAGATGCCTGGAACACCAGATGCCCGAACCACCTCAACTGGCTCCTTTCGATGCAAAGGAGCAGCGGCTCTACTCTGAGCTCCTCGCGGATGACTGAGCTTCTCACCCTATCTCTAAGGGAGACACCAGCCACCCTCCTGAGGAAACCCATTTCGGCCGCTTGTACCCTGGATCTCGTTCTTTTGGTCGTGCCTAAGTATACATTGATTAATATAAATTTTGATTTGAGCGCATTACAATAACTTTCTCCAAACATGTAGTTTGGCTGCAGAAAAAAAAAAACAGCTCTGGTCACACAGCGTTCTCATTTTGATGCTCCAAAATTGACGCGCGTCATGTGCTTTCTGTGCGTTTTGGCATTAAAACATACTGGCAGTGATCTGGATAAAAGCCTGACAGCTAAGTTCTATACAGGCTGGAGTGGACTAATAGATTTTTTGTTCAAGCAAGTAAGGAGGCTGTTGCAATAATCCAGGCGTTTAATTTGTATCATAAACTGTTCCACTGTTTTCCTTCCTAAACATTTATCTGCGTGAACCAGCCTTGAGCCAATCCTCCTTCCCTCCGGAGTCTTCTTATCTTTCTACTCTCACGTCATTGAAGTGATCGAAGTGACTGTTAGAAAATGTATATAAAGATTTCCGGTGAGCGATATGGTGGACTAGTCGCATTTTCCCAAGCTCCAACCTTATTCATCTTTAACTTTCTCTGCAGTTCAGCCAAAGCGCTACAACTTGCCATTTATATCTAACTATATTCGGCACCTCTCCGGGAACCATCACCTTATCGTGGTGGAGAGGTTTGGGTGTCCCTATGAACCTGAGGGCTGTGTTGTCTGGAGCTTTGTGCTCCTGGTAGGGTCTCCCATGGCAAAGTGGTCTCAGGTGAGGGGCCAGACGAAGAATGGTTCAAAAAACCCTATGGAAGAACGAGGAAGGGATAAAGAGACCCTGCCCGGAGGAAGCCCGGGGCCCCCGTCAGGAGCCAGGCCCAGAGGGAGGGCTCGTCAGCGAGCGTCTGGTGGCCGGGTCTGCCACGGAGCCCGGCCGGGCACAGCCCGAAAAAACTACGTGGCACCTATCTCTCCAGCCCATGGGCCCACCATCTGTGGGAGGAACCGCTGGGGTCGGGTGCGCTGCCACTCGGGTGGCGGTGAAGGTCAGGGGCCTCGACGGACCAGACCTGGGCAGCAGAGGCTGGCTCTGGGGACGTGGCCTGCAGAAAGAGGCAAAGCAGTGGGTGTGGGAGAAGTTCGGAGAAGACATGGAGAAGGACTTTCGGTCGGCACCAAGGCGCTTCTGGAAAACCGTCCGCCACCTCAGAAGGGGGAAGCGGGGAACCATCCAAGCTGTGTACAGTAAGGGTGGGACGTTGTTGACCTCAACTGAGGAGGTAATAGGGCGGTGGAAGGAGCACTTTGAGGAACTCCTAAATCCAGCTGATGCGCCCTCTTTGTTAGAGGCAGAACTGGAGGATGACGGAATTGTCGTCAATTTCCCTGGTGGAGGTCACTGAGGTAGTCAAACAACTCCACAGTGGCGAAACCCCAGGGATTGATGAGATCCGTCCAGAAATGCTGAAAGCTCTGGGTGTGGAGGGGCTGTCTTGGTTGACACACCTACTCAACATTGCGTGGAAGTCTGGGACAGTGCCAAAGGAGTGGCAGACCGGGGTGGTGGTTCCCCTGTTCAAAAAGGGGGACCAGAGGGTGTGTACCAATTACAGGGGTATCACACTTCTCAGCCTCCCTGGTAAAGTCTACTCCAAGGTGCTGGAAAGGAGGGTTCGGCCAATAGTCGAACCTCAGGTTGAAGAGGAACAATGCGGATTCCGTCCTGGTCGTGGAACAACGGATCAGCTCTTTACTCTAGCAAGGATCCTGGAGGGAGCCTGGGAGTATGCCCATCCAGTCTACATGTGTTTTGTGGATCTGGAGAAGGCATATGACCGGGTCCCCCGGGAGACTTTGTGGGAGGTGCTGCGGGAGTATGGGGTGAGGGGGTCCCTTCTCAGGGCCATCCAATCTCTGTATGACCAAAGCGAGAGCTGTGTCCGGGTTCTCGGCAGTAAGTCGGACACGTTCCAGGTGAGGGTTGGCCTCCGCCAGGGCTGCGCTTTGTCACCAATCCTGTTCGTAGTATTTATGGACAGGATATCGAGGCGTAGTCGTGGTAGGGAGGGGTTGCAGTTCGGTGGGCTGGGGATCTCATCGCTGCTCTTTGTAGATGATGTGGTCCTGATGGCATCATCGGCCTGTGACCTTCAGCACTCACTGGATTGGTTTGCAGCCGAGTGTGAAGCGGCTGGGATGAGGATCAGCACCTCTAAATCTGAGGCCATGGTTCTCAGCAGGAAACCGATGGAGTACCTTCTCCAGGTAGGGAATGAGTCCTTACCCCAAGTGAAGGAGTTTAAGTACCTTGGGGTCTTGTTTGCGAGTGAGGGGACAATGGAGCGGGAGATTGGTCGGAGAATCGGCGCAGCGGGAGCGGTATTACATTCAGTTTATCGCACCGTTGTGACGAAAAGAGAGCTGAGCCAGAAGGCAAAGCTCTCGATCTACCGGTCAGTTTTCGTTCCTACCCTCACCTATGGTCATGAAGGTTGGGTCATGACCGAAAGAACGAGATCCAGGGTACAAGTGGCCGAAATGGGTTTCCTCAGGAGGGTGGCTGGCATCTCCCTTAGAGATAGGGTGAGAAGCTCAGTCATCCGTGAGGACCTCCTTCACGTCGAAAGGAGCCAGTTGAGGTGGTTCGGGCATCTGGTAAGGATGCCCCCTGGGCGCCTCCCTAGGGAGGTGTTCCAGGCACGTCCAGCTGGGAGGAGACCTCGAGGAAGACCCAGGACTAGGTGGAGGGATTACATCTCCAACCTGGCCTGGGAACGCCTCGGGATCCCCCAGTCAGAGCTGGTTAATGTGGCTCGGGAAAGGGAAGTTTGGGGTCCCCTGCTGGAGCTGCTCCCCCCTGCGACCCGACCACGGATAAGCGGACGACGATGGATGTATGGATGGATGGATATATTTGGCAGCACTTCACCACGTCAAAAGGCAAGGCAAGGCAGCTTTATTTGTATAGCACTTTTCAGCAACAGGGCAATTCAAAGTGCTTTACATGAAGACAATTGAAATACAAGAATAAAAGTTACAGTGCAGTATAAGAAATTAAACATTAAAGAAAAACAGTTAAAAATATAAAAGCAGATAAAATAAGCAACGAAAGTATAAGAAATGGGTAGTTATTTAACGAATAGCAACATCAAAATAAAGTTCTTTTAAATCAAGGCTGAACACCTTTCGTCTTCAGCCTTGATTTAAAAGAACTGAGAGTTGCAGCGGACCTGCAATTCTCTGGAAGTTGGTTCCAAATATGTGGAGCATAGAAACTAAATGCTGCTTCTCCCTGTTTAGTTCTGACCCTGGGGACAGAAAGCAGACCTTGTCCCAGACCACCTGAGAGGTCTGGGGGGTTCGTAGTTTACTAGCAGGTCAGAAATGTATTTTGGACCTAAACCGTTTAATGATTTATAAACTAGCAAAAGTATTTTGAAATCAACTCTCTGAGGCACAGGAAGCCAGTGTAAAGACTTCAACACTGGAGTGATGTGATCCACTTACTTGGTCTTAGTGAGGACTCGAGCAGCAGCGTTCTGAATCAGCTGCAGCTGTCTGATTGATTTTTTAGGGAGACCTGTAAAGACACCGTTACAGTAGTCAAGTCTACTGAAGATAAAAGCATGGACAAGTTTTTCCAAGTCCTGCTGAGACCCTTTACCCTTGATATATTCTTCAGGTGGTAATAGGCTGACTTTGTAATTGTCTTAATGTGGCTGTTGAAATTCAGGTCTGAGTCCATAATTACACCAAGATTTCTGGCTTTGTTGTTTTCAACATTGTCGTTTGAAGCTGAACGCTGACTTGTAATCGTTCCTCTTTTGCTCCAAAAACAACCACCTCAGTTTTTTCTTCATTTAATTTAAGAAAGTTCTGGCACATCCAGTCGTTATTTTGTTCAATGCAATTAGTTAGTGTTTGTATAGGACTATAGTCTCCAGGCGATAAGGTTATGTAAATTTGTGTGTCGTCCGCATAACTGTGGTAACATATTTTGTTGTTTTCCATAATCTGAGCCAGTGGAAGCATGTAGATGTTAAACAGAAGAGGCCCCACAACGGAGCCTTGGGGAACTCTGCACGTCATATTTGTATGCTCAGATGTATAATTACCTATAGATACAAAGTAGTCCCTATTCTTTAAATAGGATTTAAACCAGTTTAGGACTGAGCCAGAAAGGCCAACCCAGTTTTCCAGTCGGTGTAGTAATATGTCATGGTCGACCGTGTCAAATGCAGCACTGAGATCAAGTAATACTAAGACTGCAGTTTTGCCACTATCTGTGTTTAAGTGGATGTCATTAAAGACTTTAACAAGAGCTGTCTCAGTGCTGTGGTCTGGTCGAAAACCCGACTGGAAGGCATTAAAACCATTGTTTAGTGACAAGAAAATGTTGAGTTGTTGAAAAACCGCTTTTTCAATGATTTTACTTAAGAATGGAAGGTTAGATATCGGCCTATAGTTGCTCAGTAGTGCTGTGTCTAGATTGTTCTTTTTTAAAAGTGGCTTGATGACTGCAGTATTCAGGGCCTTTGGGAAGATACCTGAGAGTAGAGACGTGTTTACAATCTGTAAAAGATCAGAAGACATACAATTTGAAACATTTTTGAAAAGGCCTATTGGTAGAATATCAAGGCAACAGGAGGAGGTTTTCAGATGTTGTATAATGTCCTCCAGGTTTTTATGGTTGATCATATGAAATTGTGTGATATTGGAATTTGTTTTGCCTGGACAGTGTGGCAACACATATCCCTTACTTGATATGGAGGCACTGACAGTTAGTCTAATTTTCTGAATCTTGTCTTCGAAAAAGGAGGCAAAATCATTGCAGGCCTTGGTAGATAAAAGTTCAGATGTTACTGGTACTGGAGGGTTTGTTAACCTATCAACAGTAGCAAACAGAGCACGTGAATTATTATTGTTTCTGGCGATACTGTCAGAGAAGAAGGACCACCTAGCATTCCTCAGTTCCAAATTATAAATGTGAAGTCTGTCTTTATAGGTGTTATAGTGGACCTGGAGATTAGTTTTTCGCCACCTGGGTTCAGCTTTTGACACTCTGTTTTTTCTGTTCTTACCCGTATGACATTTCTCCATGGAGATCTTTTCTTACTAGAGACAGCTTTGACCTTAGTGGGAGCAATGGCATCAATAACATTTGTAATTTTAAAATTGAAATTATCTACAGGCTCATGGACTGAGACCCCAGAGAGGGAGGGTGTGGAGGAGAAAAGCTGGATGAATGTTTCACTAGTGTTTTCAGTGATATAACGTTTTCTGATTACCTTAGTTTGGACACTTGGGAACCGAGATAGTGCCGTTAACGAAAACACATGAATGATCAGAGAGAGCAATGTCAGTCACCACAACCTTGGAAATGTTCAAACCCTTGGAGATAATCAAGTCCAGAGTGTGCCCCTTATTGTGCGTGGGTTCCGTCACATGCTGAGTCAGTCCATAGTTCTCAAAAACACAACACAGTTCTTTGGTCCCTCTATCCTGCAGGTTGTCCACATGAATGTTAAAATCACCAGCAATAATTACACAGTCAAAGTTAATGCAGATTATAGACAGCAGTTCAGTAAAGTCATCGAAGAAAGCTGCACAGTATTTCGGTGGTCTGTAGATATTTAGAAATATAGCTTGAGGGAAGGACTTTAGCTGAAGAGTCACATATTCAAAAGAAGCAAAATTTCCATAGGATATTTGAGTACAATGGAATGAGTCATTATACAAAATGGCTACTCCACCTCCTTTCTTATTCACTCTATGCTCACTCATAAAACTGAAGTTAGGGGGAGCTGACTCGATGAGAACAGCACCACTGTTATTATGGTCCAACCAGGTTTCAGTTAAAAACATAAAATCAAGATTATGCTTAATAATAAAATCATTGATTAAAAATGATTTTCCTGCCAAAGACCTGACGTTTAGTAAGGCTAGTGTTAGTGTGTTAAAATATTTATCCGTCTCAATCTTTGGTATAGGCGTTGGCTGATGAGTAATGAATGCTAAATTTGCGAGGTTTGCTGATAAGTGCTTGTTCTTGGTTAGCGGATTCATCGTTCTTTTTCTATTACCTATCACAACATAAATTGAAGAAGGATTTAATGACCAACAGGTCGAGGAAAGAAGAACAAAAGAGGGAAGAATCGCTGCCGAGCGCCACGCTAGCCATGCTAACAGCTATGCTAGCCGAGCACAAGAATTCAACGGGCTGTTTACCATACTCGAGGTGAAACTAGATAATATCCAGACTACAATATTGGATCACCAACAGCGTCTTTCGTCAATGGAGACATTCGCCAACACCACAAGCCAGGACATGAGTACCGTAGAGGCTAAGCTAGCTGTGGTGTCCGAGGAGAATGCTAAGCTAAAAGATAAACTGATCAACCTAGAAAACAGAAGCCGCCGGAACAACATAAGGATTGTTGGCCTCCCTGAGAACATCGGAGATCAGCCGACAGCTTTTTTTTCTCAACTTCTAGTTGAGGTTCTTGTTATGTCCCGATGGCATCCAGGGGATGTGGGACCAACAACTAATTTAATTTCCGGAGTGGAAAACCAAGCAGGTGACACACGAGTTCAAATATCAACAGAAATTTATTATAAGTATGCAGCAAACGGAAACCGATCTCCACCGGAGACGGTCATAGAACAACTAAACAATTCGCAGAAAAACATTAGAGGATGCTGGGAATTATAGCAAAAATGGTCGTCTGTGAAAGAACAAAGACAGGCAAGATTAATACACACTAACAAGGAAATGCAATACTTGTATATGTAAGGCACACCGTCCTTCAATGATACCCACGGGGGCCCTTCCCCGACACCCACGGCTATCTGAGTAGATCGCAGCGGCACAACACACCCGGTGACACGCCGCCCACGTAATTTGACAGTCGGTCACAACTCAGCACACAGTGACACGACGCCAATACGATCAGATTCTTCTCTTCTCTCTTCACTCCAGCCCTGAGGGCTTTATCCCTGTAGCTGATTACCAGCAACCAGCCGCAGCTGCGAGTCTGACGTCACAGCATCGGCACATACCTAGAGAGAGAGAGAGAGAGAGAGACCAAAATCAAAAAGAAACAGGCCCTTACGGGACGTAACAGTGAACATATACTGGATTCAGCCCCAGAGTTGGAACGAGCTCATCGCACACTAGCTGCGAAACCAGGCCCCGGCGAGAAACCCAGGGCAGTGATGCATTTCCAGAGATTTCAGATCTGCGAGCTAGTGGTACGCGAGGCTCGGAGACTGCGGGGCAAGCTGAAATACAAGGACTCCGCGATCCACATCTTTGAGGACTATTCTCCTGAGATAGTCGAACAGTGCTCCGCATCCCGCGACGTGACGAAAGAGCTGTACAACCTGGGCATCAGGCCCGCTCTTCACTACCCAGCCAAGCTACTCATTACGACCAGTGAAGGACAGAGGCTGCGGCTCATTTCCCTCAAGGCAGCTCAGGACTTTGTCTCATCTCAGCGGCGACACAAGGAGGACTGAAATTGCCTAGCTACGCGGCGGCTACGTTAAAACTGCCCGGAGAGCTGGTTTTTGTTAACCTTATGCCCACACGGTGGACTAATGTAGCTTGATGGCTCTTGGCAGCGGGCCTCCGTTAGCACTCGGCCTGCCAGAGCACGCTAGCCCCCGGCCTCGCTGTGCTTTGATCTGGTAACACCATTCCAAGATGTATGGCTGTAAGCTACTAAAGTTACCTCTAGCTTTTCTTGTGACTGTTTGTGTACCTACGTTCCAAACTTTAAAGGCATTAAAGGCAGTACCAAGCATTTCTGGGACATGGATGCACACAGATTGAAAGAGAGAGGAGACAGGAGCTCAGTGTGTCAAAGGAAGTCCCCTGGCAGTCTAAAACTATAAAAACATAATTACGAGCTGGTCCAAGGCAAACCTGAGCCAGTTCTATAAGGGTTGATAGATTGATCTGACAACTATGAAGAGAAGCGGAGAAGAGAAGGGGTGCCGTGTCTGTAAATATACACCCTCCCCCATCGGTTTAGGAATACGCTGCAACTTCTCAGAGTTTTAAGTTTGCTCTTAATGTGGTGACGGTGTCTGCCCCCCGGACCCAGACTGGGAGCTAGTTCCACGTTAGAGGAGCCTGATAGCTGAAGGCTCTGGCTCCCATTCTATTGTTAGAGACTTCAGAACCACAAGTAACTGCATTCTGGGAGCACAATGCTCTAGCGGGACAATAAGGTACTATTGGCTCTTTAAGATATGATGGCGCTTGACCATTAAGAGCTTTGTAGGTCAGGAGAAGCTGGATTTTACAGGAAGCCAATGCAGAGAAGCTAATTCAGCAGAAATATGATCTCTTTTCTTAATTCTTGTCAGAACACACGTTGCAGCATTCTGGAGTCTTAAGGGACTTATTTGAGCAACCTGATAGTAAGGAATTACGATAATACAGCCTGGAAGTAACAAATGGAGTAGTTTTTCAGTTGCTCCGTTGCGGGATTCGCCACCACGTCCTCAGCTGCCATTATTGAAGGTTTTGCAACTTTTGGAAGCTCCGCCCCTTTCCGCTACGTAGCGAAGAAGGGGAAAGGGTCCATTGTTCCACACTCAACATTTTGACCGTTACGAGTGCACCACCTGGGTACTCGTAGTGCACTGTATTTGATCACACTTCGACATGTGATGCACTATGTACTCAAAATAGCTAGTGTAAGCACAGAAGTGCTTGTTTTGAGATACACCATGGGTCGATGGGCTCCGACGGTGCCTTCAGGTGCACTTCACTAAACTAATAATACTTTTGATTGCACTTCGTAACCCCCCGAGAAACTCAGTGTTGTTGTAAAGTACCCTTCTGTCATCTAGTGGTTCTTATTGTGGCATTGCTGTCACTGTTGGAAAATGTTGGAATCAAAAATCAAATCGAACCATAACCTTAAATTCGAAAGTCAAGTAGAATTTTAGATTTTTACAATCATGACACCCCTAATCCAGAGTGTACCCAGCTTCTCAGCCAATGTGTGCTGTGATAGGTGACCTGACCAGTACATTAAAAAGAACAAAGAAATATTGGGTATTGGTGGAAATTATTTGCTACTACTTCTTGAACTGTCTTGAAAATTAGGGATGTGCCCCACAATACAATCACGATGCTTATCACGAGGTAATACTACAATAAACGTATTGCGATATTCTGTGATAAATTGCAATTAATTAAATGTTTTAATTTCTTTTAATGAGAACCGTGCTGTCCTTATTTCTTTCTCTGATGTCTATCTATCTTTAACCAACTTCCTCGTGAACGCTGACCTCACCGGGAAAGAAAACTCAATTACAACATCTAGCGGACTGAAAAAGCAATTGATTAAATATCATACCCAAAAATTTAAATTCTCATGTGCAATTCATATAATGAAAGATTGATACTTGCCCTCCGTGTATGGATAGAGTATTGCCACAGAAACTAATGCAATACTATGCTGTATCATTTTTCTTCCCCACCCATACTTGATATGTTCTATATGTGTTTAGAAAGTTTACTTTTTTGCTATCATTAATCAAAGATAATGTCTAACAATATCAATTATCAAACGGTCGATATATCAGGGACATATGGGACCTTTTCATAATGAGGTCATTCTGCCTCTGTGGGTGTCCTCTGCATCCAAAAGGATAAAAGAAGTCGCAACGAAGTTTCAGCTCAGTTAGGACGGATTCAGTCTGACTGCAGTGGGTGTAAGCTCAAATTTACACAATGTCACAGATGTTTTATTAATAATTTGTAACGTGAATATTATGTTGAACTAAATGGTACATTTGGGGGTGTTTGTTAAAACTGTTTCCATGATAATGAATCTGTTTAGTATTACTACACTGACTTATGTTCATGTGTGCTTGGTGTTTAAGTTGTACGTTGTGCCAACCCAGTCCAAATTTAAACTAGTTACATATAGATTTACGAATGTAGAACAAAAGTTAACATAATTATTTGTTGGTGTGCACAGTCTTATTGTTATAAACCGAGGTGAGGACCATGATTAACTCTACACAGTTTTCATATTTCACACTTGCTGCTTATTTTGACACCGGGGGTTTTAAATACTTATTTTTCTTGCTTATTTTGTCTTTATATGTTTTCATAGTTTGTGCTAATCTGTTGCTGATTGTGGTTATCTGTATGAACAGAAGCTTACATGAACCTATGTACCTTTTTCTGTGCAGCCTGTTTGTAAATGAACTGTATGGTAGTACAGGGTTGTTTCCATTCCTTCTGGTTCAGATCCTCTCTGACATTCACACTGTTTCTGCTCCTTTCTGTTTCCTGCAGATTTATTGTTTGCACTCTTATGGAGCTAGTGAATTGTGGACGTTAGCCATCATGTCTTATGACAGATATCTTGCTATCTGTTATCCTCTACAATATCACACTCGTATGACATCTAAAAAGATCGCCGTGCTTATTGCTCTAACATGGTTGTACTCTTTTCTAGTCTATATTTTGATAGTGTTTGGTCTGACTGTTCCTTTACAGCTGTGTGGAAACATTATTATCAAAGTGTACTGTGATAACTATTCTGTTGTCAAACTGGCCTGCTCTGACACCAGAGCCATTAACATTTTTGGACTTGTTCACATATTTACAATAATCTTTGGTCTTATAATCTTAATTATTTTCTCTTACATGAGAATTCTTAAAGTGTGTTATTCTGGTTCTAAACAGACCAGACAGAAAGCTCTCAGTACCTGCACACCTCACCTTTTTTCCCTGCTGAATTTTTCCTTTGGAGCTTTCTTTGAATTAGTACAGAGCAGGTTTAATATGAACTATTTACCCAATATGTTGCGCATTTTTCTGTCATTGTACTGGCTTACATGCCAACCACTCATCAACCCTTTACTGTACGGACTGAAGATGTCCAAAATACGCATTATATGTAGACGTCTGCTGTTTGGGGGGGAAAGGTAACTACAAATGTTAACTGACAATTAAGAGCTTTGATCGTCATAAATAAATAGAAATACATTTATTAAATGAGTTACCTTTGACAGTACTTTTGTCAACTGTATCTATATAATGTGACAACCTGTAACTCTGTGTTTTAATAAAACACAGATGACAAGGATGAGTTGACTCATTCAGCAAAAGGTTTTCTTTAAATCACCAAAAGGAGATTCATGCAGTGTTCTTCGTTTGGTTTTTTGTAATAATTATTTTGTTATTTTATTGTTATCAGACTCCTGTTGCCACTTTCCTCCTCTGTTCTGCAGATATTTAAATCAGCTCTTTTCCATTCACTCTTTGCCAGTTTGTCAAAGTCACCATGTGCCTCATGTCGTGGTTTTAAATCACCAGAACCTGAACCTGACTCTGACTCAGACCCGTTACTCTATAGAAAATGTGTGTGAATGTGAAAAGCTGTTTTATATGCTCTTTGTCTTTTAATGTGTGCTGTGCCTCTGGTATAGTTACTACTGTTTGAGTGTTAACCCCTGTTTGCCTTTAACTTTACTGTTTTTATTATTTTCATTGTTTTTGGTTGCTTCTTATATTGCTGTGTTGTATTTTAACTGTATGTATCTTCATGATGCACTGAATAGCACCGTGTAAGCATAGTTTTGAAAGATGCTTCATAAATAAAGTTTACGTACTCACTACAAATGTTATCTGACAACAATAGGCTTTGGTCACCATCAATAAAAGATATATTTATTCTGACAATCTGTAACTGCGTGTTTTCCATCCAGCCACAACATGGCCTCAGACTTTCCTTACTTCTTATTTAACCTTTATTTAACCAGGTAGGCCGTTGAGAACAGATTCTCTTTTGCAACAGTGACCTGGCCAAGAATAAAGATGAGCATGCAAGACAACATACAAACATATAGAATACAATAGGCTACATAAAATACAGAATTAAGTCGGCATTACAAAGCCGGCGCAAAGTGAGGTGTAAGTAAGACGATGGATATGAGAAAGTGATAAGTTAATAACACAATATACAAAAATAGACAAAGTATTCCATTCACTACACTAAGCTAACGGCGGCTTCACCGGACTGAGACAATGCATGCACTGAGACAAAAAATGTGTTTACCACCTATCTACATCTAGAGGAGACCGTGATAAGCCCTATTTCAACAAACAGTGGAGTATGCCTTCAAGATTGATACTAAATACACTTGCTATATACAACCCCAAATCAGAAAAAGTTGGGACAGTATGAAAAACACAAATAAAAAAAGAAAGTAGTGATTTCTAAATGTACTTTGACTTGTATTTCATTGCAGACAATGTGAACACAAAATAGTTCATGTTTTGTCTGGTCAACTTAATTTCATTTGTAAATATACATCCTTTCCTGTCATTCAGACCTGCAACACATTCCAAAAAAGGTTGGGACAGGAGCAATTTAGGGCTAGTAATCAGGTAAATTGGTTAAATAATGATGTGATTTGAAACAGGTGATGTCAACAGGTTATTGTAATTATGATTTGGTACAAAAGCAGCATCCAAGAAAGGTCTAGTCCTTTAGGAGCAAAGATGGGCCGAGGATCGCCAGTTTGCCAACAAATACGTGAGAAAATTATTGAAATGTTTAAAAACAATGTTCCTCAAAGAAAGATAGGAAGACATTTGCTTATTTCACCTTCAACAGTGCATAACATAATTAAAAGATTCAAGGAATGAGAAGGAATTTCAGTGCGTAAAGGATCACTGTGTGATGGTCCATCCCAGATGCCTCCGAGCCCAGAGAAGTCGACGGCGCTTCTGGACACTATTAACATAGGGCTTCCTTTTGGCACAGTACAGTTTTAACTGGCATTTGTGGCTGTAACTACGTATTGTGGTACTTGACAAAGGTTTGCCAAAGTAGTCCTGAGCCCATGTGGTGATATTGCTTATAGATGAATGACGATTCTTGATGCAGTGCCGCCTGAGGGATCGGAGATCACGGTTGTTCAGCTTAGGCTTGCGCCCTTGTCCTTTACGCACTGAAATTCCTCCTCATTCCTTGAATCTTTTAATTATGTTATGCACTGTTGAAGGTGAAATAAGCAAATGTCTTCCTATCTTTCTTTGAGGAACATTGTTTTTAAACATTTCAATAATTTTCTCACGTATTTGTTGGCAAACTGGCGATCCTCGGCCCATCTTTGCTCCTAAAGGACTAGACCTTTCTTGGATGCTGCTTTTGTACCAAATCATAATTACAATCACCTGTTGACATCACCTGTTTCAAATCACATCATTATTTAACCAATTTACCTGATTACTAGCCCTAAATTGCTCCTGTCCCAACCTTTTTTGGAATGTGTTGCAGGTCTGAATGACAGGAAAGGATGTATATTTACAAATGAAATTAAGTTGACCAGACAAAACATGAACTATTTTGTGTTCACATTGTCTGCAATGAAATACAAGTCAAAGTACATTTAGAAATCACTACTTTCTTTTTTTGTGTTTTTCATACTGTCCCAAGTTTTTCTGATTTGGGGTTGTATATACATACATGTAACACAAAGGAAGTTTACTATTTGACCTGCATAGGAATCATCGACAACCAGCAGGTCCTTTGATGAGCACGTCAGTCTGCTGCTGTCATAATCAGTTGACTTGGAAAGGTTAAAAGAAGCAGAAGCAGAGTTTCAGCTCAGTAGAGACTCAGCTGAGTAGAGCAGAGCAGCAGATGAATGTGAGCATTAAGACAATGTCATGAACTGTGACTCCTCAGGTTTAATCTTTGTGTTGTATAGATTTAGTTTAGTGTAATGGTAAGTTTGGGTTTGTGGCTTATTTCCTTTCATAATGAAGAATGAATCTGTTTACTGTTGCTTCACAGGAGTTTAAAGTGTAAACTACATCCCTACATATCTCTAACTAAATGTCACACAATAGGTAAGTTTAGTTTATCCTCTGAATAATGTTTTGATTTCTTAATGAAGCAAATGAGGGATCATGATAAACTCTACTCAGGTTTTATATTTTGCACTTGTTGCCTATTTTGACACTGGGGCTTTCAAATATTTATATTTCATGATTGTTATGTCTTCATATATGTTAATCGTTTGCGCCAATCTGTTGCTGATTGTGGTTATCTGTATGAACAGAAGCTTACATGAACCTATGTACCTTTTTCTGTGCAGCCTGTTTGTAAATGAACTGTATGGTAGTACAGGGTTGTTTCCATTCCTTCTGGTTCAGATCCTCTCTGACATTCACACTGTTTCTGCTCCCTTCTGTTTCCTGCAGATCTTCTGTGTGTATTCCTATGCAACTATACAATTTCATAATTTATCCATTCTGTCTTATGACAGATATCTTGCAATCTGTTATCCTCTGCAATATAACACACAAATGACATCTAACAAGGTTGCCGTGCTTATTGCTCTAACATGGTTATACCCATTTGTTGGAGTTGCTGTAACAATATCTTTAAGTGTTCCTTTACAGCTGTGTGGGAACATCATTAACACAGTTTACTGTGATAACTACTCTGTTGTCAAACTGGCCTGCTCTGACACCAGAGTCAATAACATTTATGGACTCATTTACACTTGTCTTGTAGTCTTTGGTCCTCTCAGTTTAATCCTTTACACATACATGAGGATTCTTAAAGTGTGTTTTTCTGGTTCTAAACAGACCAGACAGAAAGCTGTCAGTACCTGCACACCTCACCTCGCTTCTCTCATCAACTTTTCTTTTGGTTCTTTCTTTCAAATAGTACAGAGCAGGTTTGATATGAGCAGTGTACCCATGATGTTGCGAAATCTTTTGTCATTATACTTTCTGACCTGCCAACCGATCTTTAACCCTTTAATGTATGGACTGCAAATGTCTAAAATACGTAGCCTATGTAAAAGTCTTATCTTTGGTAAAACAAACTAATGCTGAAGTGACCTAATACATTATTTGGAAATGATGTTGAAACTAGAAATAATCAGAAATTGAGTTGTGAGAAGAAGTGGAGAAACAGGCAGGTGTTTTGGCGTGTGACCGGCCCATAACCATATGATAAAATAAAATGTCACCTGCTGTTATTTGCTGGTTTTACTGTTTTACTTGCTTTAAATGTGCTTTATTGTAAAGTGCCTTTGAGTACCTTGAAAAGCGCTATATAAATCAAATGTATTATTGTTAATGCTAGGGATGGGGGGGGGGAATGGATACAGCATACAGACGCCAGGTTTTAAATACAAGTTACACTTGAGAATTTAGCTTTTCGGTACTAGAATAATAAAAGAAGAAAGAAAAATTGAAGTGAGATGAACAAACAAAGAAAATGTATCTTTCAAAGATGAAACAGATGATGACAAAGTTTTCCTTTGGGGACATGGTGTCTGTCATAATCAGTCCTTCCAGAAAAACGCGAGTATGCGATCACAGAATTCAATGCATAATCAGCCAAAGTCTGCATATTTATGCGGGGCGGGGGGGGGGGCGCATTTTTTAAAATACGCCGCACTTTCGCCGCATAAATTGCCGATTTCCAGTTTTGTTGAAAAAAGTTTCCATTTCCCCCTGTTGCCATGGGCAAGTTATGAAATGACGTAATTTCTCCTAGTGAGAACACGGTGTTAGGGAATCACTTTTTTTCTCTTTTTCATCAAACCGCAGTTTTTGCAAGTTCCCACAATTTCATTGCATAAAATTGCATAAATATCCCGCATATTCCATCGCATATTTTAAGAAAACGTGCCACATAATCAAGGATTTTTGCCCGCTACCATCACAAAAAAACTCTACACTACTCGCCAACTACAGTTGTGTCACTACGATTTCATGACATTTTATAATATTTTGAAGGAAGCGGCGGCAGAAATTTCACAACAGTGGGCCACTGTGGCAACACGTAAATGAAGCTCAGCGCAAATTCTTTCAGGAAGTTAACCCAATTATTACTCTTTCTCCGTAAATCAAATCAGCTGTTTAGAAGTGATACTTTCACTTAAACCAATCAGTCATGACCACAGAATTCAAGGACCAATCACAGCACTACAGCTCTGCTTAAATATGTTCTCCTTTGCGTTTCAGTTTTAGTTTCAGGCAAAGCACTCAACCCTCCACCTCCCCCGCCGCCTCCAGTCTTCATGATTCTCCCGGCTGGTCGCTCCGTTGCCTCGTCGGTCTGGTCCCCGGTCTCTTCTCCGCCGCCACCAGAGTCTAGACTCCATCGGGAGATATGTTTCCTATTCTCTACCCCTTTAAAAAACATTAATTTGATGGAGTCTAATCTCCAAAAGACTCATACATTTTTGTCATGCAGTTGTATAATAAATATTGTTCTGATTGAAATATGGTTAGTTATTACTGCTTGTACAAATGATCTATGGGTCCATTTTTCAAGGGTCTGTCGCAGTTTTAACAATTCTATTTCTTCGTCGTTTGTCATCTTTAGAATTTTTCTTGGCTCAGAATGGGCCTTTGGGGGGGGGGCATATTAAGGGGGTGTCTGGTGGTCCTACCCAAAGAAACATTGAGCATCTATCACTTTATTTCTTGCATCCTGATACATTTGTATGCACCAAATAAATGGTGGAAACAAATTGTAATCTGTGTGAAGGAAAAAACTAAATACAGGATTCTGATTCTGGGCCAGACCAGAGTATACTTGACTCCAAAGTCCAGTTGGTCCAACGGTGGGCTGCTGCTGCAAAATGTTTTTAACAGAAACTATGAACTAAGCATGATGTACATTTCCATCGCTTTAATTTAATCAATCAACACTTTGTTTTGTTATTGCCCTATTCCACTGTTGGTATATGTTTTAAAGGTACAATATGTAATATTTCTATATATTAATGCAGCAGAGACCTAATGTATTAAAACCACAACGTGCTCATTAAGGTTTTTTTAGTATGATTGTTTTAACCACAGTTAACAGCACTGGGCTGACCCATAATTACGTTTGCCACGTAACTACAGCTGTATGGATAGACGACTAATCTGATGCTAATGTAGCCAGCTAGCACACCCCAGTCTGTCTGCCTCACTCCTCGCTGCTAAGACACTTCAGTTAGGATGAGAGCTGTTATATTCTCCACTTTTTCGTGTTATTAGATATAACAATGATTACCCGGACTACGATGGTATTTTAACCCTCTCTTAGATCAACAGCATGTGTTCACAGCAGCGTGGCTAACATCAACAACAGAAGCTACAGTTACTGTAGAAATATTTTATTAACAAAATGTGTGTATGTGCTAGTTGAAAAAGAGCTGTGATGGTCATTGAGGAACTGGTTAAAAGTACTCCGGGTGACGTGTGACAGAAAGTTAAGCTGAAGTCATTAAAATAGTTGAGGCTTTTATGGCATAGAGGTGCATTGTTTGAAGGTTGTGAGAACGAAGCCACACAGAAGGCCCCGACCTTGGCGTGTGTGTGTGTAAATTTCTCTTAAGAAACAAGAAGCCCCCCCCCCCCCCCCCCCCCCCCCCGTGAGGATGGGATAAAAGCTTGAGGGAGGGAACAGATCAGAGCTCATAATTTAGAGGACAACTTGGTGGACCAGTCCTGACTTGATGTCTGTCTCATCAGGGAAACTTAGACTCTGTTTTGTGAACCCGCAACTGTGTTGTAACTTTAATGACTCAGTAAACTTTGCTTAACTGAACTCTTTGTCTCAGATTGATCCTTGTGTTCTGGTAAACTTAAGTCTGATGCAAGAAGGTGCGGGAATTAATAATTTGGAGTCAGATTTGAAAAACCTTAGGTCCTTATTTTAAACATAACTCCCTCTACATTACCCACAATCCATCAGGTGTATCTCAACTATGGATCTGGTTGTAGCCCAATACACACCACATTTCCTCGCCTATTACAATAGATGTCCTAGGGAAATAACAACCCTAACCTTAACCAGAGTACACTTGATCCCAAAGTCCAGTTAGTTGAAGAGCACACTGCGTACTGTACCGGGCACAGTTGGTTGATCCGGCGGGAGGCTGAGAGCTCTGCGCCTGACAGCAGCTGCTCCTCCTCCGTCCAGGAGCAGAGCTTCACCTCGCTGTGCCGGCGGTCCCCAGCGCCAATAGATTCTCACTCCTATCGCATAAAATACGGACGTTTGGTCGAGTTCCTTTGGCGTTGTTACTGACAATAAAAGTCTTCTTTAGCATCACATTTAAATACGCTTAATCTAAATGTGCTTGGTCGGGACAATTGGCGTCACTTTTGATGCAGTTAGGTTAAGTAAAGATGGTGGGTGGGCTTATGTTTCCATGACAAGCAGAAAGAACGGGACGGTTGGGTTTAGGAAAAGAAGAACGGGAAAGTTGGGTTAAGGAAAAGAAGAACGGGATGGTTAGGTTTAGAAAAAGAAAAACGGGACATTTGGGTTTAGGTAAACAATAATGGGACGGTTGGGTTTAGGAAAAGAATTTGGGTTTGGGAAACATATTGCAAGACATGAGCCCCGGTCTCTTGCCGGGGCTCCGTTTGCTTCTCTCTCTCTCTCTCTCTCTCTCTCTCTCTTTCTCTCAGCTGCAGTCTGTGTGTGTCTGTTGCCTAGCGACCTGCGCATGCGCGATAGCTCTTGAACTTTTGAACTCTCTGTGGCCGCAGAGTGGTGTCAGGTTACAGCATGTTGCTATAGTCATTAGTAAGGACTTAACCATGGCAAATCGGTTTTTGTGGAAAAATACGACTATTGGATTGTATGAGTTCGGCAATCGATTCGTGTGGTCTTCAAGCAGACATCAGGAAATAACCAGAGGTATGGATTAACACAACTTTTCTGCCTTTCTGTCACATCTACTGCAGTCAGTTTCCTGCAGATTTATTGTGTGTATAATTATGCAAATATACAATTTATTAATTTAGCCATCATGTCTTATGACAGATATCTTGCTATCTGTTATCCTCTGCAATATAACACACGTATGACATCTAACAAGGTTGCTGTGCTTATTGCACTAACATGGTTATACCCATTTGTTGGAGTTGCTGTCTTGATATCTTTAAGTTCCTCTTTACAGCTGTGTGGGAACATCATTAACACAGTTTACTGTGATAACTACACTACTGTCAAACTGGCCTGCTCTGACACCAGAGTCAACAACATGTATGGACTCTTTTACATATGTCTTATAGTCTTTGGTCCTCTCAGTTTAATCCTTTACACGTACATGAAGATCTTTAAAGTGTGTTTTTCTGGTTCTAAACAGACCAGACAGAAAGCTGTCAGTACCTGCACACCTCACCTCGCTTCTCTCATCAACTTTTCTTTTGGTTGTTCCTTTGAAATATTACAGAGCAGGTTTGATATGAGCAGTGTACCCATGATGTTGCGCATTTTTTTGTCATTATACTTTCTGACCTGCCAACCAATCTTTAACTCTTTAATGTATGGACTGCAAATGTCTAAAATACGTAGCCTATGTAAAATTCTCATCTTTGGTAAAACATGAACTAATGTTAAAGTGCGTCTTGTTGGTTGGTGACCCCCATAAATCAATTTATAGGAAAATGATGTGGAACTAACAGTCTTCTGTGAAAAATGTAGTTGTGAAAACCAGTGGAGAAACAGGCAGGTGTTTTGGTGAAAGGTAAGGTATCATTAGCTGGTCATACCTCTGGAACCCCCTACCCATACACATCTGTAACTGAACTGAGCTGGACACATGCTAATCACGTATCACAGCCTAACACTTTAGATAAGCTTTGACCATGTAATAATATTACATTTCACCTGCTGTTATTTGCTGGTTTTACTGTCTTACTTGCTTTTAATGTGTTTTATTGTAAAGTTCTAAATGTTAAATGTTAAATCTAAATCTTAAATTTATATCTAAATATTATATCTAAATCTTAAATATATATCTAAATCTTAAATCTAAATGTTATATCTAAATGTGTCGCCAAGTGTAAAGCTAAATATTTAGAAAATATTCAAATCCCCGAGGAAACCACGCCCACTGCAGTGGCTTCAAATCGTGCTGCGATCCTGCAGAGCAACAGCGGGACAGAAGCCCAGGGAGCCGTGTGAGCTGGAGACCGGAGGAGGAGGGGAGGAGGAGGGTCGCGCTCGTCTGGAATGACAGCTCATGCTGGGATTGGCTCGGAAAAGTTTGTGGCCGCTTCTGATTGGTTAAAAAGAAAGTGGGCGTTTCAGCAACTGATTAGATAGAGAAAGACGGGGAATAAATTGAGAAATCTTCCTGCCTTAATTTACGCTAAGCTTCATTTACACTTACAAACTACCTGTGTACAGTTTATCATGATCCTTATTTGGTTTTTCAGCATAATTTCAATTAAAACAGGATGAAACAGCTGTAATAATTATATTTTGATTCAACTCCTTGAAGCCCACAAATGCACTTGTAAAGACAAAATTAACTTTTGTTTTGCTGACAAATGTTGATTGGAGAAGACCCGTCCTACTCTGCCTCTGATTGGCTAGTACTCAGTGACTTCTTCACAGAATGCCGTGCAAAGAGACAAAAAATAGCATTCCCTGAGCCGGCTTAGTAGATGATGGCAGGCTTAATGCTAATTAACAAGAACGTTAAAATTCCACTTCATTAAAAGGTTGCCGACCCCTGAGCTAGAGCCTCCGGTATATTTTCAAAATAAACAACCTGTGAAGACTCCCGATCATATATTACATCATTACACTATTTTAACAACTAAAACACAGCTGTTCTGTCCTCTGCCTGGAATCATGTGAAATCATGCCACCTATTGGACTTTCCTATGCAGGTGTGTTACACACATGAAGCAGGAAACAGGAAGTAGGAAATAGGTAGTTTTTAAAAGCCTCCCATCCTCATGCTTCTCTGTTTGCGAGCAGTGTGCCACCACCAGAAGCAATCACTGTAAGTGGACTTTTTTACCAATGTATAGCAGCCTGAGGTGAAGGGTATCTGTGGCAGGTGATTCTTAACACCATTGTATTTGGGAATGATTTGTTGAGCACATGTAGTTGAGCATGTGAGTGTTGCTGTGTAGATAACATACAGTGAATATGATTTGAAGTAACACTAGATGAGACTAAGCGTGTTGTTTGTATATAATTTATGTTTCAATGTATCAGAGAATTGGTTTATTGCTCTGCATGTATTTGGTCGTAACATCTATTGTAGTGCTAGCAGTTTAGCTCTTTACATGATTCTATAAAATGCAGTAATTTGTGTAAGATAGATATTTATTGTTCCATGAGGGAGATTTGTTTTGTCATGTGTTTCATGCACATGGCAATATACACAGACATATACATCAACAGATAACATAAAGACAGAGAAATAACTGCATTTACAGCGACACAGAGTCACCGGGCCGGGTTTGCACTACCAATCCGCTGGTAGAAATACACAATTTTTCAGCAGGATACCATAGAGTCAGACTTGGAGGTGCTGATCCTCACAGTCGGTCTCAAAGTGAAGGAGCCTGCAAAACCATTAAAGTCAGAGAAGCAATCCTGAGGCAATTATACCAGACACTTCCTGATGAGAATGCTAACACAGGTCTCACTTTATGAAAGACCCAGCCATCGATCTGCACTGTGCGTCACTCGCGTCACTGCAGAGCATAGCAGGACGTAGCAGGGCACTGCAGGGCATAGCAGGACGTAGCAGGGCACTGCAGGACGTAGCAGGACGTAGCAGGGCACTGCAGGGCGTAGCAGGACGTAGCAGGGCACTGCAGGACGTAGCAGGGCGCGGAGCAGGACCACGGTGGCAGGGTTGGTAGATGAATCTGACGACTATGAAGAGAAGCAGAGAAGAGAAGGGGTGCCGTGTCTGTAGCTATACACCCTCCCCCGCCGGTCTACGGGAACGCTGCAACTCCTCACTCCCTAACTATACGCTTTATCAAGGAGGAGATTAAGTTTTTCTTCCCCAGCCATACTTGAAATGTTCTATATGCGTTGAGAAAGTTCACTGTTTTGCTGATATTCATCAAACATAATCTCTAACAATATCAATTATCAAACGGCCGATATATCAGGGTATTGGAACAACTCTGATGGATATCGTTTTTTGTCTTTATCTTCCTGTTGATCGAAATGCCTTCTACTAAGTTGACTGTTTGCTGACATTGACCAAACAGAATCTTTCAATGGGACCTTTTCATAATGAGGTCATTCTGCTGCTGTGGGTGTCCTCTGCATCCAAAAGGATAAAAGAAGTCACAACGAAGTTTCAGCTCAGTTAGGACGGATTCAGTCTGACTGCAGTGGATGTAAGCTCAAATTTACACAATGTCACAGATGTTTTATTAATAACTTGTAACCTGAACATTATGTTGAACTAAATGGTACATTTGGGGGTGTTTGTTAAAACTGTTTCCATGATAATGAATCTGTTTAGTATTACTACACTGATGTTCATGTGTGCTTGGTGTTTAAGTTGTACGTTGTGCCAACCCAGTCCAAATTTAAACTAGTTACATATAGATTTACAAATGTAGAACAAAAGTTAACATAATTATTTGTTGGTGTGCACAGTCTTATTGTTATAAACCGAGGTGAGGACCATGATTAACTCTACACAGTTTTCATATTTCACACTTGCTGCCTATTTTGACACAGGGGGTTTTAAATACTTATTTTTCTTGCTTATTTTGTCTTTATATGTTTTTATAGTTTGTGCTAATCTGTTGCTGATTGTGGTTATCTGTAAGAACAGAAGCTTACATGAACCTATGTACCTTTTTCTGTGCAGCCTGTTTGTAAATGAACTGTATGGTAGTACAGGGTTGTTTCCATTCCTTCTGGTTCAGATCCTCTCTGACATTCACACTGTTTCTGCTCCTTTCTGTTTCCTGCAGATCTTCTGTGTGTATACTTATGGAGTTATAGAATTTTGGACCTTAGCCATCATGTCTTATGACAGATATCTTGCTATCTGTTATCCTCTACAATATCACACTCGTATGACATCTAAAAAGATCGCTGTGCTTATTGCTCTAACATGGTTGTACTCTTATCTTTTCTATATTTTGATAGTGTTTGGTCTGACTGTTCCTTTACAGCTGTGTGGAAACATTATTAACAAAGTGTACTGTGACAGCTATAATGCTATCAAACTGGCCTGCTCTGACACCAGAGCCATTAACATTTTTGGACTTGTTTACATGTTTACAGTTATCTTTGGTCTTATAATCTTAATTATTTTCTCTTACATGAGAATTCTTAAAGTGTGTTTTTCTGGTTCTAAACAGACCAGACAGAAAGCTCTCAGTACCTGCACACCTCACCTTTTTTCCCTGCTGAATTTTTCCATTGGAGCTTTCTTTGAAATAGTACAGAGCAGGTTTAATATGAACTATTTACCCAATATGTTGCGCATTTTTCTGTCATTGTACTGGCTTACATGCCAACCACTCATCAACCCTTTACTGTACGGACTGAAGATGTCCAAAATACGCATTATATGTAGACGTCTGCTCTTTGGGGGGGGAAGGTAACTACAAATGTTAACTGACAATTAAGAGCTTTGATCGTCATAAATAAATAGAAATACATTTATTAAATGAGTTACCTTTGACAGTACTGTTGTCACCCATATCTATATAATGTGACAACCTGTAACTCTGTGTTTTAATAAAACAGATGACAAGGATGAGTTGACTCATTCAGCAAAAGGTTTTCTTTAAATCACCAAAAGGAGATTCATGCAGTGTTCTTCGGTTGGATTTTTTGCCTTTATGTATCCCTGTTACCTCTCCTCCTGCCCAGAAAGCTGCAGCATGGCGCCTCAATGTGGGTATGATTCGTAACTTATGATAAGACTCTTAGAGACGGAGCAAGTGGTAGAAAGTGTGAAAACTAGTGAAGAGTTAAAGGGATATTTCACCGCTGGAAAGCTGAATATATCTTTAAATTGGGTCACTTATGTAGCAGAAATGTGAAAAAATCCCAGAAAATCCCAGAATGCACTTCGCTTCGCTGCTTTGAGTCCACTCCCAAGCCACACCTACTGCTTGACAGACAGGCAGACAGACAGTGAGGCATTCAACTCAACTCAATGTGTTTTATTGTTATTTCAACCATATACACGAAACAACGTTTCATCGTGGCTCAAGTGGTGTTACACATTTAAAATATATAAAATCTACATTATATAACAACGACATACGAAACAGGCTACCTTTAGTGCACACACACACATTATAGGCTCCGTAAAGTGCAGCTAAGCATACTAGCATTAGGCTTGGTGGGCTGTAAACACCGAGTATAAACACAGCCGTGAATTAGCGTGGGATGTCGAATGGTCGCCATGTAACAGTCACAAACTCCAGCGGTTAGCAGTTAGTTGGATACAAATCACCACATTTCTGCACCAGTCCGTGTTAACACAGCCCACCTTCATACAGAGCATCTCTAGCTCGGATCGTCGGAGGACTAACAGGCCTGGTAGCTGGACAGTCCGGTACGCTGTTGTTCAGCCATGTTTCCACGAAAACAAAAAACACAGTCACTGAACTCGCGTTGGGAGCATCGTTGAAGTTGGATGTAGTCCAGTTTGTTGTTTAATGAACGGACACTTGCAAGCAGGATTGATGGGACAGGTGGCCGGCTAGCGTTAGCTCGCTCTGGATGTGCCTTTTCCCCGGCTAGCATTAGCTTCCCACCTAGCCGACGTGGATGTCCCCTACCTGGGTCGGGGTACGAGCGAGACCGCTGGTCTCCGTGCTGGTCTCCGTGGCAGGCGAAGCTCTCGTAGTGGGCCGATTATTCCGTCTGTAATAACGTTCCCTGCATATTCTCCGATCTGTAGCGATGTATCCCGGTGGTACACGTGCGGTAGTTTGAATGCACATAATTGTTGTAAGAGTTTGCTGCTGAGAAGATGGAGCAGAGCCCTGTTTAGCGAGGATTCAAGATGGCTGACATTTCGTTTTTTTCCGGCTGAGATCGGCTCGCTTCGGGCGATGGCCGGGTTTAAAACATGCGGAAGTAGGTCCTACTACTGGTTGTAGTCTTTTGCTCTGGCCAAAAAATCTTCCGATGACGCAAAAATCGTCATTTTACGTCATCAGAAGATTTTTTCCAGACCCCCCAATGCAGATATCTCCTGTCTCAGGGGGACATGAGGGAGGGACGCACGGTCATTCAGAAATACTACCAGGTTTCTACTGATACAAAGCTGAATGCTAAATCGGTGAAGTATCCCTTTAAATGTTTGATTCTCTCTTGTAATCTCAATTAAGTATGATAAAAATGAAGGTGTCGGAGCGAATCTCGCCCCGTTTCCAGTATAAATATTATGACTGACGGTGGAATTGGTTGCAGTACAAGGGGCAACAGCTGAAACCTTGGCGAGGGCACCACATTGGTTAGGGTTGGGTACTGTGGTGGGAATGTGTCCGAAATAAGGCCCTAAGGACAGAGAAATATCACTCCAATTACCTAATTCCCGCAATCTTCTTTCTATCGGACTAGATTACAAATACATCCGAAAATGCTTCTCCCCTTCATTCACCTTAAAGTGTAATTCCAGCATAAATTGACCAAAAGGTGTTTTTCTGCATTAAAACACGTCAAATAAGCCGTGGAGACAGTATTTTTCGTCGATCAACCACTACAGAGCTCGGCCCAGCATACACTACAGTCAGGTGTTGGCTCGGAGTAGATGAGGCCAAGGCAAGAATCATCACGTAGGAACTGAAATGGCTGAGTCTAATCAGACCAGCGACGTTTTTGATTTTGATGGGCTGAACACCTGACTGCCTGTAGTCCCTTCTGGCAATAGATGTGCGAGATCTGGCGTGACATTTGGGTGCTGAGGATATGGCTGCTGAGACAGTTTGGTAAGTTTTCTTAACAGTCTTCTGTGATAAACTCCGGGTTCGCTAATTGTTGGTGCTTTGTTCTATGTGTAGGGACCCTGAGCGAGTTACTGACCACGTCTGGTGCTGTTTTGAACAATATTACTGGTTAAAAAATGCTATTTTGTAAGCATTTGGCTTACGGCCCCTATCTCGTCCACTGGTTGTGATTTGGGGCTGTAGCGTATGCTGGGCCGAGCTCTGTAGTGGTTGATCGACGAAAAATACTGTCTCCACGGCAACACTATCTTTAAGTTCCTTGGAGTCCACATCACAGAAAATCTTTCTGAGGTGGAAAATTGGAGTGTGTCCTCGTCCGGTGAAACAGCTGAATTGAAGACTGCCTACTTATTTTCCCGGTCAAATCAAGCATAGATGTAGAACATAAGAAACATATACATTTCCATTGCTTTAATTTAAGAAATGAACACTTTTCATTATTATTATTATTATTGCCCTATTCCACTGTTGGTATATGTTTTAAAGGTACAATATGTAATATGTCTATATATTAATGCAGCAGAGACCTAAATGTATTGATAACACAAAATGTTCATTAAGGTTGTTTTTTTTTAATATGATTGTTTTAACCACGGTTAACAGCGCTGGGCTGACCCATAATTAAGTTTTCAGCGTAATTATAGCTGCAGATGCGTGGGATGTCATTTTCTGTAGCAGGTGCTGGCGGGGAGGGGGGCTGTCTCTCCCCTCCACAAAGTACAGCTGAGCTGCGTACTGCACAGCAAACTCAGAACAGCGAACAGCAAAGTATGTGACAAACTCTAAACAGTTACAGACTATTTGTTTCTTAATACATAAATCACCATCATACTAGGCTAAATATAGGCTACCATCTGGGCCTGCAAGGTGGCAGGAAAAAGATGCAGAGATGTAAGACACCATGTCTCTATCTTACAATGACCAAACGTAGATTTGTGCTCCGGAGTTTGGCTGATAAACTCTGCCATGAGACCCTGAATATCCAGATCATCCAAAATGTCTTTGTGGACGTGAAGCAAGGTGGTATGTGAAAGTCTACTCTGAGTGATAGTGCTACGGAGCCAGGTTTTCAGGCGGCAAAGAGCTGAGAAAGACCTTTCGGAGCCAGCAGTAGACACTGGTAAACAGAGGCACACGTGGATGAGCTGTTCCCCCCCCGGTGAAAAGCCCTCGTTACTAAAATGATCCCTCTCTTCATCCCACACCCCAAACATGACATACAAAATGTCGTGGAACAGAAGCAACAACCAGAAATATTCATAAGCGATCATTTTATTGTGATCACAGTTTGCTGACAGGGGGTGCTGCAGCACCTCCAGCACCCCTACCTCCTGCGCCTATGTTACTAGATATAACAATGATTACCTGGACTACAATGGTATTTTAACCCTCTCTTAGATCAACAGCATGTGTTTACAGCAGCGTGGCTAACATCAACAACGGAAGCTACAGTTACCCACAATCCATCAGGTGTATCTCAACTACGGATCTGATTGTAGCCCAAAATACCCCAACATTTCCTCGCCTATTACAATAGATGTCCTAGGGAAATAACAACCCTAACCTTAACCAGAGTACACTTGATCCCAAAGTCCAGTTAGTTGAAGAGCACACTGCGTACTGTACCGGGCACAGTTGGTTGATCCGGCGAGAGGCTGAGAGCTCCGCGCCAGACAGCAGCTGCTCCTCCTCCGTCCAGGAGCAGAGCTTCACCTCGCTGCGCCGCCGGTCCCCGAGGCAGAGTTTGGTACAGCATGACTCTGGACGGTAAAAGTTAGGTCCCATTTGCCCTTGCTTCACAGCGGAGCGTTCAGGTCCAGTCAAAACAATGTAGCCCTGGCTTATCAGCACCAGACGCATGTCTAAAATATAGCAGCTGTGGATGAGAGGGGAGTTGACTGCTGGGACTCAAAGACTTTTATACGCTGGTAATTAAAAATTACGCTGGCCAAAACCTCTTTGGGGGACGCCAAAATTGTCTCTTTGCAGGAAAACCCCTTTTCATTATTATTATTGCTTTGCTCCGGTCATAATTGATACGGCCACTAGAACGCGCCGCTGCCTACCAAGAAATGTAAATATAAGTCATATTTACTGCTTGTACAAACAACAGGGAGGACATGTTTTAATGGTCATATTTCTTCACCTGTCTGTCTAAGTGTATTTGTTACCTATTGTTAATCACATATTGCAGCTTTTTGTATAAATGTTCTATATTCAGAATAAACAATATTACTTCAATTATTAATATTAAAAAATGACTTTAATGATTTCTTGGTTATCATAAATAGTTGACATACATTTTCTGTTGATTGTTTGATTAACAACTACTGCCATGTGAAATGGGAAAGAATCAATTCATGTGTGTTTATATTTTGTTTTACTGACCTATCATTTTTTTTAACATGCTAAGAGTAGAAGGTCAGACGTCAGTTAGATGTGTCCCGTGGTAATGAGGCCTGACTGCTGATGTTCACATCATGTGACTTGAAGAGTTTAAAAGAAGCAGACACAGAGTTTCCTCTCAGCTTTAAAGCAGTCACAGCATGACTGCAGCTAGACAGCAGATGAATGTAAATATTCATGCAATATCATAAACTGTTAAATAATGTAAATGGTAAGTTTGGAGAATCTGTGTTATTGTAAGAATTGATGTCTTTACTGTCTGCAGGCTAAATATGTTTTGTGTGTTAATGCAGTGAGTCCAGAATGAGCATTAATGTGACATTTAAACTAGTTTGATTTCTGCATATCTCCTACAAAATGTAACATTGTCAACTGTTCATCCTGTGTAAACTTGAAAGGTTGTGTTGTGAACCAAACTCTAATTATGATAAACTCTACACAGGTTTCATATTTCACTTTAGGTGCATACTTTAATATTGGGCTCTTTAAATACTTATTGTTTCTGATCATTATGTGTTTTTATGCTGTAATAGTTTGTGCTAATGTTTTGCTGATTGTGGTTATCTGTAAGAACAGAAGCTTACATGAACCTATGTACCTTTTTCTGTGCAGCCTGTTTGTAAATGAACTGTATGGTAGTACAGGGTTGTTTCCATTCCTTCTGGTTCAGATCCTCTCTGACATTCACACTGTTTCTGCTCCCTTCTGTTTCCTGCAGATTTATTGTTTGAATGTATATGCAAGTATACAATTCATTAATTTATCCATCATGTCTTATGACAGATATCTTGCTATCTGTTATCCTCTGCAATATAACACACGTATGACATCTAACAAGGTTGCCGTGCTTATTGCTCTAACATGGTTATACCCATTTTTTGCAATTGCTGTCCCAGTATTTTTAAGTTCCTCTTTACAGCTGTGTGGGAACATCATTAACAAAGTTTACTGTAACAACTACACTATTGTCAAACTGGCCTGCTCTGACACCACAGTGAACAACATTTATGGACTCTTCATCACTTGTCTTGTAGTCTTTGGTCCTCTCAGTTTAATCCTTTACACGTACATGAGGATCCTTAAAGTGTGTTTTTCTGGTTCTAAACAGACCAGACAGAAAGCTGTCAGTACCTGCACACCTCACCTCGCTTCTCTCATCAACTTTTTCTTTGGTTCTTTCTTTGAAGTAGTCCAGAGCAGGTTTGATATGAGCAGTGTACCCATGATGTTGCGCATTTTTTTGTCATTATACTTTCTGACCTGCCAACCGATCTTCAACCCTTTAATATATGGACTGCAAATGTCTAAAATACGTAGCTTATGTAAAAGTCTCATCTTTGGTAAAATGTAAACTAATATTAAAGAGCGTCTTGTTGGTTGGTCACCCCATACATTTGTAGGAAAATGATGTAGAACTACAACTAACGGTTTTCTGCGAGAAGTTGAGTTGTGAGAACCAGTGGAGAAACAGGCAGGTGTTTTGGCGAGTAACCAGCTAATGATATCTCACCTTTCACCATCTGCTGCAATGATGAAAGGTAAGGTATCATTAGCTGGTCATACCTCTGGAACCCCCTACCCATACACATCTGTAACTGAACTGAGCTGGACACATGCTAATCACGTATCACAGCCTAACACTTTAGATAAGCCTTGACCATGTAATAATATTACTTACTAATTATTTGAAACAACTTACACTTTCACTATGTGAACTAGGAGAAGTTGAAAACAAATCACATTTTTTTCTATATTGTCCGTATTATGATGAGTTAAGAACACAGATCTTACGTGAAATGTCTGTCCAACATCCTGAAATGTTCTGTTGCACAGATTAGGACCAATTAGAGTGGTTGTTTAAATTTAATATTTATACGTTGGCGACTTTTGTTTCTAAAGCTTGTCAAAAAAGACTAGAAGGATTATTTGTTTAGGGTATGTGGTTACTTTGGCATCTGGTCCTTTGTCCTCAGTAATGGTGTCTTGTAAGCCCGTGTGGGCAGGGCATATTGTATTTATGACACAATAATAATAAAAATATTCATTCATGCATATTCATTCTTTTATATAATAATGATTACCTGGACTACGATGGTATTTTAACCCTCTCTTAGATCAACAGCATGTGTTTACAGCATGGCTAACATCAGCGTGGTTAACATCAACAACGGAAGCTACATTTACCCACAATCCATCAGGTGTATCTCAACTACAGATCTGATTGTAGCCCAAAATATTCTTATTCTCTATTTTATAAAGGACAACACATATTAATCAACATTTTCTGTAAATGTGCCAGGGTTAGCCAGCTGGCTAATTTTCAACTGTAGTCCTTTGGCCAGATGATTTTAGACCAGAGCAACAGGAAACAGCAAGACATTAGTACAGGTTAAACTATACAGACACAAGTCAACAAGACATTAGTACAGGTTAAACTATACAGACACAAGTCAACAAGACATTAGTACAGGTTAGACTATACAGACACAAGTCAACTAGACATTAGTACAGGTTAAACTATACAGACACAAGTCAACTAGACATTAGTACAGGTTAAACTATACAGACACAAGTCAACTAGACATTAGTACAGGTTAAACTATACAGACACAAGTCAACTAGACATTAGTACAGGTTAAACTACACAGACACATGTCAACAAGACATTAGTACAGGTTAGACTATACAGACACAAGTCAACAAGACATTAGTACAGGTTAGACTATACAGACACAAGTCAACAAGACATTAGTACAGGTTAAACTATACAGACACAAGTCAACTAGACACTAGTACAGGTTAAACTATACAGACACAAGTCAACTAGACATTAGTACAGGTTAAACTATACAGACACAAGTCAACAAGACATTAGTACAGGTTAAACTGTACAGACACAAGTCAACTAGACATTAGTACAGGTTAAACTATACAGACACAAGTCAACAAGACATTAGTACAGGTTAAACTGTACAGACACAAGTCAACTAGACATTAGTACAGGTTAAACTGTACAGACACAAGTCAACAAGACATTAGTACAGGTTAAACTATACAGACACAAGTCAACTAGACATTAGTACAGGTTAGACTATACAGACACAAGTCAACAAGACATTAGTACAGGTTAAACTGTACAGACACAAGTCAACAAGACATTAGTACAGGTTAAACTATACAGACACAAGTCAACTAGACATTAGTACAGGTTAAACTATACAGACACAAGTCAACAAGACATTAGTACAGGTTAGACTATACAGACACAAGTCAACAAGACATTAGTACAGGTTAGACTATACAGACACAAGTCAACAATACATTAGTACAGGTTAAACTGTACAGACACAAGTCAACTAGACATTAGTACAGGTTAAACTATAGAGACACAAGTCAACTAGACATTAGTACAGGTTAAACTATACAGACACAAGTCAACAAGACATTAGTACAGGTTAAACTATACAGACAGAAGTCAACAAGACATTAGTACAGGTTAAACTATAGAGACACAAGTCAACAAGACATTAGTACAGGTTAAACTATAGAGACACAAGTCAACTAGACATTAGTACAGGTTAAACTATACAGACACAAGTCAACTAGACACTAGTACAGGTTAAACTATACAGACACAAGTCAACTAGACATTAGTACAGGTTAAACTGTACAGACACAAGTCAACTAGACATTAGTACAGGTTAAACTATAGAGACACAAGTCAACTAGACATTAGTACAGGTTAAACTATACAGACACAAGTCAACTAGACATTAGTACAGGTTAAACTATACAGACACAAGTCAACTAGACATTATACAGACAGACAGAGCAACAAATAAGCTTTCTCAGTGAGCCATGCAGAGCTACAGGAAGTAGAAAGACATTAGTACAGTTACACATCAACAGTATCTCCATTCAGTATAAGAAACCATGCAAGCATCAAAACACAGCCAAGCAACACAGACCCGAGTCATCTTCTTCTAATGTTCAACCATTCAAAATACACAACATACCTTGATATTGGGCTCTTTAAATACTTATTTTTAATATCTTACGACAGATACCTTGCTATCTGTTATCCTCTGCAATATAACACAAGTATGACATCTAACAAGGTTGCCATGCATATTGCTCTAACATGGTTATACCCATATATTACTGTACATATATTTTGATATCTTTGAGTCTTCCTTTACAGCTGTGTGGTAATGTAATTAACAAAGTTTAATGTCACAATTACTCCATCAATCAAGTGGCATGCTCCAACACCATAGTAAGTAACGTCTATGGAATTGTTTATACTTTTACAACAGTTCTTCTTATACTTTTCATATGCTTGCATACTACCTGTGTATAGTTTGTCAAGATCAATTTCAATTAAAACAGGATGAAACAGTTGTAATAATTACATTTTGATTCAACTCCTTGAAGCCCACAGATGCACTTGTAAAGACAAAATTAACTTTTGTTTTGCTGACAAATGTTGATCGGAGAAGACCTGTCCTACTCTGCCTCTGATTGGCTAGTACTCGTTGACTTCTTCACAGAATGCGGCACAAAGAGAAGAGAAATGACACTGTCTGAGCCGGCTCGGTAGACGGTGGCAGGTGTTGGAAAGCCTGTCCACGCCCCCCGCAGGTGGCCGGCGATACTGCAGTCTGATGTCGGTTGAGTGAGCGGCACTGCACTTTGATGACTGTTTGGAGAGGCAGTGGCCTTTTTAGTTATTCCCTTTCTTCATTCTGTCTGGTTTGTGCGTTCGTGAGGAAAACATGAGTATTGTACATGTGGAGTTTGTTGTGTGACCACATACAGGAACGATATATGTGTTAGTTTAACTATTTACAGCGAAGTTATGGCAGGAGTTGTCATGAAAGCCTAATTTTCCTTTCTCCACGGCACACTCGTTAGAGACTACTTGGCCAATTAACGCCGTTAATATGCGATAAAGCCGGTGTATATCACACTCTGTGTGTTCTCTGAGTGTTTGTATGTTAAAGTTGACTTTTATAATACAGTGTAGATTATTGTGAAGTGAATCTCCGTTTATGTTCTCTGTAGGCTATGTGTAGTTAATCACCTTGTGATTTATTCAACGCTCCATGTCTGTAGCCTATTTGTAATGCTACAACTAATATTTGTGCACTTTAAGTTTAAAGCTGCTGTGTTTTGCTCTGTTACTAGTAACTATATTAACTACTGTTGATTTCTATGCCATTCATAATTATTAGTATAGCTCATTTATCATTGACATCAATATACTGCAGCTTAATTTGATATTCTTATTGTACTTATCTTTTTTTCTTGTAGACCACAAACACAAACACCAACTCAAACTACCAATGCAACCGAAAATAAAGCTCTGTTAACCAGACATACATCCTCTGGAGCCTGATTCTTTGACCAGAGTCAAGTCCATATCTGCCGTCTCAACCAGTTAAATTGTGGGAGGTCACACCCCTCCATTTCAGCAGGCGTAATGCTGATTAATAAGAACGTTAAAATTCCACTTCATTAAAAGGTTGCCGACCCCTGAGCTAGAGCTTCCAGTATATTTTCAAAATAAACCCTGTGAAGACTCCCGATCATATATTACATCATTACACTATTTTAACAACTAAAACACAGCTGTTCTTTCCTCTGCCTGGAATCATGTGAAATCATGCCACCTATTGGACTTTCCTATGCAGGTGTGTTACACACATGAAGCAGGAAACAGGAAGTAGGAAATAGGTAGTTTTTAAAAGCCTCCCATCCTCATGCTTCTCTGTTTGCGAGCAGTGTGCCACCACCAGAAGCAATCACTGTAAGTGGACTTTTTTACCAATGTATAGCAGCCTGAGGTGAAGGGTATCTGTGGCAGGTGATTCTTAACACCATTGTATTTGGGAATGATTTGTTGAGCACATGTAGTTGAGCATGTGAGTGTTGCTGTGTAGATAACAGTGAATATGATTTGTAACACTAGATGAGACTAAGCGTGTTGTTTGTATATCATTTATGTTTTAATGTATCAAAGAATTGGTTTATTGCTCTGCATGTATTTGGTCGTAACATCTATTGTAGTGCTAGCAGTTTCGCTCTTTACATGATTCTATAAAACGCAGTAATTTATGTAAGATAGATATTTATTGTTCCATGAGGGAGATTTGTTTTGTCATGTGTTTCATGCACATGGCAATATACACAGACATATACATCAACAGATAACATAAAGACAGAGAAATAACTGCATTTACAGCGTCACTGAGTCACCGGGCCGGGTTTGCACTACCAATCCGCTGGTAGAAATACACAATTTTTCAGCAGGGTACCATAGAGTCAGACTTGGAGGTGCTGATCCTCACAGTCGGTCTCAAAGTGAAGGAGCCTGCAAAACCATTAAAGTCAGAGAAGCAATCCTGAGGCAATTATACCAGACACTTCCTGATGAGAATGCTAACACAGGTCTCACTTTGTGAAAGACCCAGCCATCGATCTGCACTGCACATCACTCGCGTCACTGCAGAGCATAGCAGGACGTAGCAGGGCACTGCAGAGCATAGCAGGACGTAGCAGGGCACTGCAGGGCGTAGCAGGACGTAGCAGGGCACTGCAGGGCGTAGCAGGACGTAGCAGGACGTAGCAGGGCACTGCAGGGCGTAGCAGGACGTAGCAGGGCACTGCAGGGCGTAGCAGGACGTAGCAGGGCACTGCAGGGCATAGAAGGACATAGCAGGGCACTGCAGGGCATAGCAGGACGTAGCAGGGTACTGCAGGGCATAACAGGACGTAGCAGGGCACTGCAGGGCATAGCAGGACGTAGCAGGGTACTGCTACGTAGCAGGGCACTGCAGGGCATAGCAGGACGTAGCAGGGCACTGCAGGACGTAGCAGGGCACGGAGCAGGACCACGGTGGCAGGGTTGGTAGATGAATCTGACGACTATGAAGAGAAGCAGAGAAGAGAAGGGGTGCCGTGTCTGTAGCTATACACCCTCCCCTGCCGGTCTACGCGAACGCTGCAACTCCTCACTCCCTAACTATACGCTTTATCAAAGAGGAGATTAAGTTTTTCTTCCCCAGCCATACTTGAAATGTTCTATATGCGTTGATTAAGTAATCTCTAACAATATCAATTATCAAACGGCCGATATATCAGGGTATTGGAACAACTCTGATGGATACCGTTTTTTCTCTTTATCTTCCTGTTGACTGTTTGCTGACATTGACCAAACAGAATCTTTCAATGGGACCTTTTCATAATGAGGTCATTCTGCTGCTGTGGGTGTCCTCTACATCCAAAAGGATAAAAGAAGTCGCAACGAAGTTTCAGCTCAGTTAGGACAGATTCAGTCTGACTGCAGTGGGTGTAAGCTCAAATTTACACAATGTCACAGATGTTTTATTAATAATTTGTAACCTGAACATTATGTTGAACTAAATGGTACATTTGGGGGTGTTTGATAAACTGTTTCCATGATAATGAATCTGTTTAGTATTACTACACTGACTTATGTTCATGTGTGCTTGGTGTTTAAGTTGTACGTTGTGCCAACCCAGTCCAAATTTAAACTAGTTACATATAGATTTACAAATGTAGAACAAAAGTTAACATAATTATTTGTTGGTGTGCACAGTCTTATTGTTATAAACCGAGGTGAGGACCATGATTAACTCTACACAGTTTTCATATTTCACACTTGCTGCCTATTTTGACACCGGGGGTTTTAAATACGTTTTTTTCTTACTTATATTGTCTTCATATGTTTTCATAGTTTGTGCTAATATGTTGCTGATTGTTGTTATCTGTAAGAACAGAAGCTTACATGAACCTATGTACCTTTTTCTGTGCAGCCTGTTTGTAAATGAACTGTATGGTAGTACAGGGTTGTTTCCATTCCTTCTGGTTCAGATCCTCTCTGACATTCACACTGTTTCTGCTCCCTTCTGTTTCCTGCAGATTTATTGTTTGCACTCTTATGGAGTTATAGAATTTTGGACCTTATCCATCATGTCTTATGACAGATATCTTGCTATCTGTTATCCTCTACAATATCACGCTCGTATGACATCTAAAAAGATTGCCGTGCTTATTGCTCTAACATGGTTGTACTCTTATCTTTTCTATATTGTGATGGTATTTGGTCTGACTGCTCCTTTACAGCTGTGTGGAAACATTATTAACAAAGTGTACTGTGACAGCTATAATGCTATCAAACTGGCCTGCTCTGACACAACAGCTATTAACATTTTTTGGACTTGTTTACATGCAGGGATGGGGCCGATCCGATCCAGTATCGGTATCGGGACCGATACCAGCGAAATTCGGGTATCGGATTTTCCCGATCCAACCTGCGGAGATTTCCGATACCACGAGCCATGTCTGCACTTTAACGTTGTCTGCTGAAATTGCTCCAAAAGTGATTCCTGCTGGCTGGTCTGCTGGTTGGCTGCAAACTGTGGAGTACATTTCCTGCGCGGCTCAATGAGACACAGAGTTATGAGACACGTCCCCGCTCAGGAAATCCATTCCGCAGTTTGCAGCCAGCTAGCAGGTTAGTAGCATGAGCAGCATTGTGGCTAGCTCGATGCTATCCTGTGTGTCCGCTGTTTGGAAATACTTCACACTGGAAACACCGCAGAGCAAGACAGCAACATGCAAAAACAAAACAGGACTTTCACAACCGTCTGTCTGCCGGTGTTGTCGCTGGCTTGTGGCGTTTCATTTCCCCGTTGTTGCGTCCTCCAGAGACCGCTGATCGTGTCCCGACGGCCGCTTTTTCAGAGCAGCCGCTGCGCAGCCGTGAAAACAGAGGTGTGTGTGTGTGTATGTGTGTAACTAAGTGTGTGTGTAAGATGTTTACAGTTATTGCACTTTTCTTACATTTCAGATATTTGACATTTTAAAACGTTGATTTGTTGATGCTACAAGAGCCAGTGTGCTTGATTTGCGCTGTTCACACACTGTTTTATTGAGTGTGTGTGTGTGTGTGTGTGTGTGTGTGTGTGTGTGTGTGTGTGTGTGTGTGTGTGTGTGTGTGTGTGTGTGTGTGTGTGTGAGAGATTTTTACACTTGCACTTTTCTTATATTTCAAGACTCAAGTATTTGACATTTTGGGAATGTAATACATATTGACATGACAATCAATTTGAAACCCTTACAGTTGCATATCTGTTTTCAGAATGAGATTTTTCCTGTTTTTCTGACTTCCTTTTCTGACCTTATACTGACCTCAAGTTGCCTTTTGGGACATACATGCATACGTACGTCCATATCATACTTGCCCGTTGAGAGGAGTTTATTTCAGCATCATATAAAATCAACAATAATGATAATAATAATATTAAAGCAAACAGCTCTGGTATCGGAATAGTATCGGTATCGGCCGATATCCAAATTCAGGTATCGGGATCGGATCGGAAGTGAAAAAATGTGGATCGGTGCATCCCTATTTACATGTTTACAGTAATCTTTGGTCTTATAATCTTAATTCTTTTCTCTTACATGAGAATTCTTAAAGTGTGTTATTCTGGTTCTAAACAGACCAGACAGAAAGCTCTCAGTACCTGCACACCTCACCTTTTTTCCCTGCTGAATTTTTCTTGTGGGGGTTTCTTTGAAATAGTGCAGAGCAGGTTTAATATGAACTATTTACCCAATATGTTGCGCATTTTTCTGTCATTGTACTGGCTTACATGCCAACCACTCATCAACCCTTTACTGTACGGACTGAAGATGTCCAAAATACGCATTATATGTAGACGTCTGTTGTTTGGGGGGGAAAGGTAACTACAAATGTTAACTGACAATTAAGAGCTTTGATCGTCATAAATAAATAGAAATACATTTATTAAATGAGTTACCTTTGACAGTACTTTTGTCAACTGTATCTATATAATGTGACAACCTGTAACTCTGTGTTTTATTAAAACACAGATGACAAGGATGAGTTGACTCATTCAGCAAAAGGTTTCCTTTAAATCACCAAAAGGAGATTCATGCAAAATTTGGTTTTGGTTTTTAGTAATAATTTTTTTGTTATTTTATTGTTATCAGACTCCTGTTGCCACTTTCCTCCTCTGTTCTGCAGATATTTAAATCAGCTCTTTTCCATTCACTCTTTGCCAGTTTGTCAAAGTCACCATGTGCCTCATGTCCATCCATCCATCCATCCATCGTCGTCCGCTTATCCGTGGTCGGGTCGTGGGGGGAGCAGCTCCAGCAGGGGACCCCAAACCTCCCTTTCCCGAGCCACATTAACCAGCTCTGACTGGGGGATCCCGAGGCGTTCCCATGCCAGGTTGGAGATGTAATCCCTCCACCTAGTCCTGGGTCTTCCCCGAGGCCTCCTCCCTGCTGGACGTGCCTGGAACACCTCCCTAGGGAGGCGCCCAGGGGGCATCCTTACCAGATGCCCGAACCACCTCAACTGGCTCCTTTCGACGTGAAGGAGCAGCGATCTCTAAGGGAGATGCCAGCCACCCTCCTGAGGAAACCCATTTCGGCCGCTTGTACCCTGGATCTCGTTCTTTCGGTCATGACCCAACCTTCATGACCATAGGTGAGGGTAGGAACGAAAACTGACCGGTAGATCGAGAGCTTTGCCTTCTGGCTAAGCTCTCTTTTCGTCACAACGGTGCGATAAACAGAATGTAATACCGCCCACGCTGCGCCGATTCTCCGACCAATCTCCAGCTCCATTGTCCCCTCACTCGCGAACAAGACCCCAAGGTACTTAAACTCCTTCACTTGGGGTAAGGACTCATTCCCTACCTGGAGAAGGCACTCCATCGGTTTCCTGCTGAGAACCATGGCCTCAGATTTAGAGGTGCTGATCCTCATCCCAGCCGCTTCACACTCGGCTGCAAACCGATCCAGTGAGTGCTGAAGGTCACAGGCCGATGATGCCATCAGGACCACATCATCTGCAAAGAGCAGCGATGAGATCCCCAGCCCACCGAACTGCAACCCCTCCTTACCACGACTACGCCTCGATATCCTATCCATAAATACTACGAACAGGATTGGTGACAAAGCGCAGCCCTGGCGGAGGCCAACCCTCACCTGGAACGTGTCTGACTTACTGCCGAGAACCCGGACACAGCTCTCGCTTTGGTCATACAGAGATAGGATGGCCCTGAGAAGGGACCCCCTCACCCCATACTCCCGCAGCACCTCCCACAAAGTCTCCCGGGGGACCCGGTCATATGCCTTCTCCAGATCCACAAAACACATGTAGACTGGATGGGCATACTCCCAGGCTCCCTCCAGGATCCTTGCTAAAGTAAAGAGCTGATCCGTTGTTCCACGCCCAGGACGGAATCCGCATTGTTCCTCTTCAACCTGAGGTTCGACTATCGGCCGAACCCTCCTTTCCAGCACCTTGGAGTAGACTTTACCAGGGAGGCTGAGAAGTGTGATACCCCTGTAATTGGTACACACCCTCTGGTCCCCCTTTTTGAAGAGGGGAACCACCACCCCGGTCTGCCACTCCTTAGGCACCGTCCCAAACTTCCATGCAATGTTGAGTAGGCGTGTCAACCAAGACAGCCCCTCCACACCCAGAGCTTTCAGCATTTCTGGACGGATCTCATTAATCCCTGGGGCTTTGCCACTTTGGAGTTGTTTGACTACCTCAGTGACCTCCACCAGGGAAATTGACGACAATCCCCCGTCATCCTCCAGTTCTGCCTCTAACAAAGAGGGCGCATCAGCTGGATTTAGGAGTTCCTCAAAGTGCTCCTTCCACCGCCCTATTACCTCCTCAGTTGAGGTCAACAACGTCCCACCCTTACTGTACACAGCTTGGATGGTTCCCTGCTTCCCCCTTCTGAGGTGGCGGACGGTTTTCCAGAAGCGCCTTGGTGCCGACCGAAAGTCCTTCTCCATGTCTTCTCCGAACTTCTCCCACACCCGCTGCTTTGCCTCTTTCACGGCAGAGGCTGCAGTCCTTCGGGCCCTTCGGTACCTTGCAACTGCCTCCGGAGTCCTCTGGGATAACATATCCCGGAAAGACTCCTTCTTCAGTTGGACGGCTTCCCTGACCACCGGTGTCCACCACGGTGTTCGAGGGTTACCGCCCCTTGAGGCACCTAAGACCCTAAGACCACAGCTCCCTGCCGCAGCTTCAGCAATGGAAACTTTGAACATTGTCCACTCAGGTTCAATGCCCCCAGCCTCCACAGGGATGCACAAAAAGCTCCGCCGGTGGTGTGAGTTGAAGGTCTGTCGGACAGGAGCTTCCTCCAGACGTTCCCAATTTACCCGCACCACCCGTTTGGGCATACCAGGTCTGTCCAGAGTCTTCCCCCACCCCCTGACCCAACTCACCACCAGATGTGATCAGTTGACAGCTCCGCCCCTCTCTTCACCCGAGTGTCCAAAACATACAGCCTCAGATCAGATGAAACGATTATAAAATCGATCATTGACCTTCGGCCTAGGGTGCTCTGGTACCAAGTACACTTATGAGCACCCCTATGTTCGAACATGGTGTTTGTTATAGACAATCCATGACTAGCGCAGAAGTCCAATAACAGACAACCACTCTGGTTTAGATCAGGGAGGCCGTTCCTCCCAATCACGCCTCTCCATGTATCTCCGTCATTGCCCACATGTGCGTTGAAGTCCCCCAGCAGAACTATGGAGTCCCCCTCCGGAGCCCCATACAGGACTCCATTCAAGGTCTCCAAGAAGGCCGAATACTCTGAACTCTTGTTTGGTGCATATGCACAAACAACAGTCAGAGTTTTCCCCCCAACAACCCGCAGGCGTAGGGAGGCGACCCTCTCGTCCACCGGGGTAAACTCCAACGTTGCGGCGCTCAGCCGGGGACTTGTGAGTATCCCCACACCCGCCTGGCACCTCACACCCTGGGCAACTCCGGAGAAGAAAAGAGTCCAACCCCTCTCCAGGAGTACGGTTCCAGAACCGAGACTATGCGTAGAGGTAAGCCCCACCAGATCCAACTGGTAGCGCTCCACCTCACGCACAAGTTCTGGCTCCTTCCCCCACAGCGAGGTGACATTCCATGTCCCCAGAGCCAGCCTCTGCTGCCCGGGTCTGGTCCGTCGAGGCCCCTGACCTTCACCGCCACCCGTGTGGCAGCACACCTGACCCCAGCGGTTCCTCCCACAGGTGGTGGGCCCATGGGCTAGAGAGATAGGTGCCACGTAGCTTTTTCGGGCTGTGCCCGGCCGGGCTCCGTGGCAAACCCGGCCACCAGACGCTCGCTGACGAGCCCTCCCTCTGGGCCTGGCTCCAGACGGGGGCCCCGGGCTTCCTCCGGGCAGGGTCTCTCTATCCCTTCCTCGTTTTTTCATAGGGTTTTTTTAACCATTCTTCGTCTGGCCCCTCACCTGAGACCACTTTGCCATGGGAGACCCTACCAGGAGCACAAAGCTCCAGACAACACAGCCCTCAGGTTCATAGGGACACCCAAACCTTTCCACCACGATAAGGTGATGGTTCCCGGAGAGGAAATCTTAAAATATATTCTAAAGGCTGAAAGCAGTAGTTGATGCGCCTCAGTTGATGCTTCTTTGGCGCACTTCAGGCATCAGATTTGAAGCCCCAACACCACACAACCAGCAGTATTTTAGCAAAGGTGGCTATTTAGACAAAGGTTTTGTATGTTACAGATCCCCCTATCAGTGAGGGCAGAAGACTTTCTCCCTTGACGGACAGGGTTGTATACCTCCGTAAGAATAGCTGATTTCTTGCGCAGTGAAGTGCGGTGCCATGTCATTTCTCCAAACGCTCCATTGTTCCGACCTCTCAACAACCCGAAAAATTCCCTTTGGTCCTACAGCCCACTAGTCCGACGTCCACGAAACCCACTATGGCCACGCCAAGACCCACCCTTCGACAGCATTTATTGGCCAGGCGTCTATGCTTACGCAAGGTAACGTAAGCCCATTTGTACAGGTCCTATCCCCTGACCAATCGGCTATCCTAACCTTAACCTCTCAAGATCAAATGCCTAACCCCAACCAATCGAGCTGCTTCGTAGTGCGAGTCTTGACGTGGCCATAGTGGGATTCATAATTTAGCCACCAAAGGGACGTCGGACAAGTGGGCTGTAGGACCGAAGGGAATTTTTCGGGTTATTGAGAGGTTGAAACAGTGGAGCGTCAGAGAAATGGGCAGTCCCTGTAAAACACTGCGGCGGGCATTTTTGTGCATCCTATGAAATAGAATCCTTCTGTCGCCACTGTGCTTGAGTATACATTGATTAATATAAATTTTGATTCGAGCGCATTACAATAACTTTCTCCAAACATGTAGTGCGGCTGCAGAAAAAAAAATAGCTTTGGTCTCACTGCGTTCTCATTTTGATGCTCCAAAATTGACGCACGTCATATGTGCTTTCTGTGCGTTTGGGTCTTAAAACATACTGGCAGTGATCTGGTTAAGAGCCTGACACTAGGTTCTGTACAGGCTGGAGTGGACAAATAGATTTTTGGTTCAAGCGAGTAAAGAGGCTGTTGCAATAATCCAGGCGTTTAATTTGTACCATAAACTGTTCCACTGTTTTCCTTCCTAAACATTTATCTGTGTGAACCAGCTTTGAGCCAATCCTCCTTCCCTCCTGTAGAATCGGGTCTGTGCAAATATACCCTGGCTCCAAAGGCCAGAGTCTTTCTGACCTCTTAGGTCAGCTTCTACTGCTTTGCCCTTTTGTGTTCGTTGATTGGTAGACCAGAAAATGAATACTCAGGATTCGTTCAGGTAAATTATAAGATCTCTTTAGTAAAATGATAAAATGATATTGCAAGAATACAACTATATGCATATAGTTCATTAGTTCCTTCAAGACTCTTCTCACCCTAACACCAACAGCGTCCTTCCAGATCTAACACCGGACCTTTCCTTTCCCTATCGTTTATTCGTCTTCGGGTTCCTCCTTCCGTCCTTGCGTCTGAGTCAGACTTTCAGTGTCCGGGAAGATAGCGAAGTTGCGCACAATCCCTGGGATTGTTTTACTTCTCGTCTCCTCTTTGATCAAAACACTGTCTGTTACTTTAGGACACAACATTAGGGTCACTCTGCCCCAAATGTGTATCATAGTGTTATTCAGGAGCGCTTTTGCTCCAGTAAATCTGACCCCATCTTAATCTTATTTCATCAAAGAGGAGAAGAGAACTAAGCCTTCCCAGGCAACAGGACATTTTACATCTTACACGCTCTTTTTCCACGGCACACGCTGTGGAACATTACCACTAAAATGAGTAAAACAAACAACATTATCACTCTTCCGAGAACTAAGTATGTCCTAATGACAATTCAGTAATCTGCAATAAACAGTTAAAATAACAATCAAAATTGTAGCTATGATAGCAGAGCGGTGTGGTGTGTGTGTGCCTTATATGTAGGTTTTAGCCACTACTGTAAGCTGCAAGATTACATTGCCCCTATGACTATACTTGATGGTTACAATTATTATGTGGAAATGTCTAAACATCATGTGTATTTCTGAAACAAGCATTCATTTATTAAAAATCACACTACTAAGATCCTACTTCAAACCTATGTCTTGCTTAAGGCTACATTGACTACGAACTGATTTACAGCTCCCCGCAAACTAACTGTGAAACAAAGGAGGAAGTCTCTGATAGCAGATAAGAGGATAGAAAAACAGTTGGAGATAGGACAGGTGGGACTCTGGGAGAGGGGGGCTCTGGGTGGTGACAGGGAGCAATTTAGACCCAGCGTGACTGTACTCCTTCCTCCTCGTCAGAGGAAGTGTCAGTCTCGTTCAAATGGCACCCATAGTTGACATGGCGAATAGGTTCAAATGTGGCTAACATCTGGTAGGCGGGGGGAGCACCCTCTTTTGATAAGGCCGTAATTATCAATCTGTTCATTAGAGTTCTGAGACAGGGGATTGCACAACAGCTGCAACACACCAGAATGCCGGAAAATATAGAAATGGAAACTAATACAGAAGTCACCATGTTTTTCCATTTACCGATCCAGGTTTCCATCCAGTTGGTAAAGATGTTATTCTCTATGCCAGAGTTTTTACGCTACCGTCAGGGGCTGTATTGTTAGGGATTAAAGTGCAGCAATGATCGATCTTAATGTAGGCACAGGCACCTCCTTTCTCTGCCAGGAGCATGTCTAGAGCCATCCTGTTTTGTAACGTCATCAAACTGGTGGAGCGTAATTGTTCCGCCAGACTGTCGATACCGTCCCTAAAATAATTAATACATCTTTGAGAATTATAGTATATATAGTTAATCCAATCTACGTTCTTATTGATTGTTGGCCATAGGAATATTGATTCCCAACCGGCTGCAATTTGATTCCTAGCTTTGAATTCATTTGGAACTCCTCGCGGAATTCCTATTGGATCCATCCAAATACTACTGTCGAACATGCCCTTAGGTTTCTGATTGGAATTAAAAATGGGCTGATCCATGGCCCTGCGGCGTCTGGAAGTAGTGTGGCGATTGTGCATTTCGCTGATAACACCTGTCATATCTGGGGAAGCAATCAAACTTACCGGCATCAAGAGCTGTACTAATGTGCAGGAACCCTGCCATTTGTTGGGTAATTTGTTCCTCAAACGCTTGTCCCCACATAACCACCAGATGTCAGCCACATTTTGACTAACAAAGCTATTGGCCGTAAAGTGCAAGTTATAGTCGGTAACGTTGTAAGTGAGGTTGCAAAAGGAGTCGTCTAACAATTTTACATTGGCATCAAGCGGTCCATCTCGAAGGAAGCAGGTGTAATTACCTCTAAGCACTATAGCAGCTGTTGACTCTGGGACCACAGGATACAGGAAACATAGAGTCTGGCATTTACCAGACAAAGGTCTGTCGCTTTGGTGAAGTAACGTAGTCATACATTGCAAGCCTAACGGGTCATTTTGCATATTAAGTGGAAATGGTGCAGTGCCTAGTTGAGGCCGAGCAGATGCACAAACGTAACAATCAGTCTTGCTGTGTTTTCTGACTGTGTACATTATCCAATCCAACCAGCTATTTCTATCGCCATACCGTGTCTCTATTGAAGTTAAATCCCTGTCGCTTAGCTCATCTAAGTAAGTTATTCGGGGATCTAGGAGAGGAGTAGACGTTACAGTAGTGAAGGGAGTGCGAGGTGAAAAGGGAACACTACGTGAGGCAATGTCTTCAACCGATTGGGGGGTGGTATGGATTTTGGCGTGAGGGGGGAGGTGGCTTAGTCACTTGCTTATCATAAGTCTCAATTCTAAACTTTCCCATTGGATCCGAGCTTCTTACGTCTACTCCCAACCAGTAAGTTCCATTATCTGTAGATGTGTGCGTTTTTTAGGGTGATTATTAGAGGGGCGCATGAACCAATCTTTGGCCGTTGATGTATGATTGAGAACCTGGTTTTGAATTCGTTTTCTAAGGTCTTGGGAGGGTTGTACCCCCAGTCTGGTCCAGTGTTAGCAAACACCTGATTCCAGTATCTGCAACTATCAACACATGCATAGACTGTACCTATACGGTATTGATCACATTTCCAATAGTAGTGTATTTCGCTGCAGGCTGCTATGGCACACAGATCTACTGAGACTGACACGGTTTTACCTCTCTCTACTTAAATGGTTGTTATGCCTTCGGCTTTGGTGATCTCATGAGGCACAGACACAGAACGTTTAGAGAGATGGTGTGTGTTGAGTGCCGCAGTTGTGGGCAAGGTGTAGTTGAGGTCTAATTGTCCTTGTAACCTAGCCTATCGAATTTCCCACCACATGTATCCAACTAGGATTAAGCTAATAATAGCTAGAATCCCCTTGGCCAACCTCCCTAGGGGGTTCTGTTGTTGTTGCCACATCTTGTGGATCCGTTTCCACCTGATCCAAAGGTCTTGCCCCTTGCGGATCAGAGGCTCTGGCACACAAAGTCTGGTGATACCAGTTTGATCCCTTCTTTATTAATCTCACAGAGTGTGATGTGGTCTCTTCTACCTGGTGTGGTCTGGTCCACCTGGGCTCAGTCCACCGTCGTTTTAGAACTCGTAGCCACACCCACTCTCCCTCTTTGATGGGATCTCTGGGTTCCTCTGGGGCATCAGCCTCAGTTTTATCTTGGATCTGGTGAGACAAAGAACTGACAAGTGCTGTTAGTGAATTGTAGTACTCACCTGGAGATGTTGTCAGTTGCTCTTCACTGAGTGCTGGGATCTCTGCAGAGATCATTACTCTCCCTGTTAACATCTCATGAGGGGAGAACCCTGTAGAGCTGTTCACTGATGCTCTCATGCTCATTAGCACTATAGGCAAAGCTTCTGGCCACTTCATTCCAGTTTCTTTACAACATTTGGCCAGTTTTTCCTTGAGGGTGCGGTTTGCCCTCTCCACTTTACCCTGGCTCTGGGGATTGTATACACACCCATATGCATGCTCTATCCCCAACATTTTTTCAACAGCAGCCAGATCTTTGCTAGATAAATGGGATCCATTATCTGATCTAACAATCCTAGGCAAGCCATATCTAGGAATGTGTTGGTTCATCAGATATTTTATCACAGTCTTGCTATCCTCGTTCCTGGTAGGATAGCCTCCACCCATTTTGTGAAACAGTCAATTATGACCAACAGATATCTCATACCTGCTACGCGCTGGTCAGATCCCATGTCTGTGTAATCAATCATTATTTCTGACCACGGAATCGATGGCACTGATATGTTCCCATGGTAGATTTCAGTGTGGCGCATACGTTGTGGTGATTACATGTTGTACACTGGGAAACGTAGTATCCTACAGATTCAGCCAGGTATGGATGCCACCACGTACATTCCATGTTTCTCACTGTCTGTGTTTTTCCACAATGAGTTTGTCCGTGTGCTTGTTTGATCAATAAATGAAGGAGACCCGAAGGTGCGACGATCTTACCATTATGGGCGCGCCAGATTTTATCTTTTTTGATAGCTCCTCTATCCGTCCACACTCCCCACTCATTCGCCCCAGCTTTATTCTGAAATGTTATGTCATCAATAGTTAGTGGTGGCTGTTGTGGTTCGGGAGAATCAGTCACTTGCATAGCCGCCATTTGGTAATGTTTTGGCCCATAATCAGCTGCTTTCTTGGCTGCTTCGTTTGCAGCCTAATTTCCCTGTGTGATGTGATCTTTCTCTTTCTGATGTCCTTTACATTTCAAAACTGCCACTTTCTGCGGAAGTTGCAGATTGGTTGCCAGTTCTGTGATGTTGTCTTGATGTTTTATGGGGGTACCTAAGGCTGTTACCAACCCCCCTCGGTACCACCTGCTTAGTTCATAGTGGACAACACTATGAGCATAGGCTGAGTCAGTGTAGATGTTCACTATCTTTCCCTTGCTCCATTTTATTGCTTCTGATAGTGCTTTCAGTTCTGCCCTCTGTGCTGAGGGCTTGTGAGTGATTTTGCCTGAGACCACTGTTTCGTGTGCCTCCCCTCTTTTGTATCTTGTTGCTGGATACACTTCCTGTTTTAAACTGCATATGCTGCTTTTAGTGCCTCAGTATCGTGTCTAAACAACAGCCGTCGGTATAGAATGTTATGGGACCTTCTTCCTCTGAAATTGCTTCACTGAACAAATCTGTCCTTAGTTCCACATCTGTCTCTGTTTTGCTCTCACAGCAATGTAGCTCACCTACCATCATCCCTTCTGCCATGTTTATTCCATCGTGCGTGAAAATGAGGTTGGGCATGTTCAGAATGCGTTCTACTCGTGATGCCCGTGTGCCAGATAGAGTGAATGCTTGTGAAGAGAGGAACGCGACTACTGAGTGTGTCATTAAGACTGTTAGTTGATATCCCATGACGATGTGTGCAGTTTTTTGAATGGCTTTTGCCACACCGGCGGCAAATTTGACGCATGGTGGTTGGCTGATTCCGACGGAATCGAGTTTCTGACTGTAGTAATATAGTACCTTTCTGTTTCCCTGTTTTTTCTGAAACAGACAGGCGTTCACCACGCCTTTCCTTTCAGAAACATCCAAAAAAAATGGGGGTTTGTAGTCTGGTACCGCGAGAGAAGTAGCACAGGCTAAGTCTTGTTTCAAAAAGACATAATGGTCTTAAGTTTCTTTCGACCACGTGAGAGGACCTGTGAGGTTACAATGGCCAACTGAGGAGATCATAGCGCGGAATGGGGTAATGCGGTCAGTGAAATCTGCGATGTAGTTTCTACTGTAACCGATTAAACCCAAGAATGATAGCATGTCTTGGACTGTTCACGGGAGAGGATGATGTAGGATGGAGTCACAATGACTGGAGGATATGTTTCTGGAGCCCTGTGATATCTCTCTTCCCAGGAAAGTTACCACTGAACGGCAGAGTTGGAGCTTATTTTTACTTACTTTAAAACCGTGTCAAGCCAGTAGCTCCATAATAGTCATGGTGAAAAACAGACATAGCTCTGCTGATGGTGCTGCGATAAGTAAGTCATCTACGTACTGGACCAACAAAACTTCTGGTGGAACGTCTATGTCTAGAATGTTTCTCAAATGTTGATTGAACAGACCAGGGGAGAGTACAAAACCCTGAGGCATCTGCTTGTGTGTGTACTGTTTTCCCCGAAATGTGAATGCTGAATACAAAAATGTCTTGTAGATGTAAAGCTACTGGTAAGCAAAAGAATGCGTTAGCCAGGTCTATCACCGTAAACTGCGAGTGTGTAGGAGAGAGTGATGAGAGATTTGCATGGGGATTTGGTACCTCTAGAGGTGGTGTTGCCACAACTGTATTCAGGACTCTTAAGTCCTGAACCATGCGGTACTTATCCGTGGTTCCCTTTTTTACCCTGGGCCAGATTGGTGTGTTCCAAAATGATGTACATGGTCTCAGCACACCAGCTTTTAGCAACCCTGAAATGGTATCTGCAATACCAGCTTCAGCCTGAGGGTCGATTGGATATTGGTATTGGTAAATGGGAGTAGTGCCTGGCATTATGTCAAAAATAACTTCTGTGGACTGAGTGTGGCCCACGTCAGTGGGGCTGTTAGACCACAGCGATGCAGGGAGAGTGTCAAGCATTGCAGCGGCGGATGGATGGTCTGTGCGCTCCCTACCATGAAATCTAGATAGCTGTTCATGTTGTATAACAACTTGATCCAATCAGTGAGAGAGTGGAGGCGTTTTACCATTGGGCCCAATTGCCTTGCTTCAAATTTAGCATGAATGGCCAGTGATACATGAGGGTAACTGTCAGTTAAACAATACCAATCATGTTGTTCATCAGTAAGTGTTACCTCTGATGCTACCCCCTCCTTTCCAACATACAAGCAAGGGGACGAAATATCCCAAGGAGCATCCAGAATGTCTGAAATTGCATCCTCATACACCTCATCAGGTGTCCTCAGGTAGTTCAATGTGACATGATAAGGGTCGACAGGTGGAATGTAGGGATGCAATGAAGTAATCCATGGCTTCCAAGCCATGAACAAGGAGAAAATGCCTCCCCCTTGTGGCGTTTCTGGTTTCAGTAATCCCCAGTAGATGTCATCAGTTTCACTTGGTGGGGGATTGTTCAGGGGGGCAACAACAAGATTCTTTGTGATATACATTGAAGTGTCTGTACAGTGTAAAATCCGTCCCATCCTTCAACGTGACAGTAAGACCCAGCGGGCCCCACAGAATAGAAGCTCCTAGTTTTTTCAAAATGTCTCTTCCCATCAGATTGACAGGACAGGTTCTCGTGAAGAGGTATGAATGAGAAAACTCTACCGGCTCCAACGTAGTAGGTAGAGGATTGGTAAAAAACAAAGTTTCTGCTTGACCCGAGAACCCTGATACTGAGGTGCTGTGTTGTGAGAGCGTCAGACCTGGGAGTGGAGTGATGATAGTGGAAAACCGTGCACCACAGTCAACCATCATATCCACAGGTGTATTAAGGACACGACACGACAACATTGGGTCTCCAAGACCAGCTTGTGGGGCCGTAGGGTTCTCTGGGCAGCCCTATTGGGGACGGGTCCATTGTGGAGCCTGATGTGAAGTGGGCAGAGCCTGTGGGTTAATCACCTGAAGGCCTGTTGGCTGTGGGGGGTAGTACACGCCTTGCTGTAATGAGCATTGGTTAGGTCCAGGGGTCCCTGCTGGTTGGAAAGGGTAATACATTCCTTGCTGTTGTGCAACCTGCCATTTTTGAGGACAATCCCTGGCAAAATGTCCTCGGTCACCACATGTGTAACACAGCTGTGGTCTCTGATCCCCCCCCACCCCCCCCTTTTTACCCCTCCCTCTACCACGCCCACGGAACTGACCCTGAGGAGGCTGAGGAGCATATGGATGATACATTTGGGGTGTCTGTTGCTGTGGGGGAGATAGCATTGGAGGTCCCACTTGTGGGGCCTGCATGTCTGTTTTTTCTTTCTTTGTTTTGTTAAGGGCATCTTCTGCCTGTTTTAGTTGTAATTTGAGAAGTTTAAGCTGTATGTCAGATACAGAGTCATGATCTTTCTTAGTGTTCACTCTTTCTCTGTTCATGTGATGGCACACCAGATCCATCCACTCGTCAATATGCTTTCGTGACTGTCCCTGCATGTCTTTAACTGCCTGTTGTACAGTATCAGAAAGTCCTGCTAGAACAGCAGTCTTAAACAACAGCCTGCTGGCAGTATCATGATTAGGGTGAGTGTTGGTTGCATCCACCCACTCATTTTGTGCACGTCTTGCATACTGTTCAGGCGTCTCATCGGGTTTTGGCTCTATTTTGGCTAGCATTGCTTTCTCCCCAATGGGGGGAAATACGGCCCTCATGGCCTTCCATACCTCTGTTCTGAATTTTGTGAAAGAGCTGGCGTCTGGGAAGTTTGAGGTCCCAGTCCCATGCTCTATTTTAGCTAGCAGGGCAGTTGATGAAGATGTGCTTATTAAAGCTCTGATGTCCCCTAAAGCCAAACTTAGGCCTCTGGTGTGTCTCTGAGGCCCCATCCAGACGAAGACGTCAGGATGAAAACGCATCCGTCTTCCCTGGATTCGGTTCAAGAAAATTCACGTCCACATGAATCCATATGTAAATGACTCAACACAGTACTTCATATGCCAGGCCTGTAGGCGGCGCTGTTACTGCTACAGAAATTAACGGAACGAAGAAGAGCAGCCTTCAGTGACTTCCTTTCATAACATGACTGTTAGCTAGTTCTCTTAGCTTAACACATCCATGGACTAGACTTTAATAACTTGCTAGCTAGCACGCTAACGCTACGTGTGTAACATCGGCAGTCACACAAACATGAATGATCCGATGTCTTTTTGATAATCTAGCTACACGTTTTTCTTGCAGTAGCCTTTCTACAATAAGCCGTGCTAAAAGTTACTATAATCCGTTCAAGGAGTTGATGAGCAGACAGATTAGCGAGCTAGTTGATAAATTCTCTACTTCCACTTTATAAACAGCATTGCGTTCCTGTTAGCCGTCAGCTGGGTTGAAGGCGGACAGCTGAGGGCTGAGGTGTGTGGGGATGACATCATCGATACGCACGTATGCGGTTTCGCCGTACACACGAATCCAAACGTGAGCCAGCTTTTTTTTTATTCACCCTGGGACCAGGTTTCAAAAAAGTGCGTTCAAGGGCAGTGCGTTTACAGGATTCGTGTGGACAGTCGGCCCAAACGATGCAAAAGATGTGCGTTTGCATCAAAATAGGTCTTCGTCTGGATGGGGCCCCAGTCTCCCTAATCCACGGCCCAGCTCCATGATGTACATCTGGCAATTTCTTTTGGACTGAGTTGTAGGATAAAATGTCATGTAGCCTGGGATGGCCCCGCTGTCTCCTCCTGTCTGGCATGTGTAAGATATGACGTGTTCAAATTTACTGGAGCAAAAGTGCTCCCGATAAACGCTTGATACACATTTGGAACAGAATGCACTTGCATGAAATATCTTAAGTAACAGAGAATATTTAGGCCATGAGAGAAGAAGAGAATGAGAGCGATCCCAAGGCTAGCGCGCAACTTCGCTATCTTCTCAGAGACAGAAAGTCTGAGGGAGATCTAACCGATTGGCGACCCAGACGCAAGGACGGAAGGAGGCACCCGAAGATGAATAAAACGATAGGGAAAGGCGAGGTCCGGGGTCAGACCTGGAGAGACTTTGTTGGTGACGAGGGTGAGAGAAGTCTTGAAGGAGCTACTGATCCATATGCATATGATTGTATTCTTGCAATATCATTTTATCTTTATTTTACTAAAGAGATCTTATAATTTACCTGAACGAATCCTGAGTATTCTTTTCTGGTCTACCAATCAACGAACACAAAAGGGTAAAGCAGTAGAAGCTGACCTAAGAGGTCAGAAAGACTCTGGCCTTTGGAGCCAGGGTATATTTGCAAGGACCCTTTTCTACAGAGTCCATATCAGTGTGTCGCCATGGCTGATAAGTGACGTGTTTAGGATCCATAGGATTAACCACAAGAGGAGCCATATTGTATGGTTGTTGTTGTTGTTGTTGTGGCATGTTGTATTGTTGTTGTGGCATAGGTGCAACATGTGACTGTGGTGTTACTGCTGATGGACTAAGTGTGACATGACCTGAAGCTAAAAAAGTATGAAACCCAGGTCTCTCTCCCTCCCCCGTGGCTCTGTTCCTTCCTACATCAGCATTAGTACTAGGGCCTGAAAACAGGCTGGATGATGGCACGGGTGTTCTATATGTTTTAGAAAGTTTACTTTTTTGATAACATTAATCAAAGATAATGTCTAACAATATCAATTATCAAACGGTCGATATATCAGGGACATATGGGACCTTTTCATAATGAGGTCATTCTGCCTCTGTGGGTGTCCTCTGCATCCAAAAGGATAAAAGAAGTCGCAACGAAGTTTCAGCTCAGTTAGGACAGATTCAGTCTGACTGCAGTGGGTGTAAGCTCAAATTTACACAATGTCACAGATGTTTTATTAATAATTTGTAACCTGAACATTATGTTGAACTAAATGGTACATTTGGGGGTGTTTGATAAACTGTTTCCATGATAATGAATCTGTTTAGTATTACTACACTGACTTATGTTCATGTGTGCTTGGTGTTTAAGTTTTACGTTGTGCCAACCCAGTCCAAATTTAAACTAGTTACATATAGATTTACGAATGTAGAACAAAAGTTAACATAATTATTTGTTGGTGTGCACAGTCTTATTGTTATAAACCGAGGTGAGGACCATGATTAACTCTACACAGTTTTCATATTTCACACTTGCTGCTTATTTTGACACCGGGGGTTTTAAATACTTATTTTTCTTGCTTATATTGTCTTTATATGTTTTCATAGTTTGTGCCAATCTGTTGCTGATTGTGGTTATCTGTAAGAACAGAAGCTTACATGAACCTATGTACCTTTTTCTGTGCAGCCTGTTTGTAAATGAACTGTATGGTAGTACAGGGTTGTTTCCATTCCTTCTGGTTCAGATCCTCTCTGACATTCACACTGTTTCTGCTCCTTTCTGTTTCCTGCAGATTTATTGTGCACACTCTTATGGAGCTGTTGAATATTTAAACTTAGCCATCATGTCTTATGACAGATATCTTGCTATCTGTTATCCTCTACAATATCACACGCGTATGACATCTAAAAAGATAGCTGTGCTTATTGCTCTAACATGGTTATATCCTTGTTTTGCAATGGTTGTTTTGCTGTCGTTGCGTTCTCCTTTACAGCTGTGTGGGAATGTCATTAACAAAGTTTACTGTGATACACACTCTGTTGTGAAGCTGGCCTGCTCTGACACAAATGCAATTAACATTTATGGACTCATTGCTACTTTTAGCACAATTTCTGTTTCTTTACTGTTAATCCTTTACACGTACATGAGGATCCTTAAAGTGTGTTTTTCTGGTTCTAAACAGACCAGACAGAAAGCTGTCAGTACCTGCACACCTCACCTCGCTTCTCTCATCAACTTTTCTTTCGGAGCTTGCTTTGAAGTATTACAGAGCAGGTTTAATATGAGCAGTTTACCCAATATGTTGCGCATTTTTCTGTCATTGTATTTTCTTACATGCCCGCCACTTTTCAACCCTGTACTGTACGGCCTGCAAATGTCTAAAATCCGTGTCATATGTAAAAGTCTCATATCAAAAGCAGTCTATTAGTATGAAGTAGTCTAACAGGTTTTCTTATTTGAAAAAATGTAATCAGACTCTTTATTTTCTTGAACCGTGCACTGTGTATAATGTGACAAATAAAGTTAATTAAATAAACTTTTCAACCTGTTTTTACTCCGTCAATACAGGAACAAAACATCCTCAATACTCTAAATCTTACATTTATAGAAATTGTAGTGTGTAGTTGTAGTGTCATGTCAGAATAAACTTCTCTAAGGTATTTACTATTGGACATGAAATCACATTTACAATTACACCTAATAGTTAATATTTTTATTTTATATATATATATAATCTCTTCTTGACTATCTCAGACAGTTAACAATTCAGTCAAGAAGGCCTTTGGATTTGCACGACTACTCATTTTTCAGCACATATACATTTGTAGTGTTTGCACAAATCACAAGCATGTGACCTAAGCCATTATTATGTATAGCGCTGCGAAGCTTTATCGATTAGTTGTCAACTATTAAATTACTCTCCAATCTTTTTGATAATCTATTAATCAGTTTGAGCCATTTTTTTGTGGAAAAAAGTAAAACTTATCTGATGTCAGTTTGTTAAATGTGAATATGTTCTAGTGTCTTCTCTCCTCTGAGACAGGAAACTGAACTGACAAAACAAGATATTTGAGGATGTCATCTTGGGCTTTGGGAAACACTGAATAATAATCCACAGATTAATCAACTATGAAAATAACTATTAGTTGCAGCCCTAGTTCACAGAGATATTTAGCTATAACATTTTAGAAGCATATTTCCAGCTTGACTGTTATAAGAACCGTAATGGACCCCAGGGCCTCTATTTTCGTTAATCAAGGTGTGGGGTGCAAAGTAAAGTCAAGTGTGCCATGCCAAAGCATTACTTGGCTTCAGATCAGGCAGGCTGCCGATCATTCCTTTTTCAGTTTATCCATTGGTACCCATGTGAGCAGCTGAGACCAAGATGTTGATTGCCAACACAAACTAACAACCCAGCAACAACAACCAAACAATGTTCTCAAACCATTGATTGCTAATTATCTGCCAGACGTTCGGTTGGTCATGTTGGTAGTTTATGTTAGTGATAATGGGCACTTGAATCCACAAATGCAAAGAAAATCTGCAGAAGAATTTGCTCAGCAATCTATACGAGAAGAGTCTCAGATGCTATTGATTAAATAAATTAAATTAGTTTTGTTAATGATCATTGTTGAATTGTTAGAGCAATAAGTATTATAGTTAGACACATGCACACAAATGCTGCGGAGTAGACCAGTCGTGTTTAATGCTGTGTTCACACCAAACGCAGAGTAAAATATTTGTTTGAAGCGACTACATTCAAAGCCAATGCAAAGACTTGAATAGAGACAAATTCCCTTTTTTTAAATGGGGTATTTAATCCACCCAAGTGTCCTGACCTAAACTGTAAAAGTCTTCCCAAACGTCCTTCTCAATTGTCCTAAATTATTCCGTAAGTATGCCCTTTTGTCCGATGGATACATAGGAAAAATGTTGACATTTCCCGTGCACATGTATTAAAGGGGTGATAGAATGATTATATAGAGTATTTCACACTGTTCGTTAAGGTCTCCTAATAGGTTATGTGACATTGGTTGGGCTGAAAATGGCCCGGGTGCTGTTCTATGGGCCCTAATGCAACCCTGTAAAATAGGCCTGATTGAAATGACTGGTTTTCTGCCTTATATGGTATGCTCATGAATATTTAGATGAGCTGTGCAGTGATTGGTTGAGCGAAGCACACACACACACACACACACACAGAAATTGTATACATTGTTAGCCTGCTATTTAATTACTAAAGTCACTTCTGAGACTTTTATGTGAGAAATCAACTTTGTAGAGGTCAAATATGTGCCGTTTTACAAAAAGTGATGGCTAATAGTAAATTTTGTCCGACTGTGTGTCGGAGTTCAGGAGCTCCGCAGGGTAACGTGACAGAGGCCGGTGCTGCCTGGGTTGAAGCCTCGCCACCCAGCTTGTCCTTTCACAGACCACGCGTACACTTTCGGCATAAATTTGGTATATTTACACTTTGAATTTTCTCACAACATTTATATCACATCTACCCTAAGGTCTTACAAAGCTAACATTTTTGTCCAATTTCAATTCAATGCATTTTTGTGAATTGGAGAGGTCTCGTTAGGAGGAGGCTAGCTAGCTCTCATTGAGCTCCATCCAGCTCACTGCATGCTCTATCAATGAGGCATGGTACCCCTCTCCCCACAAAGCTTGCACAATGGGTCCTCTCTCATGCCCCACTTGCAAGTTTGTTGGGGGTTGGGAGTGTGTCATACACTGATCTCAGCAGGATCCCTTACGCTTATATCCTCCCCTCACAGAGGGGTGTCTTCTTGTTTCTAGGCAGAAACTGTTATCTTCACACGCACGCACGCACACACACGCGCCAGGGTTGGGGCCTCTGTGTGGTGAAACTTACTCTTTGTTCTTGCAACCTTCAAATAATGCACCATTATGCCATGAAAGCCTAAACTGTTTTTATGTCTTGACTAACACAGCTCTTTTGCAACGAGCACATACACACATCCCTACTGTATATAACACCTTCAAGATGGATACTATATGTAATTGCAACAGTTTGGTTCTAGCTCGGGGTGTTCATTAATTTGGTATTTTGACATCCTTTTTAAGCACATTTCCTATCCATTTATATACATACATGTAACACAAAGGAAGTTTACTATTTGACCTGCATAGGAATCATCGACAACCAGCAGGTCCTTTGATGAGCACGTCAGTCTGCTGCTGTCATAATCAGTTGACTTGGAAAGGTTAAAAGTCAGTAGAGACTCAGCTGAGTAGAGCAGAGCAGCAGATGAATGTGAGCATTAAGACAATGTCATGAACTGTGACTCCTCAGGTTTAATCTTTGTGTTGTATAGATTTAGTTTAGTGTAATGGTAAGTTTGGGTTTGTGGCTTATTTCCTTTCATAATGAAGAATGAATCTGTTTACTGTTGCTTCACAGGAGTTTAAAGTGTAAACTACATCCCTACATATCTCTAACTAAATGTCACACAATAGGTAAGTTTAGTTTATCCTCTGAATAATGTTTTGATTTCTTAATGAAGCAAATGAGGGATCATGATAAACTCTACTCAGGTTTTATATTTTGCACTTGTTGCCTATTTTGACACTGGGGCTTTCAAATATTTATATTTCATGATTGTTATGTCTGTATATATGTTAATAATTTGTACCAATCTGTTGCTGATTGTGGTTATCTGTAAGAACAGAAGCTTACATGAACCTATGTACCTTTTTCTGTGCAGCCTGTTTGTAAATGAACTGTATGGTAGTACAGGGTTGTTTCCATTCCTTCTGGTTCAGATCCTCTCTGACATTCACACTGTTCCTGCTCCCTTCTGTTTCCTGCAGATTTATTGTGTGCATTTCTATGGAAGTGTAGAATTTTTTACCTTAGGAGTCATGTCTTATGACAGATATCTTGCTATCTGTTATCCTCTACAATATAACACTCGTATGACATCTAACAAGGTTGCCGTGCTAATTGTGTCCGTATGGTTATACAGTGTACTTACAACGGTTGTCATGATGTCTCTGAGTGTTCCTTTACAGCTGTGTGGGAACATGATTCAAAAAGTGTACTGTGACAACTACTCCATCGTTAAACTGGCATGCTTCGACACAACCGTCAATAACATATATGGACTTGTGTATATGTTTACTGTAATATTTGGTCTTATTATTCTCATTCTTTACTCCTACATGAGGATCCTTAAAGTGTGTTTTTCTGGTTCTAAACAGACCAGACAGAAAGCTCTCAGTACCTGCACACCTCACCTCGCTTCTCTCATCAACTTTTCTTTTGGAGCTTTCTTTGAAATAGTGCAAGGTAGATTTAATATGAACAGTTTACCGATTATGTTACGCATTTTTCTGTCATTGTACTGGCTTACGTGCCAGCCGCTCTTCAATCCTGTAATGTACGGACTAAAAATGTCCAAAATCCGTAACATATGCAGAAGTCTTGCTTTTGGTAAAAGAATGTAGAACAGAGCTATAGGGCTGGACGATATTAGCAAAAATGTTAATCATGATTAATTGAACAATTTTAACTCAATCACGATTGAAAAAACATTGTTTTTGTATTTTTGTTTACTGACAAGGTATGTACAGAAAACATGCTCAACTTTTAACGTTTTGATATTTTTTTCTGATGAAAGAGAGCATGTCTTTGTGATTTTTAAAATACTTGAAGGAAACACAGATGGACTATTTATGATTATTCATTGAATATTAACAGTTGAAATCAAAGCACACATTGCTTGAAAAGAAAATGTCACATTTTCTTTTTAATGTAAAAAGAAATTTTCCTGAAACAGTAGAAAATAAATAACATAAATACATTTTTCTGTAAACAAAATAAATGACGCATGACAGTCATGTTTTGTCGGCTTAACTCATCTTCAGTGAAGCTGTCAATAACATACATGGACTTGTGTCACCGTTTCCTCTGGAATTTGGGCAAATGCCAGAAGGGCCGCCCCCCTTTAGACTCCTATGGCCTACTAATGACAATTTGTCTTTGGTTATTTTTATTTGTTATTTTATGCATGCAGCCACAAATATTCAAGATTGTACTGCGGCAAAGTGCGTGGAAAGATACACTCGGGAGGCAGAGTTACTAATTTCCAAGCTAGGTTATTGATAAAATAGGGCTGGTGTGTTGCAAATGCCAGGGCCGTTTTTTGATCCCAGTCCGTCACTGCTCAACTGTAACGGCTGCTGAAACGGCCGTCACCTCGCCGTGATCGGTGACCGGCTCACACCTTTTATCGGCTGAATTTACTCCTTCGGTGTCGTCTTTACTGAAGACAAAATGTGTCGAAACAACGGACACTACTACACTACTACACACAGTCAAAGTACATGAACAGTAGGGAAAGTATTTACAGGATTTAAAAAAAAAAAAGGAAATGGGAAAATGATGTCGGTTAGAGATTCTGAATTCCAGTTTAATTTACTTTTCGAGTAATTGTCCTTCCCTAATTTAGAATATTTACTGTGTCATCTAACAAAGTTGGAATAACTAGAAAAACGTCAATGAAATGCCCCGATGAAAGTGTTAACAGTGATGATAATGTGTCCCTAATGATGTAAAATTAAGCATGTGAATAAAGTTGGTTTGAATCTTTCACCGACCGTTTTTAGTCACTAAAACATAAATCACCTGAAGGTGACTGTTTCTGTATTTAAAGGATGTATGGTTGGTGAAGTCCGTCTATAGTCTGGACTGTGTAGCTTGTTCATAAGCTGTGTTTTAAATCCTGATATGTGAGAAGAGCTGATGAGCTTAGATCACTGGAGCCTACACCTCTTATACGCTATTTTCAGCAAATCTTATCGAATCATTTTTAATTAGATTAAGATTAAAATTCTCAACAGGATTTTTTGAATTGTAGCTGTGATTGATGGATCAGGACTTTACCCCTGCACTACCCACACCCATCTATCTTTTTCTTTCCGTTGTGACTGTTCAAGGGACATACGTAGACAGACAGACAGAGTTCATAATTCTCAAACTGGGAAATTTCTGAATCTTTATCTGCCATATACACTGGTGCAAGTCTTGTTGTTTCCAGCCGTGGCCATATTATCAGTCAAAACGAGTCGATTTCCGAATGTGGATGAACGGACTCCAGAGGAGGAAATATCGTTCTTATATGAGCTCCTTTTTCAACCACAAGGTCAATATTGTTTTTCACTAACGACAAAACAAAAAATCATCTGTGCATGTATATGGAACTGAGCTTTAGGAGCTTTCCATCTTTACTCTCCTCCCCGTTACGCTGCATTCAGAGATCGACTAGTTTTGACGTCCGGAAACAACAAGAGCTACGGTGAGTTGTTAAAACCTTTCTTTTTAGTAAACTCTGGGTCCACAAACAATGTTCTCAATGCTGAGTGAGGCCCGTTTCACATAGGACGCGCAAGAGGCAGCGCTGCGCTATGAAACCCATTATTGTGTATGGCTTGCGCGCACAACAGCTGATCTGCCGCTGCGCTGAGCAAAGCGCAGCGCAAGCGTATGGCGTTATTTTTTAGTCAAAAGTTATGAGCGTGTAACACATGCTCACAAGCACATTATGTTATTTCACACGCGCAAAAATGAACCTTCAGCTGGCATGATAAAAGTACTCGTGCACAAATTCAACAACCGAGAGGTGTAGGTAGCTGCGAGCGAGCGCCTGGCTACTCTTACTCTGCTTGTACAGTGGAATCCTGCTCGCGCGCAGCGGCCTTCTGCTCGCGGAGTGGATTTCTGCTCGCTCAGCTGATTTCTGCTCGCTCGAGTACATGACTTTTGACAATTTGGGGGCGGAAACCAAGGAGGGCACTGACCCTCTTATGATTGGTCACTTTCACACAGGGACATCCTTGATTGACAGCTCTCATTACAGGAAGCACGGAGTCACAGTATCTGACGGAGTTCAGTCATTCAGTTAACACTGCACAGTGGACGGAATGGCGGCGACACCTGAAGATGTAGATGTAAGTGATATTGATGATATGATGGGGGCTGTGTGTTTGACAGTGTTATAGCAATTTAATCTGAAATTTGTTGAGAATAAACTCATTAAATATTGAGAATAAAGTCGTTGTGTTTCAAGTTTTTTTCTCAATATTTAATGAGTTTATTCTCAACAAATTTCAGATTAAATTGCTATAACACTGTCAAACACACAGCCCCCATCATATCATCAAACACACTTACATCTACATCTTCAGGTGTCGCCGCCATTCCGTCCACTGTGCAGTGTTAACTGAATGACTGAACTCCGTCAGATACTTTGACTCCGTGCTTCCTGTAATGAGAGCTGTCAATCAAGGATGTCCCTGTGTGAAAGTGACCAATCGTAAGAGGGTCAGTGCCCTCCTTGGTTTCCGCCCCCAAATTGTCAAAAGTCATGTACTCGAGCGAGCAGAAATCAGCTGAGCGAGCAGGTAGCCCGCTGCGCGCGAGCAGGATTCCACTGTACAAGCAGAGTAAGAGTAGCCAGGCGCTCGCTCGCAGCTACCTACACCTCTCGGTTGTTGAATTTGTGCGCGAGTACTTTTATCATGCCAGCTGAAGGTTCATTTTTGCGCGTGTGAAATAACATAATGTGCTCGTGAGCGTGTGTTACACGCTCATAACTTTTGACTAAAAAATAACGCCATACAAGCGGCATTTTCCGGCTTGCCGTTCTCGCGCGTGCCGCGGCCAAGGTTAAACATGTTGATTTAGTTTTTTTCAGACACGTGACAGCACGTCACAGCGCACAGCGGCTGCTCTTGCGCGTGCCGCGGTCAAAGTTCAACATGGTTCAACTTTGACCGCGGCAAGCGCAAGAGCAGCCGCGGTGCGCTGTGACATAAGTCACAAGCACCCTATGCTTTCAAAAACCAAAAACAACACAGAATGCACGTGGATCCACAAACGGAACATGGACTAGAGGTTGATTTTAGCCTTCAGCATCTCCCAGAGCTGTACGACACAAGTCCGAGGTCGTACAGAGAGCTCGGACGCAAATCTTGTGTTTATGTGTCCAAAGCAAGTATTTATACCAATGACATACTCAAGCTGACAAGTCCATATATATGCCATTGTTTATACCAAGATAGTGAAACTGCTTTGTGTTGTTGTCCATATTTAACAGTTCACTGTAAGTATAGTCTAATGAACAATGCACGTGAGCACTATTCCATATATGTTAAGTATAATTATTACTGATCTGAGAAATGCGCCGAAGCAATGGAGAAGAACTGTAGCCTACTGTTGTGAGCTGCAAAAACCAAATACCAAGTTGATTATATATGGCTCCATACAGGTACTTGTAAGATATATTTGTATTTGTATGTTTACATTATGTAAAATATGTTTGGACTGATTGACACGTCATGTTCGTTTTCATTGAAGTAGGTAATATGCCTTCACACAGAATAATTACCCATTAACAAGCGTACGTAAACTCCAGTTTTTGAGGAATTAATTGTACTACATATGTATTAAACAAAGTGTTTTCCAGAGTATGAATGGATGATGATGAATGTATGAATTTAGGCTCATATCTTAGATTTATTATACCCGACTGCAATGACTGCAGACCTCTTATGTATGTAAAATGCAATGACACGTAGTTTTAAAATGTACCATCTTATTTAGAAATTAAAATAATCCACACGTCTTCATCTTCATTTTCTTCATTTATTTATTTTTAAACAGGGACAATGTACAATATACATTAACCTTAGACAGGAGAGATGCATTTTACCAGGTTTCCAGTGTAGTCCCTGGGCAGGCTGATGTCAACAAATACATTTACTAACACTTTTACCCCAAAACCAACATTAACATGATGGGAGAGCCGGGACAGTTGAAACATTCCAGTGTTTTCCGAGTGCAGTGATGATAGACAGACTTCCTCAGGTCAACACAGAGCATGTTAACCTCCTTCTATCAGCCAAATATCTTCCTGTTATTTCCTTTAATCACGGAGTTACAGGCGATAAACCAGTTTTGATGGTCGAAAGTAAACTTCATTAGCGGTTACATTTTTTCGATTATTAATGAGTGTTTTTCATTTAAAGGTTCGACTACATGCTTATTCAGTAGACCACTTAGTGTTCTCCACAATCCCAGACTTTCATATTGCATACTTGTTTACATGGAAAGCAAAACAGGTTATAATGGCATATGTTCATGTCTACATATGTCTATATCTATATCTATACGTCTATATGTCTATATTATGTCTATGTCGGGACAGGTCGGGCCCCGACCTGGCTGTAACTCCATGTATTTTAAGTAAATGCACAAATATCTGTGTTTATACAATAATTTATGGAGGTGAGACATGGAAAAGCAGTTTTATAAAAATGAAAATATATTTGAGTCCACCAGGTAGGGGGTCGAGTTTCCCCATGTTATCCTATGGAGACTGACGGGCTGAGTGTAGTTAAGGGGGGTTATTTGGAGTGCAGTGGTCTAACCCACGTAAAAAACGACATTTTCCACAATAGACATACATAATAAACATTATATAAATGGGAACACCTACTGTTCTAGCTATCAAAAAATGGCAGAATCATCCACAGTGCATAATATTTCAATAACCGCGTCATACGCGCTTCATGATGACGGCAATGAGTTGTTAACAGACATTCACAAAGACGTAAAGCCCAGCAACAATCTATGAAACATGACGCACGCCCCACTGTTGCTGTAATAATTCCTGAAAGGTTTTGTTCAAAGCTGAAGATGCAGCTGTATTTGACAGATGACAGGTGGAGGTTGCTAGTGACAAAATATTAGCTTTCAGTGCGATACCATCGCTTTGTAAATTACGTTTAATTAAAATGTGTTTCAACTGTCCCGGCTCTCCCCTACCCAGGCACGGATTTAGAAAGCAGAGGCCCCTGGGCACAAAATCTTAGAGGCCCCCCCTCCCAGAACTCGTGGCCCAAACTCACACAGTATCTTAAATTTTAGAAACAGTAAAAGGAAGCGGTGGGTTTTTCTTTAGTTTAAAACAAAACCACTTTCTCCAACTCCATTTCTTGTGATGTTAACTGTAACAGCAAAGGAGATCTATAAATATCTATAAAACAAAAGACAAAATGGGAATTATCACAGAACAAAATTAACAGAATGTATTGCAATAAAGCAGATTAAAATCTATGAAGGTACAGCCTAATAACATAACTAACAATAACTACAGTCATGGGGATGTAACAGTATGACCTCATGGTTATAGTGACCAAAATGATCACAGTTTTTATTTACTATTGAAAACTGGCTACTAGAACACTGGCCGGCTGTAGGGTGTCAAACTCTCATGTGCTCACACGAAACCTTTTCATGTGAGCACATGAAAGTTTCACGTGAGCACATGAAAGTGTGAGCACATGAAACTTTTTTTTTTTTGCTCATGTCCCCTTAGGGTTCAATATGTGCAATAAGTTTTCAATAACCGTTGAACCAGTCTGGCCCCTGACTAATCTCGGCCCACTGTGTGTTTGAGTTCGACACCCCTGACTTACAGGAAAGCTGTACTTGTGGCAACTATTTTATTCTATGTCATAATTTCCTGAAATGTAATGACAACATAACATTAAAAAAAAATAAAAGAATACAGACTATCACCAGCCTTAACCTTTAATTGATTAGTAGTTTTTATAGACAGAAAATACAGATTACTTTGTTGCTACATCATGACATTACAATCACTATATTTGACTACAATATCCCTAAAAGCTTGTTTTGGGTGTATTTATAATAAATAATATGGGGGGTAATACTCAGGTGTCCACTTGTATATGAATGATATGAAAATGTACCCCAACACATACAGTAATGCTATGCAATGTAGCAAACTGAGAGTAACTTTTTTCATGTAAAGTGGGAATATTTCAATGCATATTCTAAATATATTTAAGAGTTAACCTATAATGAACAATGTGTGTAGCTAATTCTCTGCTTTGGTAGGACGGGCTCACACACACACACACACACACACACACACACACACACACACACACACACACACACACACACACACACACACACACACACACACACACACACACACACACACACACACACACACAGTGTGTGTCACACACACAGCTCGTGCCGAACCCCGTGTGTCCCCGAGCCAAAACCCGCAACCGGTGACAGGCCGCTACTTCTCCGCAGTGAACTGACGGCAGAAGACGAACTTTTAAAATATTATGTGAAATAGACCTATTACGTGAAAGTACACTCAACTAGAGAATTAGTCCCACATAGGCCTATTATGTATTGATAAGCCTAGACCGCGTATCTGATAATAAAAATGAACAGTCAACATTAATACAACAACGTTACATGATTTAAAAGGCAACATATCATACGGGACAGGTCAGAGGAGCTCTAGCTAAATCAGAAAAACATATTTATTTAGGTGGGTTGGTGGACGCAGGTTCAGAAGGCTTCGGCGCCGATCCAGGCATCTATAATTAGCCTATCAAGGTTTTTAATAAGGGGAAAAGTAGGCTAACAGATTCGCCTACGTTTTGAGGCTGTAACTGGTAATGTAGCCTACGTTAACCTACCCGTCACCGCCGGGTCTCTGCCGCCTTCAGCGGTTTCGGTCTCAAGGGGAGTCGGGGACTGTGCTGGGGCGGGGGGGCACTTGGACAGGTGGTGTCTGTCACTCCAGCCGGGCTGTGGTTTTCTGAATTGTCGTGCGACTCGTGCTGGTGCTGATGTTCAGGTAAGACAGGTTCATCTGAAATATTAGCGAGGCTGTGATGCTGAACTCCTCTTCGCTAGCATCACAGCAGGCGCCGCCAGGCGCTTTATTTGTGTCGAGCCGACTTTTAAAAAAGTGGAGATGGTTGGCATATTTCTTCTCATTACATCCTCTCTGCCATCCTTCTCCCTTTTGGCTTTTCGTTTTGTGGCTCCACTGCTCCACCGTTTGTTATGCATGTTTGTTTTTTCGATGTCCTCAACTCTCTTTTTCCCCACACTATCTTCTACCGTCTGTCTTGACTCTTGCCGCTATCAACAGTTTCCGCGGTAACCTGACTCATCGTCATCATCAGACACAGCCGACAGACAAAAACTGATCATGATACTTTTTGTGTGTAAATAAATCATTGCTAACACACATACACACAACACACACACTCATTAATGAATTTTATTTTAATTTAATAAGCAAAAAAAAAAAAAAAAAAAAAAAACACACAGTTTGTGGGGTCTTGGAGGCCCCCTAGAGGTCGGAGGCCCCTGGGCACCGGCCCAATCGGCCCGGTGGTAAATCCGGCCTTGCCCCTACCCTTCATTCATTTACAGATATGCTCCCACATACACACCAGTTACTATACATTATGTCAACATGTTTGTTTTAAAAGAAGACATTTAGGCTATTTATTTTTTTCTATTTAGAGGAGTGTAAGAAAAGGTGGAAGAACCTAAGGGACGGGTAGTGGTGCATGGGGCAGACCAACAAAGTACTTGGAAGTACTTTTCCATACTGTCTTTTCTGGAGCCACACGTCAGGGAGAGACAGTAGAACTGGACTATCGGAATGTTGTTCGTATCCGGGAAATCGTAGAACCGACTCTCGTCAGCAGACTGTCAAATTGCTCCCTGTTGAGCCAAAAGTTCCCCTGGAACCGGTCACAGTGCGGAGCTCCTTCACCAGCCTGAAGTCTGGACCTGAGGGTCTCGTGCACCCACACCCTTGTTGCTGCGGCTGCCTTCCTCCGTCTTCTCCTCCTCTCAATCAGGGCAACTGCCAAGGCTTTCTTTTGGTTGACAGAAAGAAACCTCTTCGCCACCAAATCACAGGTGTATACACAATGTCGCATGTAACGCACATCTGATGTCAACACCGGACGCAGACGTGACGTGACTTAAATATCGTCGCATGTATGACGTAAATTTCGAAACTCTGCCTCCTCTGCGCTGAGCCCGCTGAGCCCCGCGGCAAGCACAACGAAAGTTATTTTGGGAAAAGGACAACCTAGCGGCGAGCGCAGCGCATGCCGCGTCCTATGTGAACGGGCCTTTAATGTGTAGAGCTCCTGGAGACACTCGGAGCAAAGTCTCATGTTGTGTCGAGTCTTCTTAATAAATCTTAAAAGTGGCGCTTCCGTCCTAAATATGCTTTTAAACTAAAGTTTGACTCACGTACATTCACAAAAAGACCCTAGGATGCATTTTGGCGAGAGTTACACTTTAATGGTCTTGGGCCTTCTTATCTTTCGGAACTGCTTTTACCCTATGAGCCTTCGTGGACCCTGAGGTCCTCTGGTACTGGTCTTTTGATTATTCCCAAAGTCCGGACACACACTCACGGGGAGGTGTCCATCCAGTACTACGGCCCCCATCTGTGGAACAGCCTGCTGGAGGACCTCGGGGCTGCAGAGAATGTGCTGATTTTTAAGAGCAGGCTTTCCGTGCTCAGCCACATGTTAGTTTTATTGTGTTTATGAGAGAGGGTGTGTGTGGATGTTGGTGGTGGGTGTGTGTCTGTGGGTGTCTGGGGATGCATGTATGTGATGGGGGGTGGGGGGCAATTGCTTATAACTGTAAAGCACTTTGTGCTACATTTTACATGTATGAAAAGTGCTCTATAAATAAAGTTTGATTGATTGATTGACCGGGGCCGACTTGCTCCGTCGTGGTTTGGACACTGCCTTAACTGCTTGCAGTTCTAGTTGTTGTTTTAATATTTTGTTTTATTTGTTTTAATATTTGCCTGTTTGGCCATTTCCTGAAGTCTTTGTTGTATAACTTTATCTTACTTAACTACTTAAAGGTGCAGTAGGTAATACTTCTAAAACTACCTTTCTGTCATATATCTGCTGAAACTGACCCTGTGTTCCAGGAGAACTACATGAAGCAGGTCATTCCTCTGGCTCCACCTACAGCCTGGAGGGGGATCTACAAAAATCCACCGCTTCCTGTTCAGATGCACCAATCAGGGCCGGGGGGGTCTAACTGCATGTCAATCACTGCTCATGCACAAGCATTCATTCTCCCTTGTGGGGGGAGGGGCTTAGGAGACCGTTTTGGGCTTCAGCGGAAAGGGGGGGAGGGACTGAGAAGTTGTTGATGTTCCAATTTTTTGGCTAAGTCCTGGATCTTCACAATCCTTCCTACAGCACCTTTTAATAATTACTTCATATTCACTTCAAGAACTTACCCGTAACCTGGAGCTTCCCATGAGCACAATCTAAAGGAACCATGAAGGCTGATTTATAGAAGCCTACGTCTCCCCGTGCTTTCTGACCACGGTTGGAAAGCCAAACTCATGTTGTTCAAGTAGAAGGAGAACCTGGGAACGAGTAGAAGGAAATGCAATGCTAGCAAGACACGGCCAATCACAGTTGGTGTGGTCTGCTTTGTCTCTTTTTGAATTTACATTTTCGGAGACATGTACCTGCATGCATGCATACATACTTACGGTGTAGATTTAACCATATATCAAGCTTAAGAAACAATTTGGATGGCCAGGAAACCCTACCAATAATGCTGATGGTCAAAAGGTGCTCAGTGTGATAGCACACATCTCTCAGCCTCCACAGGCCTCTGTAAAAGATAAAACCATTAACCCTTGGTGGAGGAAAATGATCAACACTGAACAGATGGAATAGATACAACTCAGCCTTTCGATCCAGCCTGCTCATTGCCAGGTGTACCAAACCAGATAACTGACCCTGGTACCAGGGATACATTTGTCTGGATAAACGGGTATAGATAGATTGATGAAAGGAACACAATTGACTGAAACACCTTCTTTTAGGTAACTGTCTGGTGTTAGGGTTATAAATTACAAACAGCAGACCAGCATCCATTGGTGTCCTCCTTCAGATGTTTTATAAGACTTTGAAGCAGAGTTTTCGCTCAGAATGACTTCAGTGGGGCAGCAGGTGAATTCACACAATGTCACTGACTTGTTTTGTATATTTTTGCATTATTGTGACTTTGAAGAGAAAATGGTCCATCCAGGGATGTTTTGTACAATTATTTCCATGATAGTCAATCTGCTTGGCATTACTACACTGTCTTCTGTTAATGTGTGCTTTATGTTTAGTTTGCAAATTGTGCCAAACAAGTCCAAGTTGAAGTTACTTAATTGTTTTACAAATCTCAAAACGTAACAGAATTATAGCTTGATGTGCACAGTAGAATTGTTGTGAACCTAAAGAATAATCATGATGAACTCTACACAGGTTTCATATTTCACACTTGCTGCCTACTTAGACACAGGACCTTTTAAGTACTTATATTTTATGATTGTCATGTCTTTATATATTTTCATTGTCAGTGTAAATCTGTTGCTGATTGTGGTTATCTGTGTGAACAGAAGCTTACATGAACCTATGTACCTTTTTCTGTGCAGCCTGTTTGTAAATGAACTGTATGGTAGTACAGGGTTGTTTCCATTCCTTCTGGTTCAGATCCTCTCTGACATTCACACTGTTCCTGTTCCCTTCTGTTTCCTGCAGATCTTCTGTCTGTATACTTATGGAAATATACAATTTATTAATTTATCCATCATGTCTTATGACAGATATCTTGCTATCTGTTATCCTCTACAATATCACACTCGTATGACATCTAAAATGATTGCCACTCTTATTGCTCTAACATGGTTATACCCTTTGATTGCATGTATTGTTTATAGTATATATTTGCACTCCCATTCACAGCTCTGTGGGAATGTCATTATCAAAGTTTATTGTGACGGCCACTCCATTGTGAAGCTGGCCTGCTCAGATTCACATATAGTTAATGAATTGGGGCTTATTTTAGCTTTTGGTGTAATCTTTGGGGCTTTAATTGTTATCCTTTACACTTACATGAAGATCTTAAAAGTATGTTTTTCTGGTTCTAAACAGACCAGACAGAAAGCTGTCAGTACCTGCACACCTCACCTCACTTCCCTCTTTAACTTTTCTTTTGGGGCCAACTTTGAATTATTACAGAGCAGGATTAATATGAGCAATGTACCCATTATAATGCAAATATTTTTATCGGTATATTTTCTTTCATTCCCACCACTCTTCAACCCTGTAATGTATGGCCTCAAAATGTCCAAAATCTGTGTCATAGGTAAAAGTCTGATGGCAAATGTGAAAAATAAAGTTAACTAACTCAACTTTTCAACCTCTGTTGCTTTTGTTTATAGTACCTCTAAATTGTACTTCAGGACGACACTCAAGTAAATGTACTTAGTTACTTTCCATCACTCCAAAAGTCACAAGGACAGACACAGGGAAACCAAGGTTTCTAGCATAGAGAATGTCCTGCTCAGCCTATAGGCCTATAATGAAAGTGCAAGGCCAACACATTCTCACTCCCAACCCGTCAAACACTGACGCTTCCCTTTTTAACACTCTGGGTACTAGAGCTGCAAAGATTAATTGATTAATCAATCAGTTTTCAACTATGAAGTTACTACAACTATTTTGATAATCAATGAATTAGTATTTTTTTTAACAAAAAGTTGCAAAGAAAGTCCTGCACACTGTCTAACTTGTAAAGATAAATTTAATAGCTGGCAAGATTTCAGTACTAGGCCTTCATCAGGCACAATCATCCTCATTTTGCCTAATAAAGGTACGGAAACATTTTTTCTTTGCATGTTAGACAGTGTGCAGGAGTTTCTTTGCCAACTTTCGACCTGCTCCTCCCTCTTTAACGCACCTGTCTACAGTGTGAAGTATTTTCCTATTATGAAATAAATGTAAAGTTCTCTGATTGTAGCTTGTTAAATATAGGAATATTTTTTTAGTTTCTTCTCTCCTCTGTAAACTGAACATCTTTGAGTTGTGGACAAAATAAGACATTTGAGTGACCCGTGGGACAAGAACAGGACATGAAGCCCAGTCTGCTGGGTTAAAGTCCTCTGCCCATATGTTGTGCCAAGCTAAAAAGATTGAAAAGCTGAAAAGATGTAAACGTTTTTTTTTATTTTTACTTGTTTGCAGTTATAATCAAATGTATCCTGAGTTCCTTATATACAGGGCGGATTAAGGTGGTCAGGGGCCCCTAGACTGCTCTTTGTTTTTTAATCATTGTGCTTTCCTGGAAAATGTATTTAGTGTCATACATGGTCCACACTCAACTACGGTGAACTGGCACACACACACATTGAGACAGCCAACACTACAGTGTACAAACAAATACAAACAAGCATAAGGCCCAGTGCTTAGAATCAGCCCTTTAATTTTGATCAAGAAACACTACAACCAAAACTAACATCAACAGCGATGTGAGTGGAAAGAATACCAGATAATATCCTCTGCCACCACAGTAAAGTACCTCAACATTTGGACTTAAGTACAGTACTGGAGTAAATGTACTTTGTTACATTCCTCCACTGATCATTACTGATACTGATATTATTATTGAGACCATAATAAAAACAGCAGCACATCAGCACATAATCACACTGTTATTATAACAGCAATAATGAAACAGCAGCACAATAAAGCGACCGGGAAGCTACGATACCCGTTAGCAGCAGCTGTGAGTTGAAAACATGAAAGGTGGAGCAGTATGTCCTGTATGTCCCTCACCGGCTACCGTATTTCAAGATGGAGCATGAATATGGAGCGTCTACCCCAGTTCATGTATGAATATGGAGCGTCTACACCAGTTCATGTATGAATATGGAGCGTCTACCCCAGTTCATGTATGAATATGGAGCGTCTACACCAGTTCATGTATGAATATGGAGCGTCTACACCAGTTCATGTATGAATATGGAGCGTCTACACCAGTTCATGTATGAATATGGAGCATCTACACCAGTTCATGTATGAATATGGAGCGTCTACACCAGTTCATGTATGAATATGGAGCGTCTACACCAGTTCATGTATGAATATGGAGCGTCTACACCAGTTCATGTATGAATATGGAGCGTCTACACCAGTTCATGTATGAATATGGAGCATCTACACCAGTTCATGTATGAATATGGAGCGTCTACCCCAGTTCATGTATGAATATGGAGCGTCTACACCAGTTCATGTATGAATATGGAGCGTCTACACCAGTTCATGTATGAATATGGAGCATCTACACCAGTTCATGTATGAATATGGAGCGTCTACCCCAGTTCATGTATGAATATGGAGCGTCTACCCCAGTTCATGTATGAATATAGAGCGTCTACCCCAGTTCATGTATGAATATAGAGCGTCTGCACCAGTTCATGTATGAATATGGAGCGTCTACACCAGTTCATGTATGAATATGGAGCGTCTACACCAGTTCATGTAAGCGCAAATGTAAAATTTCAAGCCAATAGGAATACTTGAAATTGATGGTGGTGGTCAATATTCATAAACAAGGACAAGTTTGTGAAGGGCAATAGAGATTTTGATAATGAACAACTACAAACGTTACACACTGGGGCTTTAATGAGGCCGGCAAAATCGAATTTGTGCAGAACGTCATTTTCAATTGACATCAGAGACAGGTGATTGAGTCGGTTTTGGCCCAACGTGGATCTGAGTCTATTTTTAATTAGTCCCAGTTTTGAAAAAGAGCACTCCCCGCTGGCGTTGGTTACAGGCAAAGTCATGAATAGCCGCTATATCAACATTTGGAAACACTGATTGTAGTGTCCTTGATCTTATATATTGCAGTAGTGACCTTACTGAGGTGTCCTTGTTTTCTATGACGAATTGTCCAATTGTGTCCACATAATCTTCTTCTAGATCACCTGCATATTTTTTCTGCAGATTAGCTGCTCCTATGCGTAGATATTGTAGGGGGATGGATGGGATCCCATTGAAAAACCCAAATGTCTGCTGAATTCCTTTGTAGGAGTGATACCTCCTATCCAGCTCAACAACGAGACAATCTATGACGGCGATAAAAAAACAGTTGTTTTGAATTTGATGCGGCCTGACCGCTCACTTTGGTTCACTGGATTCATCTGCTTGTTTTTTCCTTTTCCTGTGTCTAAGCATGTCCACTTTGTAGACTTGGGACAAAGATGGAGACATGTTTTTTGCATCACTCTCAAACTTGTCAAAATCTTCTCGTAGACTGGCTGGCTACATAATCCTTCAACGAGCTGACCAAACTAACAGCATTACATAAATCCAGGTCAACTCCCTGTAAAGCAGTACTAGTCTTGTGGAAACGCTGCAGTATGTTGTTCCACATATTACACAGAATGGCCGTCTCTAGTTTGTCCATCTTCACATACAGTGTCCTGGCTTCATCCCGTGTAGTAAGACATTGGTTTGTGTCATTACTGATCTTTTGCAGTGACTCCTGGACTCTGGCATAATTCTGTTGCAGTGCTTTTTTCGCTTGCGCGTGACCTGACCATCTAGTCTCTGAAAGGCTTTTCAAAGTCTTGATCCTCTCATTGTCATTTGGCTGTAAAGCCGCTGTAATCGTCTGTCAACGGGATGTGGATTTGGAGGAAACATTAAAAAGTGTCTGCACTAAAAAAAAATCACTCACTAAATGTAATGAGTTTGCAGCACATGGTACCCATTTGATTAATGGGTTTACCTGTTTAATACGCATTTGTAGGTAGAGCTGGGCAATATATCAATATTATATCGATATTGTGATATGAGACTAGATATTGTCTTAGATTTTGGATATCGTCATATCGTGATATGGCATAAGTGTCTTTTACTGGTTTTAAAGGCTGCATTACAGTAAAGTTGTAATTTTCTGAACTTACCAGACTGTTGTAACTGTTCTAACTGTATTATTTGCCTTTACCCACTTAGTCATTATATCCACATTACTGATGATTATTTATCAAAAATCTCATTGTAAGTATTTTGTGAAAGCACCGATAGTCAACACTACAATATCGTTGGGATATCGAGGTATTTGGTCAAAAATATTGTGATATTTGATTTTCTCCATATCGCCCAGCCATACTTTTAGGCCACTGTAAACACCAGACATGTTGGCTGCATTGTCGTAACACTGGCCTCTGCAGTTACTGATATCAATGGCCATGTCCTGACAAACGGCAACCACAGACTGGCAAAGTGACTCTCCTGTATGACTTTGGAAAGGCAGAGACTTGATAAAACGCTTTGTGATGCAGCCATCACGTGCCACGTATCGCATGAAAAATGTGAGCTGGTCGGTGTGTGTAACATCAGGAGAGGAATCAACACTGATCGAAAAGTACTTTGCCACTTTAATTTGACTGATTATCTCTGCGAGGACCTGTTCCCCCATCAGTTCAATAAATTCTAGGCATGTTGTTCCCTTTCCAGCATTGCCATATTATTCTATCTGCGCTTTCAAAAAGGGATCAAACTCGCTGATAACTTCCAGCACACCCATAAAGTTCCTGAGGCTGAGCATAATTTGGAAGACTGGACTCGAGTAGTAGAGCCGTGGTTGAGAGTGCCCCAAGTTAAGGAGTTCAAGTGTCTCAGGGTCCTGCTCACGAGTGAGGGTAAAATGGAGCGTGAGATCAAAAGGTGGAGTGGTGCAACGTCAGCAGTAATGCAGATGTTGTACTGGAAAAGCTTGTAATTTACCAGTAGATCTTCAGTCCAACCTCCACCTATTGTCATACACTTTGGGTAGTGACCAAAAGATTGAGATTGTGGGACACAAGTGTCTGAAAGGATTTTCTTCCATAGGGTGGCTGGGCTTAGCCTAAGACAGAGGGTAAGGAGAGTTCAAAGTAGAGCCAGTGATCCTTAGGGGGCTTTCACATCAGGGACCCGAAATGGATCAGAGTACACTTGACCCCAAATTTTAGATTATGTGTACTCCCCGGTACGGTTCACATCAAATTTGAAAACCGAACTGTTCCAAACCCGGGAAGTGGAGTACTATTCAAAACGACTACAGGGAGTCCAGCTTTTCTATCATTACATAAACAAATGATGGATTCAGTTCAGTTCAGACACTTTATTAAAGCCAATGGGCAATTCATGTGCAGCTTCCCAGTCTATACAGGCCAAGGAACACTCACAAACAATAGTTTAAAAGATGATAATACAAGTGCACTCAAGTATGGAACAACATTGCTAATGCGAAATCGTACTCAACGTACATAATGTAAAAATGTCCTTAGTGTTAAAAGGGCAGTTTAGGTTATACGGGCCCTGGGGCAGAACCCAGAACTTGTTGGAGGGATTATATATCTCATCTGGCTCATCTGAAGAGCTAGCTAAATGTTGAGGAGAGGGATGTCTGTACTACCTCTTTTAGCCGGCTGCCATGGTGACAGACCCCAGATAAGTGGCAGTAAATGGATGGAAGGATGATCACCCATGTTACAGAAATAACAGCATTGGCATATTGAAAATAAAATTCTCAACATTTGGCAGAGTGCAGCATTCAGTCAAGTCAGTTTTATTCATATTTGCCAAAAATCACAAACAAATTTTCCTCAGAGGTCTTTGCAATCTTAGGCTCTGACCTATTGTGAGAGCCTGGATTCTGAAAACAAACACAACCTGACTAGAATTCCACACTCTGGTATGGGCTTTTAGAAGCGGTTCATAGGCAGGGCAGGAAATCACGGCAGCCGTGACGGCCATGGCCGCCCTGCCTCCTCAGTTTGGCCTTTTGACCCTCCAAAAATGATACGGCCTGCAGTCCCACTGGCCTTGATTCCCCGCTCGCACTACTCCAGCCGACTTCGCTGTTTTCTCCGCTGCCTCTTTTCTGTCAATACAGTTTCATGTTTTTTGGATGAGCGAAAGACAATAATATGCATGTGCCTCGATTTATAAAGCTGCATGTATGCCTGGTTCTGTTTAATCAATCTGAATCTTTGTGGAGCTAGGTGCACACATACAGACATCATTTCCACTCCCCACCTAGAAATGCCCTCAAACATTGCTTGCATATCGATACTTGTGCCTCATAACCACTCATTTCACCTGTCAGTTAGAAATATGGCAAAGAAAATGCAGTTTCCCAACTGTGTCACATCAGTGAGGTTCTTCAACCATGCCAGGCAGCTGTCATCATCCGTGACCGCTTGCACGGCTGTGGCTATTTATAGCGTCTGTATCACTAATTCATCACTTTTCTGCAAACCATCATCACAGTAAAATCTCAATCGTCGTTATTATTATTAAATGTACACAGACAGAAGGATGATCAATAAGTTATTATATTCATAGTGATTCAATACATTTTGAAACTTACTTTACAAAGTCCTTCACAATTCAGGATCAAATGAAACGATCATGAACAGGGAGATGATGCTGACATAAAACCCATCACTCATAAATGATTTAAAATGTTTATAAATTTGCCTTTGATTGATTTTGACAGAATGATGTGCAGCCTGAAAAAAATAATAACACAATAATCAGTGAAACTAACAGTGATTTTAATCAGTCATCCTGATGCGCCACCAATCTGAGACTGTGACCTTCTTATGAGTTTGTACAAATATTGGTAATCTGTAAATATCATTACATTTTTTGTGAAACAAACAGCTCCCCCCACTGATATTTATACTATGTATTAAAAATGACTGATGTGAACAACCATTTTTATTTATTGGACAATTACAAACCTTCAGTTTCTGTCCACTAAAAGTGCTGATCAAAATAACTAATACCTTGTGTATTTGTCATGTATGATATTTTACATTTTGAAGTACATTGAGTCTGCTCTTGTCGTATGAAATGTGCTGTAAAAATAACCTTGACCACATTACTACTGTGTACGTCATAGCTCTGTGTTTGTTACTTGTTTAAGATGAGAACACACAGAACAACACAAAGGTCCACATCTGTTAGGTGGCTGCTAATACTAAAAGCCTACATTTGAAATTAGATTTTTACATGCAGCACGGATGTTAGACAGTTTCAGACCATACATTATAGGGTTAAAGAGTGGCGGGCATGTAAGAAAGTATAACGATAAAAAAATGCGCACCATAATGGGTACACTGCTCATGTTAAACCTGCTCTGTAATATTTCAAAGCAAGCTCCAAAAGAAAAGTTGATGAGAGAAGCGAGGTGAGGTGTGCAGGTACTGACAGCTTTCTGTCTGGTCTGTTTAGAACCAGAAAAACACACTTTAAAGATCTTGATGTACGTGTAAAGGATTAAAATGAGAGGAACAAAGACTGACAAGCCACTAACAGTGAGTCCATAAATGTTATTGACTCTGGTGTCAGAGCAGGCCAGTTTGACAACAGAATAGTTATCACAGTAAACTTTGTTAATGATGTTCCCACACAGCTGTAAAGGAACAATCAAAGGCAGTGTACAAAAATTCACAAAAAATATGAGTAACCATGTTATGGCAATAAGGCTGGCAACTTTCTTATATGTCATACGTGTGTTATATTGCAGAGGATAACAGATAGCAAGATATCTGTCATAAGACATGACGGCTAAGTTTAAATATTCTATACTTCCATATGAGTACACAAAGAAGATCTGCAGGAAACAGAAAGGAGCAGAAACAGTGTGAATGTCAGAGAGGATCTGAACCAGAAGGAATGGAAACAACCCTGTACTACCATACAGTTCATTTACAAACAGGCTGCACAGAAAAAGGTACATAGGTTCATGTAAGCTTCTGTTCTTACAGATAACCACAATCAGCAACAGATTGGCACAAATAATAAAAACATATAGAGACATAACAATCATGAAACATAGGTATTTAAACAGGCCGGTGTCAAAGTAGGCACCAAGTATGAAATATGAAACCTGAGTAGAGTTAATCATGATCCTTGATCTGGTTCACAGCAAATCTACTGCTGTGCACACAAAGCACAACTTTTGTTACATGTTTAGTTGTGGTGTCGGTTATAATGTGCCTGTTTTAAACATCTGCTTGTTTGACACAATTTGCAGCCAAAATATCAAGCACAAATAAACAGTGGCCGGCATAATAGTACTAAATAGTCATCATAATTTACCATTTTCTGTGTGAATATAATGCCTAGGTTAGAATTTGTTTTCAAGTAGTTTGTTACACTGTGTAATTATGAGCTTTCACCTGCTGTAGACAGAATGTGAATCCCTCCTAATTAAGCTGCAACTCAACTTTGACTTCTTTAAAACTTCAAGACAGAGGACGCCCACAGCAGCGGAGTGACCTCATTACTGATTGATACTCATGTTTAATTAATGCCAGCAAAAAATAGACTTTGTAGAGCGCCTTTTTTTGTTTAGTTGGTAGGTTATGGTCTTACTTCAATACCAACCAATGTTTTCATTGTGTCACTTTTATCCACCCGTCCTCTCCCATTCCCGTATTGCGAGCAGGGAGGTCTGCCAGCCCAGGCCTAAGTCATTTTAAGTCACCTACATGTCTTTGGTTTGTTAAAGGAAACCGTGGAACCAAAGGACAAACAAGCAAACTCCACTTTATAAAAAACCCAGCCAGCTCATGGCATTAAACTCAGGGCCTTCTTTGTTTTCAAAGATTCTTTTTTGGGCTTGTATGGCTTTTATTGACAGCACAGCTTGAAGCAAACCTATTCGAACCTGGGCCGCTGCCAAGGAATCAGCCTATATGGCGCGCACACTCTACTGGGTGAGCTAGAGGTCGCCCCAAGCCCAGGGCCTTCTTGCTGTGGTCCCATAGTTCGAACAGCGGTACTACTTAAAACCTAAATACAGTAAGTCTCACAAAAAGCACTGAAAACACGTTCTGTAAGGTCAGATGGCTGTGATGATCCCATCAGCTTGATGATATTCACATCTGGAGACCAGATGTCTACTAGAACAAACTAGGGGGCAACCATGTAAGTATGGTGACAGGGTGAAAAGGCTTGTCAGTCTCAAACATATCTTCTGTTTAACACCAGGTACCCTAGTTCTTCTCAGGGATCAATAAAGTATTTCTGATTCTGATTTTATTGGATTTGAAAGGTTCTAGGGGTGTCAAGATTCTCCAAATCCACCATTCTAATGAACCTTTGATTTCTAACGCCATGATTCAATTTGTTTTTTTATTTAAACATTTTCTTTTTAGCTGTGACAGCAATGCCAAAATAAGAGCCAATAAATGTTAGAAGGGTACTTTATATCAACAGTCTCTGACTCCGGCAGTGGCAGTTGGATTTTCATAGTCAAAATATCAATTAAAATCCTCATTCCTTAAATTTAAAATCGAAATCATGACATCCTGAAAAGGTACGTTACAAGGTACCCTTAACGTTGAGCGAGGGGGAGTGAAATGTGTTTCATGCTGCTTGCAGTCAGCACGGTCTGGGTAGTGTGGACGGTGGATACTGCGCAATTGCGGCCTGGGCGGCGGGTCTTAGCGACATGCACCTCCAAGATTTTGTAACGATGCAGACACACAGGCCGTGTGGCAATGACTGACTTGCTACAGGACCTAGAAGTCGATTCAAAGAGAAGTATTAAAAAAGCTGACTAATCTACATAAACAGAGCAAGACTACAGAAGAGAGGAGGTCCATTCTAGGAGTTGCTTTGACCACAATCTATGAATGACCAGATGTTCACAGGGATTCATCTGCACCGCCCAGACCACACTGACCGCGAGAAGTATGAAGAATGAAACATGTTTAAGGATCAACCTACAGGACTGACTTCTCTTGTTGGCTATAGATTAGGTCTGTGATGCGTCTAGAGTATGCAGATGTGGGAAGGTCTTCCATGTGATAGGGATCCTGAGGTAAATCAACACAGGATGTGGTGTTCATGTCCCAGTAGTGTACAGTGCACTTGGTAAGGTGGTGGAGAAGCTAGGACAGGTGTCCAACCAAACCACCCAGAAACTTCTGATAAATAGACAAGGGGCAAGGAAAGATGGTTTACAGCCAAGAGAGAAGGCTTTCAGAGTCCAAACCATAAGACACAAGGAAGAGATGGAAAGGACACCTGGAAAAACTTGTAAACTGGAAGGAATGGGACATGGTCCAACAGAGATATGTAGCCGTATGGGAACGATGTCCACAGTAATCTGGAATTTCGCAATTGTGACCAGTTCGGGTTACATTATCCCACTTATTACATGGCCAATTACTAAAGAAATAATAATAATTTGACACAAACTATTGATTTAAAAAAGATTGTATTGGCATTGGTTTTTGATGACCTGGGAAGGAGAACAGGTTGTTGAAACTGTTGCCCCCCCCCCCTCCCCCCTTTCATGTTGATGTCTCACTGGCTGGTTGATCTGCACTACATGCTGCCCAGGCCGGGCTTCCACAGGAGATCAGGGCTCATTCCTCATTCCCGGTCGGGAAGGTTTACGTTACCGCAGATGACCACCACTCTCAAACAGAAGCCAGGTCGCCCCAGTGAGTGTGTGAGCTAACCATGAAGCTAACCAATGCTCTGTTTGCACTGTAGCCTTTAGCACTGTTAGCTCTCCCTATTTCGTTCACCTTTCCCTTCTCCTTTGTGATCCGCTGAGCAGCGTTCGCATGAGCACTGATCTCCGACAGAAGCCCGACCCAGGTAGTGCAGAGCGGCAGCAATTAGCTAGAACAGTCAATGTAGCAACGGTCTGTTATAAAGAAAAGACAGATCATGGAATGCTGTTATTGACTAGCCAATAATTATGTATTCAATGAAATTGTGTAATAATAGTGTTTAAATCTTTATCTCTATCAGTGAACTTCTTGCGACAGTTATGACGTATTCACTGCTCTTTTCAACAGTAAAGGCCATTACGCACTGGGGGTGTGATAATGTGAAATAATGGCTGGCAAATATTTCACAATCATCATATGTAAACATCACAATGTGATTGGTTGATATATTTATTCATGGAATGAAAGCTCAGAGAAATCAACCTCATTTCGAGAAAAAAAACGTCATTGTTTTATCATACTAATGACAAAAACAACGGTACAAAAAGACCTAGTGTTGTAATTCACAGAACCAAGGCTGGATTATCAACCAGGCAAAGTTGCAACTGTCCTGGAGCCCCCAGACCTTTAGAGGCCCTGAAGATTTGATGTTTGAGTATAGGTGGACATATTTCAAACCATTCCTGGTTTTGACCTTATTGCCATACAATATCGTCATTTTGACAAAACACAAAGGTTAGTTATGTTTAATGTGATGGATTATTTATTGGCAAGATGATCGTTGTAAGAAATGAAATAGTGGCTCTTTTGGAAGTAAATCAATCTAAAAAACTGATGATTTGGATAATAGTCGGCAAAGATGAGAAGGAAACATGATTTTTACTTTGGATAAACGCTTTAGTGGCCCTTGTATTCTTCACTTTTTTAATCTTTCTAATCCCCAAGAAATACATTTGTGTTGTGGGTGCCACCAAACCCCTGCTGGAGAAACGATTAAACAAAACATTACCTTTCCTGTGGTCACTACACAGGAGCACAAACACCCAAAGCACCTGAAGCTGCTCTGTCTCCAGCAGTAACCATCGTGACAGCAGAGTGCCCTCTCATGATGCAGAGTTTGCTAATTGGCCTGTTAGTGAAGCTGGTTGGAGCCTCCAGAGTGTCCAAGTGTCCACAGACGCCTCTGGGGTCTGGCCTTGTGTTGTGGTACAGAGGGAAATAACTGCTGCTGTTGTTGATGGTGCTGACACAGAAATAAAATCTGCCGGGGCTCATTACTGTCAAACGATACAGTAAACATGATGAAATCACACATCAGAGTCCCAGTGCCCTGCTCTCTGTTCACCACACATCTCACTGTAGCACAAACAGTGTAATACATGTTTAAGATCTTTGGCCTGTAGAGGAAATAAAGTTTTCACTGACCTTTACCTGGTTGACGTAATGTGTTAACGTTTGAGCATCATTAAGTTCTGTCAGGAGTTCAGATATTTCCAGAAAGTTTGTTTCTTGATGTGGAGACACAGAAGACACATTGGCCTCCTGCTGAATGAACTCTGCACTAATGTTCTCCTAAAGATACAGGTGTGTTTACATCAAGCACAATAGACCGAATCACTATGACGATGTGCTAACACAACAATTACTTCCCGTAGATTGAGTAAATGGCCGATTTGAATTGCAGAGATGTGTGAATTCAGCAAACGTGTTTAATCATGTTATGTTTAGTGGTAACTGTAACATCCTGGCCAACATTTTTGGCCAGGATGCTCTGGCTCATGTGTGGCCGGAGGGCCTTCTCTATGTCATTCCACCGTTTCCTCTGATCTTGCCGACGCTTCTCAGAGTGCTTCATCAGGGCAACAGGCTTCTTCTGGTGCCCCCCCTTCTGGCTAGCCAGGACTTGGTTCTCCCTGCTTCACAGTCTCTGCTGCAAGGTGCCCTGGCACTTCCCCAGCAGGGAAGACCTCCTGTCTCAGCTGGGTGGTCGGATTTGGCATCCCAACCCCTACCGCCTTCAGCTGTGGGTTTGCCCGTTGAAGGGCCTGACCCGCTGTTGACAGATTGCGTGGAGCCTGTCAGGAATACTATCCTGAATGCCAGGGCACTGTCTGCCCGTCTGCAGTACGGGAACTGGTGGAAATTTTTTTCAGAGTGGTGTACTTCTCGTAATTATGACCCAGTGCATTGTTCTGTGCCTGCCATCCTTGAGTGTCTGCAGAGTTTCTGGCCGGTGGCCGGTCTTCTTCTACCCTTAGAGTCTATGTGGCTGCCCTTTTGTCGCAGCATGTTGCGGTTGACAATACCACAGTGGGGAGCCACAGGCTTGTATCCCGCTTCTTAAAATGGGCTCTGAGGTTGCATCACACAAGCGCCCCAAGGGCTCCTGCATGGGACCTGCCCCTGGTGCTGGACACTCTATGCTCGCCTCCCTTTGAACCCTTGGCACAGGGGAACTGAGGTGGTTGTCAGCCAAGGCTGTGTTTCTCCTTGTCAATACTTCCGCAAAACATGTTGGCAAGCTACATGTACATGCCTTGTCCGTGAGTGATTCCTGTTTGAGGTGGAACTCGGATTGCTCAGGTGTCACTTTGTGGCTTAATACGGCGTTCCTCCCTAAAGTGCTGGCACGCACACACTTCAATCAGCCTATCCACCATACGTCAGTCTGAGCAACTTTTGTCTATTGTGGTCATATGAAAGGCTGTGCTCTCTCAAAGCAGCGTCTGTCCCACTGGATTGTGGAGGCCATTGCCTCTGCATACAGCGCGAGTGGACAGTCTCTACCATCCAGAATGAAATGACACTCTGACAGGAGTGTCTCCATGTTGTGGGCGACTTTGAGAGGTGTGCCCTTAGAGGAAATATGTGCCACGGCCTCATGTGCATCGCCGAGCATGTTCTCACATTATTACAGAGTGACTGTTGCCACCCCCCATCCATTGGCCGTGGTTCTCCAGCCGCGGTCTGTTATATAAAATCTTTTAGTGTTAAGTGATGAAGCTGAAAAATAAGATTGGCTGACGCACTGGAGTTCTCTAAGTTATTTTCTTCATTCTTTTGCAAAAGAAGGAGACAGTTTAAAAGACTGACAAGCAATCTGACAAAGTGTGTCGATGGACAAAGAAACCTCAGGGCTTTTATAGCTGAGCTTTTAGGAGGAGGGACCTTTATTTTTGCTGATGTTGCTTCTTTTTCTGCTGACAAGACGGGAATTTCCCTGCTGAGCTCGCAAGAAGGCAGAGCTGAGTTCAGAAGTTCAGATGACATCTCTGCTTATAAGGTGGGACTCTTTCAGTGGAAAAGTATCCAAAAGGCGGAACTCTCTCCCCCAAGATTAAACCCTCCCTAGCAACAGGCTCTGAATATCCTCATTGGAGGTTTTTACTGCTGTGTGAGTCTTACAGAGAAGACTGCTTCAGGCTGTTGAAAGTTGGCTCCCTGCCAGGGCACTGCTACTAGTGTAGAGTATACATGAGAAAGAGGAAGGTCTGTATAGCCCTGCATGAGGGATACAGAAGCAGCTAAGATCGTCTTTTAAAATAGCAGTGTACTATAATGAATCCCTATAACATGATATATCAAAATATATAGAAAAGAGAGTAAATGTTGTATAAAAGTAAATACATATGAAGTGATGAAAATATAAAAGAAACATGCAGTAATGGATAACATACTGTATGAAATATCACACATCAGTATGACAGATAAAAACTTTCCACTACAGGTCCCCTGTTGCATCCTTGTAAGGTGGGTACTCAGGCTTCCTTGTGACTCTGTTGATATGAGTCATCCAGTGTTAAGCACTGCCTCTGGTGGTCAGTAAGGATGAAATAGAACGAAAGTACGAATGTAACTACGGTTCTATGAATCCTGGATGACTGCCAGAGTTCTTGATCACTCGGAATCTTGCGAACCTGCGAGAAGATTCTGTAGGAATGAGCTCAGGATGACATCGGAACTAACTACCTTGGCCAGGGTCACCCCAAGGTCACATGTGAATTTGTTGATATAAATACTTGATCTGCACAAGCGCAATGCAGAATATATTCAGTGTTAAGCACTGCCTCTGGCGGTCATCCAGGATTCATAGATCCGTAGTTACATTTGTAACCTCGTCCCCATTTGCTCAGTGGTAGGGGGTCCCTAGAATTACTTCAGGGGGGCTGCCAGAAAAAATTTAAATATCTTAATATTAATCCAACATATTATTTGCAATATTATTAGCAAATCCGCTTCACAATTTGTGAAAAAAAAAAAATACTGATGATAGGCTTACTGGCCCATAGGTACATAGGTTAGGTAGTCACTAAGGTCCACGCATACAGTTAATCCTAAGGATTCACTGTGCCACATGTATGTTTTAAATTTAAACATGATTTGTAAAGTCATGCCAACAATTATCATATTAATAGCTTAGTATTCTATGCACTAAATAGGTATGTAAAAAGTTTTTAGGCCACCCACACATTATTGTCGGCCCAGTTTAATATGCAACTTAATCTTATACAACGTATGTAGTAGGGGGTCCCTGATCCGTCTCTCTTTTACTTAAGACATTGAAGAAATATACCAGTGTAGTACAAGTATAAAAATAGCTGAGTGAAATGTTGTTGTAGATTCACAGCAGCTGACATCATCAACCCGAGACATGTTTGCTGATGAACTCCCTAACAACAAGAACAAATAAAAGCCCTTTCTTTTCTACAGAGCTGAACTGTCAGCAGCTCTTCTTGTTGAACTCTTTGTGTTTGAGGCCTGAAATCTGACATTTTTTTCAGATAGCATAACAGTCAGACAGTGGGGAGAAGGCTATTTCACTGAGATTTTTTTCAGACTTTTCTGTGACTGATTGTCATATATCTGAATTCAAGTGATCTGCCTTTTTATGCCATTTTAGATACCATGACTTGAGTTTTTCAGTGTTCTCTTTGATGTGTGACCAAACACCCTAAAGAAAGATGACCCAGCTCTGCTTTTGACTCAGGTTTGTATGCTAAAATGTTTTATGGGACTAATGTGTTGTTTTTTTCTCTGACAAATATTTACTCTCGAGTCATTTCAAAGTTTCCCTTCAGCCAGCAGACATTGCTATATTACTTGATTTCTCCGCCTCTTCTCGAGTCACTACAGTATCTGTTATCATCCTTCTAACACAATTTTGGCTGGTTCTTAACTTATATCATTCAAACCTCAGAAATGCAGCTACTAAATCCAGCAAAGATCATGTTGAAGCCAATACAACCTTTGCAAACATTTTGGAACAAGATGATGTTAGGAGACAGGTATGTCCTGTAGTCAAGAGGTGAAATATTTAGAATTTCAGGTTGGGGTCAAATTTGAAAACTGTCTACAGGCTTTATCCATCTCTGAAGTAGTGTTTGTTCTGTGGCTTACTGAAGAAGAGTAGTTTCTCATGTAATTCATTTTGCAGACTTGGCTTTTTCTGTTACTGAGTTTAGTTATTAAGCTTAAAACAACACAGTTGAAACAAATATAGGGATTAAGGAGAATATTTTTAAAGGTACAATCACTGGTCAGCATGTACACACAACGGTAGCCCCACCAAAAAAAATTAAAACACAAAAATCACAATTTCAACCATTTCAACCAAACATTTTGTCTTATTTTCTTAAGACGATTAAAAACTGTGAAATTTCAACATTTTCCCAAAATTTAAAATGGAAATACGTTTCTGTATCTTATAACAAGAGAGACCATTCCAAGTGACTATGTCTATTAGAGCTGCAAAGATGAATCAATGAATCGATTAGTTGTCAACTATGCCAGATTTACTTGGATTATGCGGTGTATGATTGTTTGTGATTGTGTTGTTGCATCTTAGGTGAAAACAGTTGATCGTGAATGAAAATGATTTCATGTTAACCCTGCTTTGTTTTCTAAAGTCACTGATTTAAACAGACATATATCAGCATAAAAAACAATGATAATTTAATTATTTAGACAGACAGACAGACAGACAGAAAATGGGAAATAACAGTGTTGCAGCAGCAAAATATCAGACACACAGCACACATACAGAGTATACATTCAATAATAGGAAACAATATACATGAAATAATAGAAGAATAGACTACAAGAGCAAATATTTAAAATATATACAAATTGGAAATAAAAGTAGTTGTTGTTCAGTGTTGGTCCCGGTGGTTCGAAGTATCAAAAGTAAAAGTACCTCGTCCTTTCGTTTCAGTTTCATTATATATATTTTATTTGGATTCTTTAAAAAATAGAATACATGTTGATGTATATTATTTCTCTGTGGTGCCAAACCCAGATGCCACAGATGTATAAACAGTGTCGGTCAAGTTACTTGGAAATAGTAATTAGTTACTGATTACTGATTACTTCTCCAAAAAAGTAATCCAGTTACTTTACTGATTACTTATTTTCAAAAGGAATTAGTTACTTTACTAGTGAGTTTTCAAAAACATGATGCACGACCTGTGAACTGTTACACCCATAAAACTTTAGTTCTTCACCGTCCAGATGTCAGCAGTGGTGGAAACAAAGTCTACATCTCTGAGTGCAGTCTTCAAATTAGCGTCCATCATGTCATATTCTCTCTCAAGGTCTCCTGCTAATGACTTTCTCTGGCAGCTTGACACCGTGTTTGGTCGGTATTTTTTCTACGAGGTGTCGGAACGATTCAGAGTCAACAGTGGAAATTGGCAGCATGTCTTCGACAATGTAGCCAGCGACGAGCTTCTTCAGTTCAGCGGCATTAAGTCCTGTCGCTTTTAAGTCTATTTTCACCTGATTAGCAGGAGAGGGGGGGGCCCTCGGAGGTTCGCCCGGTGGAACTGGATGTAGCCCCCCAGTCATGTCAGTTGGGGGTTCAGGTTTTTTTTCAGAGAGTTTCACATTCCTGTGCCGGCTTGCTAGCTGCTTGCTCAGATTTGAGGTGGAATTTTTCGCTGTAGATAAAAGTTTTCTTCCCACGCAGAGTGTACAGCAGACGCTGATGTTTTTGTCACCTTTAACCGAATCAAACTCAAAGTAATGTCGGTACATCCGAGCATTAAACGCTGCATGATCCTGCTCTCTCCCGCGCTCCATGTTGTCTCTTGTTCAACACTACACGTGTCGGTGTTTACACTGACGTCGCGGCGCTCATACGTCGTCGTCACTCACGAGACAAAATCACGAAACTAAATCATGGTTAACTAACGCAGTAACGCAGCCTGCTTACGGAGAAGTAACAGTAATCTAATTACTGTTTTTGCAATTGTAATCCCTTACTTTACTCGTTACTTGAAAAAAGTAATCGGATTACAGTAATGCGTTACTTCTAACGAGTTACTGCCTATAACTACTTTTTTTTAGTGTTGTCAGTATAACAGAAGTCACTGAGGCCTGTTAGGCGAGATGGGACTCCAGAACATTTTCCCGTCAGTGTTGATCAACTAAAAGTCGAACATTGGATTGATCCAATTTAACCCTTCATCTCAGACATCTACAAGCCAGAAAACTGACAATATGCTATCAAGATTTAAAGTCAATAACATTGTGTACGGTTGGTAATGAGTAAATATAATTTGACAGTATGTTCACAAACAAAGTATGTCTACTGTTGGCCACAGCCTGAGGTAGCGAGCTGAAAACGGGATGAGAGATGATCGCTGTGTAACAAAAGTCCATTCAGAGGGGCAGTGTGTTACTTCCTGCATCTTGTGTGTTGGTGTTCAGATGACGAGCCATTAAAGGACTATACTCAAACTGGAAATAACACTCACATATCCTTTTTTATTTTAATGTAGCACATTCATTTAGAACAGTAAACAGTCAGTTTCACCAGAACTACTTAGTAGGTGTCCTATAACACTTTTTAATGGACACCCTGCAGGCAATCAGAATTGAGTATTCACCCAGACCATTGTATACATTTGGATTACAGATTGTGAAAGAAGTACTTGAACTTTTTTTAAATGTTTCTCTGTTTTCAGGTAATCCAAGTAAAACCCTGAAAAAGGTTGTTTTAAGAAGAAAAAAGGATGGAGAACGTCTCTTCACACAAATATTTCATCCTCGACGGCTTCAGTGAAGTCGGAGCGCTGAGGCCCGTCCTCTTCATCCCTTATTTCATAATGTTCGTTGTGTCGCTGTTTGCCAACACCATGCTGCTGTACGTCGTCATTTCACAGAGAAGCCTCCACTCACCGATGTACATCCTCATCGCCGGCATGTCATTGGTGGACCTGAGTCTCCCGCTGTTCTTTGTCCCACACATGCTGCTGAGCTTCCTGTTTGACTGGAGGGGAATCTCTCTGATTGGCTGCCTGGTTCAGATGTTTTTCATTCACTTTGTAGGAGCTTTTCAGTCGACGTTGCTGGTATGGATGGCGCTGGACCGCTACTTTGCCATCTGCACACCACTCTACTATCATGAACGCATGGCTTTAACAAGATTCCTCAAGTTTATCATCCCACTAGTGCTCAGAAACATGTTCATGATCACACTGTTTGTGAGTCTGGCAGGAAGGTTGTCATTCTGCTTCAGAAATGTGATCAACCACTGTTTCTGTGAGCACATGGCCTTAGTGGAGCTGGCCTGTGGAAGCATCGCGATCAACAACCTGGTTGGGTTATTGACAGTGTTCCTCATCCCTGTAGCTGACTTCATTATTATCACTGCCTCTTACATCGTCATATTCAGCTCTGTGCCCAAGTCCGGTGGGTCCAGGATCAAAGCACTCCAAACATGTGTCACCCACATCGTGGTCATCATCGTCAGCCTGACCATCGCACTTGTTGCTTTCCTGTCGTATCGGATCAGAAACGGTCTCTCTGCCACAAGTCGAGTTTTCTTCAGCACCATGTACTTGCTGTTCCCGAGCTGTTTCAACCCGATCATCTACGGCATCAGAACCACCGAGATAAGACAGCACATCGTGAACACACTGAAGCGCTGTCATCTTGTCTGAACTGGGACTCATTCTTAAGAAAAATTTAAAACTGTAAAGTGACTCTCATGACAAAAATATAATATTTATGCATGAATAGCACTACAGAGGGTAATGAATGATATATGTTAAAGAGTAGTAATAACATTTGCTGTTTGACTGAATTTGTCCTAGGAAGCGTTTCACTAAGTTTATAAGGTGGCGCCCTAACTCTACAACTCGTGAAACTGCATAAGTTTAGCTCCCACCTTTGGAATAATGTTTCTGACATGCCAGGGGTGGCTAGGGACGTGGAGTCAGTGGGTCATTTTAAAGCCTCTGTAGTGGAGGTGGCTGCTGAAAATGAAGGTCACACAGTCATTAGTGCCTGCTGGAGTGGTAACCTAAGTCCCTGTCCATCTGAAGAAGGGTTCTCCAGACTTCTCCTGAAGCAGCAGAATGACACAGGGAGGTTTGAGGGGTTAAGGTTTCTGGGCTTGCCCTACTAGAAGTAGAACCATTTCTAAAATATCATTTCAAAAATGAAATGAAAAAATGAAATTATGAAAAATTCTACGTGAAAGCTGAAAGTTGCACTTGTCATGTCAGACTGCTTTGCTAGTTGTTGACACCAAAGCTGCCTTTCCACCAAGCAGTCCAGTCGAGGAGAGTTGGTACACATTAGAACATTATTTTCACAATTTCATGAGCAAAGATTGTTGATAGAAACTGGTACTTTTTTTTTGGTACCACCTCGATACCGGGGGATCTCGGTTTCAATAATAATAATAATAATAATAATAATAATAAATTTTATTTGTAGAGCACTTTTCATAAGAAAATCTCAAAGTGCTACAGAAACCACATCAAAACACATGGATAAATAGAAAACAGAAAACATATGCAATCAATAAAATACATACAGAAAAAAATGCATTCGAAAGAAAAACAGCTAAACGAGCAGTGGAGAGCAAATTTAAAATCCGCAAAGGCTACGAACAACTTAAGAAGGCCTGCCTGGTTTCAAGATTATAGAGTCACAATTTTTTTATTCACTTGACCAAGATTTTAAAAGAAAGCAGCCTGCAAAACTATAGCGTATTTCACATACACTACGCCGTACAATTGACGAATACAGAAAAGACCATCTTCTCCAAATAAAGGCCTCCCTACACTGGTAGATTTTGGTGGATCTCAGACTTTAGTCGGCAGTCGTGACCAAACAGTGATCCTGACAAAGATCCACTGCTTTACTGCTTTGGACCAAAGTCAGCCGGCGTCAAACTTCTAACAGTGTCAAAAGTGTTAGGCACCTGGTGGAGCGGGCGCACATGTGTAGAGGTTTGCTCCTCGATGCAGCAGCCACGGGTCCGACTCCGACCTGCAGCCCTTTGCTGCATGTTATTCCCCCTCTCTCCCCCCTTTCAGGTGTAGAACAGGGTCTGACCAATTTTACCCCGGCTCTAAAAGGCCAGAGTCTTTCTGACCCCTTCGGTCAGCTTCTACTACTTTACCCTTTTCGTGTTCATTAATGGCAGACCAGGAAATGAATAGTCAGGATTCGTTCAGTTAAAATATAATATATCTTTAGTAAAATGATCAAATGATATTGCAAGAATACATCATATGCATATGGATCAGTAGCTCCTTCAAGACTTCTCTCACCCTCGTCACCAACAAAGTCTCTCCAGGTCTGACCCCGGACCTCGCCTTTCCCTATTGTTTTATTCGTCTTCAGGTTCCTCCTCCCGTCCTTGCGTCTGGGTCTCCAATCGGTTAGATCTCCCTCAGACTTTCTGTCTCCGAGAAGATAGCGAAGTTGCGCGCTAGCCTTGGGATCGCTCTCTCTTCTTCTCTCATGGCCTAAATATTCTCTGTTACTTAAGATATTTCATGCAAGTGCATTCTGTTCCAAATGTTTATCAAATGTTTATCAGGAGCACTTTTGCTCCAGTAAATTTGAACACGTCATATCTTACACATGCCAGACAGGAGGAGACAGCGAGGCCGTCCCAGGCTACAGGACATTTTATCTACACCCTCTTTTTACCCAGCACACGCTGTGGAACATTACCACTAAAATGATAAAATAATTAATGGATCCCTCTTTCGAGACCTAAGTATGTCTTAATGGCAATTAAAGTAATCAGTAATAACCAATCATACATTTAAAATGATGGTAGATATCATGACCGAGCGGTGTGGTGTGTGTATCTTATATGTAGGTTTTAGCCACTACTGTAAGCTGCAATGTTACATCGCCTCCATGACTATACTTGATGGTTACAATTATTTATGTGGAAATGTCTGAACATTGTGTAACAGCAATTATGGAAACAAACCTTTATTTATTAAAAATCATAATACTAAAATCATACTTCAAACCTATGTCTTGCTTAAGGCTATATTGACTATGAGCAGATCTACAGCCCTGCACAAGCTAACTGTGAAGCAAAGGAGGAAGTCTCTGATAGCAGATAAGAGGATAGAAACAACAGTTGGAGATAGGACAGGTGGGACTTAGGGAGAGGGGGGGCACTGGGTGGTGACAGGGAGCAATTTAGACCCAGCGTGACTGTTGTCATGGAAATAATTCCTATTAACACAGTGTAAGTAAATAAAAGGTTTAAAGCTTGTAGTGAAACAAATGAAGACCATCGAGCAGAAACCAAAGTCTGGTTATTGAGTGTTTATTCATATTATTTGCAAATAGAGAAACGCTGTAACACGGCCACCTCGGTGGCTATGCAAGAGCGCTCTGATTCACCTTCAAGCAGACAGTCACAATACAGGCAAAACAACAAATGGTCACTTTCAAACCCCCTCCCTGGCTTCCTTCAGAAACCCATCTTACACAAAACAAAAAGCAAAGAGTCATGTCAAGCCCTTTGGCCTCGTTAAAACCCAAGACATAACACCTTTCCTTGTATCAGCTGCCGGGGAAAACCAAACTGTTTTAGAGACACTGTAGGATATTGTTTACGGCGCCTAATCTAAACTTGTTCTAAACACGTCAGTAAAGACCTCGCGAAAAAGACACTTCAGTCTTCAGTTAATAAAAGCTTATAGTTTTAGCTGTTCATCTGTTAGAAACCATTTTCTTATGTTAACACATACAGTAAACAGATTAATCCTAATAAAAGAATATGCTTTAAAAGTATTTTTGCCATTACACTGTACTCCTTCCTCCTCATCAGAGGAAGTGTCAGCCTCGTTCACATGGCCCTCCTCGTAGGCAGGGGGAATAAATTCAACTGTGGCTAACATCTGATAGGCGGGGGGAGCACCCTCTTTTGATAAGGCCGTAATTATCAATCTATTCATTAGGGTTCTGAGACAGGGGATTGCACAACAGCCGCAACACATGAGGCTGCTAGCAAATGCAGCTATGGAATCATGTCTTTCAACCTTTCAAATATCCCATGCATCCAATTGGTTACAGGGTCATCATTTATATCAACATTAAACATTGTAATTTTATGTTAATTCTTCCAAGCCATCAGACAAGTCTGTCTCAGCTGCCCCCCCCCCCCCCCCCCCCCCCCTCTCTGCATCACGTGTGTAATTTGGCAAAACTCTGTTGTAACACAATTCAAATGTAGTTTACTGTTGTCCACCAGGAAAGAATGACTCAAACCCCCCCCGCTCCAATCTGATTGCGTGCTTTGAACTCGTCTGGTAGCTACGCCTCTGGGTGCATCAGTCTACCACACATATACACTCTGTTATCAAGAGTGCTACCAGGAGTACCCCATCTTCTATGGGACATGTTCTTTTATGGGACCTGTTCAGGTGCAGCCTGTAGAACATGGAAGCTCCACACAGCCACCACCCACCCCCCCTCAGCTCTACTGGTGCTCTGATTAACAAGTGATAGTCGGTGTGATGTCCACAGACGAGTTCAGTCGGTGCACACTTTTTCCCTGTCCTGCTCTCGAGGAAAAGGTGTAATTACACCTGGTAAAGGTTTAAGCAACAGGTGTTAGACACTATTTACTGGAGGAAACAGTAACCTCAATGACTTGTGTTCTTCCATTTTAGGTGTGAGGTTTAGAGCGTGCATAGCTAAACCGACTAAGGTCACCTTGCAAACCTGTGGCATCATTTTTGGTTATTTAATTTGAATGGGGCCTAACTGTCCCAGTGGAGCATTCTATGTAATTGTTAACCTTAGATCTTTGTGCAGTCTACATAATCCACTCTAATCAGTGATAACTCGATTTCCATTCAGTTGTTAGGTTGTTTGTGAATCTGTAAGACGTGAACAGATTAATCATACACTGTAAACAGTTTCTGTGGTTCAGGGTTACATTAACTAATACAAAAAGCTTTTCATTTGATCAAACTATATCTGTGATTGTGAGCTGTCTGCTTTAACATTATCACACACATTGTCCTTCTGTCATCATGTTAAAGGTAAAGGTGCATTTTACAAGCTTCATCCAAAAAATAGTTTACTGATGTTAATATCAGGCTATTTCCACTGATGAACACGCAATTATTCTAAGTTATGTTCAACATCATTCTGAGAACAGCAACAGCTGTTTGTTTTATATTTCAACCAATTTAATTTGAATTTGTCCATGCAATAATTTCCCAATGAATCATCTGTGCAGCACTGAATCCTAATAGCATGTTCAAAAGTTTTCTATGTTATTGGTGCTCAAAAGTAGAACAGTGAAATGTACTTTAAACATTTCCTGACACACCAACTGAATTTACATAGTTGCCACCATTCTTGGTTGAAGCTGTCACAGGAAATCCAATGCAACAGATTTTATAATACCTTTTACAGACTAAATGTAATTTTTCATACCAAGTTGGTTGATGACCAATACATGTATTAACCCTTCATATAGGTGTGTTCACATGGGTGTAATCCTATTTTTTTTAAGTACAAATAAGTCATTTTAATATTAGTTTTTCCCAACAGTGTATGTGTATTTCAGAATGTGAGTCTGTAGTTGCTGGTACTTCCCTTCACAATGCGTCAGATGCATCAGATCAGGACGGTCTCTCCCCCCTCCCCCTCTCTCAGTCCGTCTGCTGCTCCAGACAGGATCCAGTGTGTTTCTGTTTGGTGGAGCAGACCCCAGGGCTGTTGAGTTTGTCACCGGTCCTGTAGCTGGAAGGGGTGAACCGGACCTGGTCTCTGACACATCGAGGCACCGTGTGGCACAAAGCAGAACTCAGAGAAGCATTATTTGTATTTTGGGGCCGATTACTGATTGCTGGCAGACGTATCGGCCGATACCGATCACTTTTATGAACTGAAAATTACGCCATTACATAACAGTCACACATGTTTAGAGAATGTATCAGGAACTGTTTGGCTTTCTGTCCTAGCTCAACATCTAAAACATGTCCTTTCAATCACTGCACATTTCTTCAGCACACACAGACACACACAGTCAGTCACACACACACACACACACACACCGTCACACACACACACACACACACACACCGACACACACACAGACCGACACACACACACACACACACACGCACACACACACACACAGGGAAACAGCTGTTTGAGCGGCGCCGGAGCTGCTAGCTACACGACTCCGCTCTGCCTTAGCGTTAGCTAACTTTGAAAACTCCTCATCCTCCTTTCTGTGACTAACCTTCAAATGTCTGATGAGGTTGGTGGTGTTGAAATGTCTCTGGAGCTTTCCGCCTCAGCCACTTTTTAAAAACGGTAGCCGCCTTCCTACCGCTTTCGTTCCGCAGCCGGCCCGCGGGCCAATCGCTGTTCTGCCACCATTCAGACACTTTGTAGAACTGACCGCTGAATGTAGGGACGCCGCCATTTTAACTCCATGTTGAAAATGTTCTCAGGAGTAGTGCGCTCTCATACATTCGTGGTAGTGCGTCATCTGATCGGCCTATCAGATCGGCCTTTATGGAGACCACCGATCGAACTATTTAAAGCCATTATCGGCCGATACCGATCGGTGACCGATCGATCGGAGCACCCTTACTTTCAGGTCTAGGCTGTCCTGTAGAAATGGGGGCCTAGAATGCCCAAAATATAATCTTTAAAAAAAAAAAATGTTAGGACCAAATTCTCACAACGTGACCGCTGCTACAACCGACATCTACAAAACCAAGCAATGTGAATACAGCATGAAATGGCAGTACAGTACTACAGTTGCTGGTGAGATATTGTACAAATTAGGGGTTTTCCAGAATAGTTGACTATTTGAATATTCAACCGTTAAAACTACTCATTCTATGGGTTTAACATGGTGCAGTAATAAAGTAGTGGCAATGTATCAGGTAGCCATGTCATTACAACAGATATGCAGCAGGGGGTGCTGTGGGTAAACAAGTCACTGAAGTGCACGGCAGTAAAGTAGCGGACATTAGTTGCTAACCAGAAATGCAAAATGAGGATAAACAATGAGGACAGAAGCGACAGTGTTTAACTGTTAGTTTATTACACACATTGAATATTTTCTATGTTTGCACTTTCGTTATGGCGTGTTTATATATGATGAGTAGGCTACTATTTGAATTTCTGTTTGCATGTGTATTGTACAGTACAGTAGTGAAGTATTTGTACTTAGTTACATTACAACACTGGTCATCACTCTTTGATTTTTACACTCAGTCAATTGGCTGCGAGATGATGAGCTGTTGAACTTTGTCTGTGCAGCCAATGGCAGCGCCAGACAGAGGGTATTAAAGTGATGAGTAGTAGGTAGACGAAGGGATGGATGAAGGAGAGACAGCAGGTAAAATCAACACCCTCCATACGAGACACATTTACTGACAAACACAAAGAACAAGTAAAAATGTGCTGATTTCTTTTTTACAGAGCTGAACTGTCAGCAGCTCTTCATGTCTGAGTCCTGAAATCTGATTTTCAGACAGTGATGGGAGGTTATTTCACCTTGTGTTATTTCTAGAATAATGTTATCGTCATGTATATTGATTCATGTTTGTATGTTGCATTCTTCTAGATAGAGACATCCTTGGAAAACTCCCAAAACAAGGGAACCTGAACTGAGAACAAGTTGAATTTCTGCTGAAATCTAACAAGTGGCTTTTCTTTCTCTGATGCAGTGGTGTGTTTGTTCTGGGACTCACTGAAGAGTCAAACTTCCTCTACACAGTGTAATTAATAATGAATTTGCTTTTTCTGTTACAGAGTTCCAACCCAGTGAGGTCAAGTCACTTTTGTTTGTATAGCTTTAAAATGTAGACTTTGTTTAAGGTCTTAGCAAACTGTACAGCATACAATGATCAAAGATGTATTTTGCTGTGTGATTACCTAAACATATGTAATCTCTAAAATGTTAAGGTTCAGCGTTCAACATCCTCAGGTAACTTAAGTCATGAATAGAGATGTTCCAATACCATTTTTTCCTTCCTGATACCTGAACTTGTGATTGGGCCGATACGGAGTAACAATCTGATGACATTGCATTAGAAAAAAGCTGTAAACTACTAACCCTTTATGTTTATGATAACATTGCTATTGTTGTTGTATGGCCTGGTTCAGGTTAAACTCTTTGTAAAATATAAACAGTACATACAAAGGATGTATGCCACAGAACTTTATTTTATTAACTAGTGTGACAGTCAGTCATAGCCAAAAAAGAACATAAACCCACTACTTTAAAGTGGATTCTTGTCGTGGCTAAGTTACGTGGTATCAGATCAGTGCATAGACCTGAATACTCACCGAGACCGATACCAGCATTTTAGGCTTAGTGTTGGGGTCCTGCCTCAGGCTGTCAGGGTTCTCACTCATGGTGATGAGCAGCTCGCTCTACATTATCCCTTACTTCATGTTTGATTGATGCCAAAAGCAAGTGAGTCCTCACAAAGATGTTTATTTTGATACATGTTTAGTGTCTGTTGCACCAGAACTGTGATATTGTATTTTTTAGAGCCTAAGTCTATTTGAATTATATTTCATAATAATTAACCTAACCCTAACCCTAACCCTAAAGTTAATTATTAATTCACTGCGTACCACAGAGGGGGCCCCACCTAATATGTTTTGACGTTTTTTTAAGAAATATTTTAAAGATGCCTTGGTTGTCCTTTATCATTTTTCTTCTGCCTCATCTATTTTTAATAATAATTGTATTGTGTTTCTTTCTCTATTCTTAATATGTATTATTATTATTATTATTATCATGTATTATTACACATTGAATTACTTGCCTCAAGATTTTAACATGATACACATGCCATTGGTTTTATGCATGAATAACAGTGTGGTTTTATTCTATGATGTATTTTAAATATTTATGGTTATTTATTGTGTGGCATTTTAAACCTCAGCACATATTACTACATTTTAATGGTATGTGTACTTTTTAACCTCATGGACAAGTAATTCAAATAGTATTTTAGACCTTTTAAATGACATTTGGATAGATACTTATATATTGTATTATATTGTATATATTATATTGTATGTTGTGGGAAGTTATTTTCATAATTTCATATTTGTTTTATTTATTTAATTATTGATGTTGTAATGTCTCCAGGAGAGAGGCCGGGGCAGGTGTGGAGGTGACCTTTTATTTCAAGTTGTATTCTCCCACGGTCCGTCCTGTCCAGTGGTTCTTTCAAGCTGCTTTTAATATCTGGCTCTCTTTTAAACAGCTTTTATGTAACCAAACTTGTTTTTTTAAGGAGGGTTTTTAGTGTTTTACTCACACCAGTGTTGTTAGGATCTTTTCAGTCAACGTTGCTGGTATGGCTGGCGCTGGACCGTTACTTTGCCATCTGCACGCCACTCTCCTATCATGAACGCATGGCGTTAACAAGATTCCTCAAGTTTATCATCCAGAAGGAAAGTTTTCATTCTGCTTCAGAAACGTGATCAACCACTGTTTCTGTGAGCACATGGCCTTAGTGCAGCTGGCCTGTGGAAGCACCGCCATCAACAGCCTGCTTGGGTTGCTGGCTCTGATCTTCATCCCTATAGCTGACTTTATTATAATCACTGTCTCTTACATCATCATATTTAGCTCCGTGCTGCGTTTGGGCAAGTCAGGTATCAAAGTGCTTCATACCTGCGTCACCCACATGGTAGTCATGACTGTCAGTTTGACCATCATACGTTTCCTCTGATCTTGCCGACGCTTCTCAGAGTGCTTCATCAGGGCAACAGGCTTCTTCTTGTGCCCCCCTTCTGGCTAGCCAGGACTTGGTTCTCCCTGCTTCACAGTCTCTGCTGCAAGGTGCCCGGGTGCCTCCCCAGCAGGGAAGACCTCTTGTCTCAGCTGGGTGGTCGGATTTGGCATCCCGACCCCTGCCACCTTCATTTGTGGGTTTGGCCACTGAAAGGCCTGACCCGCTGTTGACAGATTGCGTGGAGCCTGTCAGGAATACTATCCTGAATGCCAGGGCACTGTCTGCCCGTCTGCAGTCCGGAAACAGGTGAAAACGTTTTTCAGAGTGGTGTCCATCCATCCATCCATCCATTGATCGTCGTCCGCTTATCCGTGGTCGGGTCGCGGGGGGAGCAGCTCCAGCAGAGGACCCCAAACTTCCCTTTCCCGAGCCACATTAACCAGCTCTGACTGGGGGATCCAGAGGCGTTCCCAGGCCAGGTTGGAGATGTAATCCCTCCACCTAGTCCTGGGTCTTCCCCGAGGCCTCCTCCCAGCTGGACGTGCCTGGAACACCTCCCTAGGGAGGCGCCCAGGGGGCATCCTTACCAGATGCCCGAACCACCTCAACTGGCTCCTTTCGACGTGAAGGAGCAGCGGCTCTACTCCGAGCTCCTCATGGATGACTGAGCTTCTCACCCTATCTCTAAGGGAGACGCCAGCCACCCTCCTGAGGAAACCCATTTCGGCCGCTTGTACCCTGGATCTCGTTCTTTCGGTCATGACCAAGCCTTCATGACCATAGGTGAGGGTAGGAACGAAAACTGACCGGTAGATCGAGAGCTTTGTCTTCTGGCTCAGCTCTCTTTTCATCACAACGGTGCAATGAACTGAATGTAATACAGCCCCTGCTGTGCCGATTCTCCGATCAATCTCCCGCTCCATTGTCCCCTCACTCGCAAACAAGACCCCAAGGCACTTAAACTCCTTCACTTGGGGTAAGGACTCATTCCCTACGTGGAGAAGGCACTCCATCGGTTTCCTGCTGAGAACCATGGCCTCTGATTTAGAGGTGCTGATCCTCATCCCAGCCACTTCACACTTGGCTGCAAACCGATCCAGTGAGTGCTGAAGGTCACAGGCCGACGATGCCATTAAGACCACATCATCTGCAAAGAGCAGCGATGAGATCCCCAGCCCACCGAACTGCAACCTCTCCCCACCACGACTACTCCTCGATATCCTGTCCATAAATCGTTGCAACTGCCTCCGGAGTCCTCTGGGATAACATATCCCGGAAAGACTCCTTCTTCAGTCGGACGGCTTCCCTGACCACCGGTGTCCGCCACGGTGTTCGTGGGTAACCGCCCCTTGAGGCACCTAAGACCCTAAGACCACAGCTCCCTGCCGCAGCTTCAGCAATGGAAACTTTGAACATTGTCCACTCAGGTTCAATGCCCCCAGCCTCCACAGGGATGCACGAAAAGCTCCGCCGGAGGTGTGAGTTGAAGGTCTGTCAGACAGGGGCTTCCTCCAGATGTTCCCAATTTACCCGCACCACCCGTTTGGGCTTACCAGGTCTGTCCAGGGTCTTCCCCCACCCTCTGACCCAACTCACCACCAGATGGTGATCGGTTGACAGCTCCGCCCCTCTCTTCACCCGAGTGTCCAATACATATGGCGTCAGATCAGATGAAACAATTATAAAATCGATCATTGACCTTCGGCCTAGGGTGCTCTGGTACCAAGTACACTTATGAGCATCCCTATGTTCGAACATGGTGTTTGTTATAGACAATCCATGACTAGCACAGAAGTCCAATAACAGACAACCACTCTGGTTTAGATCAGGGAGGCCGTTCCTCCCAATCGCGCCTCTCCATGTGTCTCCATCATTGCCCACATGTCAGAGTGGTGTACGGCTCGTAATTATGACCCAGTGCATTGTTCTGTGCCTGCCATCCTTGAGTTTTTGCAGAGTTTCTGGCCGGTGGCCGGTCTTCTTCTACCCTAAGAGTCTATGTGGCTGCCATTTCGTTGCAGCATGTTGCGGTGGACAATAACACAGTGGGGAGCCACAGGCTTGTATCCCGCTTCTTAAAATGGGCTCTGAGGTTGCGCCACACAAGCGCATTATTTATTAAATCGTGGCAACAATTATCATTTTAATAGCTTTGTATTCTATTAACTAAATAGGTATGTTAAGAGGTTTTAGGCTGCCCACACATTATTGTCGGCCCAGTTTAATATGCAAATTAATTTTATACAATGTATGTAGTAGGGGGTCCCTGGTCTGTCTCTCTCTTCTGTGGAGTAAAAGTAATAGTTTCCGGAAATATAAATATTAAGTAAAGTACAGATACGTGAAAATTCTACTTATGTACAGTAGTGAAATATTTGTACTTAGTTACATTACAACACTGGTCTTCACTCTTTGATTTTTACACTCAGTCAATTGGCTGCGAGATGATGAGCTGTTGAACTTTGTCTGTGCAGCCAATGGCAGCGCCAGACAGAGGGTATAAAAGTGATGAGTAGTAGGTAGACGAAGGGATGGATGAAGGAGAGACAGCAGGTAAAATCAACACCCTCCATACGAGACACATTTACTGACAAACACAAAGAAAAAGTAAAAATGTGCTGATTTCTTTTTTACAGAGCTGAACTGTCAGCAGCTCTTCATGTCTGAGTCCTGAAATCTGATTTTCAGACAGTGATGGGAGGTTATTTCACCTTGTGTTATTTGACGTGTTCTAGAATAATGTTATCGTCATGTATATTGATTCATGTTTGTATGTTGCATTCTTCTAGATAGAGACATCCTTGGAAAACTCCCAAAACAAGGGAACCTGAACTGAGAACAAGTTGAATTTCTGCTGAAATCTAACAAGTGGCTTTTCTTTCTCTGATGCAGTGGTGTGTTTGTTCTGGGACTCACTGAAGAGTCAAACTTCCTCTACACAGTGTAATTAATAATGAATTTGCTTTTTCTGTTACAGAGTTCCAACCCAGTGAGGTCAAGTCACTTTTGTTTGTATAGCTTTAAAATGTAGACTTTGTTTAAGGTCTTAGCAAACTGTACAGCATACAATGATCAAAGATGTATTTTGCTGTGTGATTACCTAAACATATGTAATCTCTAAAATGTTAAGGTTCAGCGTTCAACATCCTCAGGTAACTTAAGTCATGAATAGAGATGTTCCAATACCATTTTTTCCTTCCTGATACGTGAACTTGTGATTGGGCCGATACAGAGTAACAATCTGATGACATTGCATTAGAAAAAAGCTGTAAACTACTAACCCTTTATGTTTATGATAACATTGCTATTGTTGTTGTATGGCCTGGCTCAGGTTAAACTCTTTGTAAAATATGAACAGTACATACAAAGGATGTATGCCACAGAACTTTATTTTATTAACTAGTGTGACAGTCAGTCATAGCCAAAAAAGAACATAAACCCACTACTTTAAAGTGGATTCTTGTCGTGGCTAAGTTACGTGGTATCAGATCAGTGCATAGACCTGAATACTCACCGAGACCGATACCAGCATTTTAGGCTTAGTGTTGGGGTCCTGCCTCAGGCTGTCAGGGTTCTCACTCATGGTGATGAGCAGCTCGCTCTACATTATCCCTTACTTCATGTTTGATTGATGCCAAAAGAAAGTGAGTCCTCACAAAGATGTTTATTTTGATACATGTTTAGTGTCTGTTGCACCAGAACTGTGATATTGTATTTTTTAGAGCCTACGTCTTTATATGAATTATATTTCATAATTATTTACCTAACCCTAACCCTAACCCTAAAGTTAATTATTAATTCACTGCGTACCACAGAGGGGGCCCCACCTAATATGTTTTGACGTTTTTTTAAGAAATATTTTAAAGATGCCTTGGTTGTCCTTTATCATTTTTCTTCTGCCTCATCTATTTTTAATAATAATTGTATTGTGTTTCTTTCTCTATTCTTAATATGTATTATTATTATTATTATTATTATTATTATTATTATCATGTATTATTACACATTGAATTACTTGCCTCAAGATTTTAACATGATACACATGCCATTGGTTTTATGCATGAATAACAGTGTGGTTTTATTCTATGATGTATTTTAAATATTTATGGTTATTTATTGTGTGGCATTTTAAACCTCAGCACTTATTACTACATTTTAATGGTATGTGTACTTTTTAACCTCATGGACAAGTAATTCAGATAGTATGTTAGACCTTTTATTTTAGATACTTTTATATTGTATATTGTATTATATTGTATATATTATATTGTATTTTGTGGGAAGTTATTTTCATAATTTCATATTTGTTTTATTTATTTAATTATTGATGTTGTAATGTCTCCAGGAGAGAGGCCGGGGCAGGTGTGGAGGTGACCTTTTATTTCAAGTTGTATTCTCCCACGGTCCGTCCTGTCCAGTGGTTCTTTCAAGCTGCTTTTAATATCTGGCTCTCTTTTAAACAGCTTTTATGTAACCAAACTTGTTTTTTTAAGGAGGGTTTTAAGTGTTTTATTCACACCAGTGGCCCCTCACATCGCCCATCCCAGGTGTTCTTTTTTGTTTTAACCCAAACCTAACTTAATTATAAATTCACTGCGTTCCACCACTGAGAACAGGTCTCCCAATCCACAGTCTAGTTCATGAATAACTTAGATTTAGTTGTAGTTCAGGTCCTGGTTTTAAAATGCCTTTTGAGAGTGACAGCAGGCTCCATTTTAGCGGTTTCAAGTTTGGTGAATGAATGAATGAATGAATGAATGAATGAATGAATGAATGAATGAATGAATGGTGTATTTCGGTTTGCGTTGTAATGAACAAAGCATGACAATTTGTGTGAATGTGCAATTGACAAAAATATTATTTTACATGTTTACACCAATCCATTCCACCCAACATAACAAAGACAATCACCACCCTAAAAAAGGAATAGGCTGAAGCCTACCCTAGCCTAGCCTTTTTCCTACCCTATAAAGATAACTGTAGGTTGTGTCCCCATAGAAAGCCCCTCATTTTAGGGGGCTTTCACACCTGTCTCATTTAGTTGTGTTAATTGGCCTAGAGTTGGTTTTCCCCCTTGATGCAGTTTGTTTGGACATGTGTGAATGCAGCAATCAGTCACCACCTTTACACTTCCAAACCCACTCTGGAGTGGTTCCACCTCGAACTGCCCAAACAAGTCTGAGCTGATGTCTCCTGTAGTCAGGTGTGTTAGCAGTCTGAGCTGATGTCTCCTGTAGTCAGGTGTGTTAGCAGTCTGAGATAATGTCTCCTGTAGTCAGGTGTGTTTAACAGTCTGAGCTGATGTCTCCTGTAGTCAGGTGTGTTAGCAGTCTGAGATAATGTCTCCTGTAGTCAGGTGTGTTTAACAGTCTGAGCTGATGTCTCCTGTAGTCAGGTGTGTTTAACAGTCTGAGCTAATGTCTCCTGTAGTCAGGTGTGTTTAACAGTCTGAGCTGATGTCTCCTGTAGTCAGGTGTGTTAGCAGTCTGAGATAATGTCTCCTGTAGTCAGGTGTGTTTAACAGTCTGAGCTGATGTCTCCTGTAGTCAGGTGTGTTTAGCAGTCTGAGATAATGTCTCCTGTAGTCAGGTGTGTTTAACAGTCTGAGCTGATGTCTCCTGTAGTCAGGTGTGTTTAACAGTCTGAGCTAATGTCTCCTGTAGTCAGGTGTGTTTAACAGTCTGAGCTAATGTCTCCTGTAGTCAGGTGTGTTTAGCAGTCTGAGATAATGTCTCCTGTAGTCAGGTGTGTTTAACAGTCTGAGCTGATGTCTCCTGTAGTCAGGTGTGTTTAACAGTCTGAGCTAATGTCTCCTGTAGTCAGGTGTGTTTAACAGTCTGAGCTAATGTCTCCTGTAGTCAGGTGTGTTTAGCAGTCTGAGATAATGTCTCCTGTAGTCAGGTGAGTTCAGCAGTCTGAGCTGATGTCTCCTGTAGTCAGGTGTGCTTTGCAATCTGCGATGTGACATAGCAACAAACTGTAGCAGCGTCAATGCTTCTCTCACAGAAGTAGACTGCAGTCAAGCTTGCCGTCACTCACATCTCCGTGGTCAAACAAGCCGCCGCTAAAGTTGGAGACAGACACCGGCAGAGCAGACATAAAAACAATGTCTGAAAATGATGTAAATAAAATAAGCTGGTTTGACCATGGAGACGTCCAGAACACAGGACCTTCTTCCTGTTTTTACTTTGTTGTTCTCCCAGACACATCTGACCAATAAGAGGACTGAATGTTCTTGGTTTGTAATGATTCATTTTGGTTGGCTTGGATTTTTCTCCATGTTAAACAAAACTGAACCAAGGGGAAAACGATCCAAGTTTAAGAACTCATCAACTGATTCAGACCAGAGAAAACCAACTGTAGGTGTGAAAACACCCTTAAAGTGGTTTTGTGCCACACACAGGAACACACTTGTGGAAAAGTGAATTAACTATCCAAATGTCTGTCTCTGTTTTCAGGCTGATCAAAGTCAAACCCTGCAGGTGGTTATTAAGAGGAAGTAAGGATGGAGAACGTCTCTTCTCACAAATATTTCATCCTCGACGGCTTCAGTGAAGTCGGAGCGCTGAGGCCCGTCCTCTTCATCCCTTATTTCATAATGTTCGTTGTGTCGCTGTTTGCCAACACCATGCTGCTGTACGTCGTCATTTCACAGAGAAGCCTCCACTCACCGATGTACATCCTCATCGCCGGCATGTCATTGGTGGACGTGTGTCTCACGGTGTTTGTCGTCCCACACATGCTGCTGAGCTTCCTGTTTGACTGGAGGGGAATCTCTCTGATTGGCTGCCTGATTCAGATGCACTTGATTCATTTGTCAGGAGTTTTTCAGTCGACGTTGCTGCTGTGGATGGCGCTGGACCGCTACTTTGCCATCTGCACGCCACTCCACTACCATGAACGCATGGCATTACCAAGATTCCTCAAGTTTATCATCCCACTAGTGCTCAGAAACATATTCATGATCACACTGTTTGTGAGTATGGCAGGAAGGTTGCCATTCTGCTTCAGAAACGTGATCAACCACTGTTTCTGTGAGCACATGGCCTTAGTGGAGCTGGCCTGTGGAAGCACCGCCATCAACAGCCTGCTTGGGTTGCTGGCTCTGATCTTCATCCCTATAGCTGACTTTATTATAATCACTGTCTCTTACATCATCATATTTAGCTCCGTATTGCGTTCTGGCAAGTCAGGGTTCAAAGCGCTTCATACCTGCGTCACCCACATAGTAGTCATGGCTGTCACTTTGACCATCTTACTCACAGCTTTACTGTCGTATCGCATCAGAAACGGACTCCCTGAAACCATTCGGATTTTCTTCAGCTCCTTGTACCTGTTCTTTCCGAGCTGTTTCAACCCGATCATCTACGGCATCAGAACCGCCGAGATAAGACAGCACATCATGAACACACTGAAGCGCTTTCGCTTTGTCCGAACTGTGACTCATTCTTAAAAATCTATTTCTATTTAAAAAGTTTCTGGGATGTAAAATGTCTTGACTTTTCCAGACAAAAGTATGCTGAACATGAAATGCTGATATTCAAATGATCAATGTTGTACAACATTGAGTATGTTAATGTACACTAATATTCCACTATTATTCCAAATATGACAATTGTCAAAATTTGATCCAGGTCATGCAAACATTTTGGATATTCATAATAAGGCCTTTTTCTGAATTTCTGAAGCATTGTCAGATTAAGACATGTGGGATATGCCGGTATTGTTCAGGTTTTAGAGGCATTCTTCTACTAATTTAGAATCTGCATTTCAATCAGTTTTTTTATTTTACTGCAGTTTGTGACAGTTTACGGCCTCTTGCGTGTTTACGGCTTACGGTCAGCTCTGTGTTTTGATATGGTCGTTGTGCACAAACCAGGGCCGGAAGCAGAAATAGTATTTTGGGTGGGCCAGGACAAAAGTGAGTGGGCCATTTTCAAAAAGACTAGAAGTAGCAAAAAAGACAAACTGAAAACACACTTTTACCTTCCAACATACTGCAATACAACGGCAATAACAGTAGTACTGTCTACAACATGCTCAACAAACAACGCTCAGTCTAAAAGGTTTGTACACAACAATATAGACAAAAACCTGTCGGTTTGAACCTATTCAGGCTAAAATATATTTGCACCAGCAGAACCAACAGCATTGGCTCTGCACTGCACTAAATAATATATTATTAGATATTAATAGTTATAAAATTAACTATTTTATTACACAAAGTGGCAACTAAACATGAACCCAGACAGCAGAGAAGGCGTTAACATACTGCATGACATAGAACAGCCTTCATCAGACAGAAATCACACATGGAACAGTAACAATGCTTCAGGACTATATATATATATATATATATATATATATATATATATATATATATATATATGGTAAGATCATGAGCAGTGGATGCTACCAGCAGTAAAAGACAATCAAAGAATGGAAACTTCCAGCCAAGCATTGTTTGAATTATGAAAGATATAATGAAAAGTGACCAGCAAGGCGTCAAATCTTAGACAGTGTATCGAGTCCACGGCAGTGACAGGATCACAGAAAATTAAAAACTACATCACTCACAGATAAGTTATCTTCTTATTTAATGTGGGCAAAACACAAACGCGCTTCAGCTAGAAGCCATCATCAGTGTTCACCATTTCTTACTAAATAGCAAGGTTACAAAGAATTTCTAATACAGGAAGAAGTTCCACTCCCTCGTTACTTCCGGGTTCTGAGTTCCACTAGGTGGCGCTCACAGGCCAGTGCAGAATGAATGGGACTCTATGGAGCTGTACCCCTAAAAACCCACTTTTCTCAGGATATCATTTTTTGTCTAGTAATCTGAATGTTGCATTCGAAAGGGGGGGCAAAGAAAATACATACTGCTGGGTGTTAGATTTTTTTAAAGTTGCTTTTTTTTCTAAAAAGCCTTTTAAAATGTCAATGACGTCATACACATATACGGCCAGAGATACTGCTTTACGGCGAGCTCTGAGTCGCTTCCTGTTCTCTCTCGAGGCATCGACAACACAGCTGACAGGTCAGACTCTTCCTGTTAATACACATGCTAAAAAGAGGTTTGATGATGTTTTACCGACCACGCCGAGATATTCACTCTGACATTCTGTCTCCGCTTCGGACGCCGTCAAGCGGGATCTCTGATCGTAATCAGTCCTTCACTGACCAATCAGCATTCATTAGCAGAATGCTAGCGTGGTACGGGCAACAACGACTCAACCTGTAAGAAATCAAAAGGGCATAAGTACTCGTTCATTCAACTTTTGACCTATAATCCATGTTGAACTTGCAAAAACTACAATCAAATCTGAGATTTCTCAACGACAATCAGGCGAAAGAGACATATTTAGCCGTCTAGCTCCATAGGGTCCCATTGATTTAGCCGTCTAGCTCCATAGGGTCCCATTGATTTAGCCGTCTAGCTCCATAGACTCCCATTTATTTAGCACTGGACCGTGATCACCCCCAGTGGAACTCTGGTGGAACTGCAACCAAAATAGGTACAATGGGGCTAAATGGGGAGTGGAAAGGCTTTCCGTAGACGGGCTTTGAAGGTTACTAGGTTACTTAATCAATAACACAAGAAGCATGAAACCCGTTTTAGTGAATGTTACCTCTGTGAGGGTCTCCTCTCTCTCTGATTGGCTGTCAGCTCCACTGGGGAAATGTCTATTCAATTCAATTCAAAGCACTTTATTTGTCCCCAAGGGGCAATTTAAAAAAAGGCACATTACAGTAGCTTATCTCAACATTCAAAGGGACAAGGGACACAATCAACAACATAAGCAGCATGCATACTATACATCAACCCACAAACATAATCAAACATAATCCACAGCCACACTGCACAACCACACACTACATACCACATATCATCATTCATCACATAGTAGTGGTTATAAGTTCTAAAAGTTCTAAAAGTGCTTTCTTAGTGCTTCAATTAAAACCAAAGTGCATAAGAGGCAGTTAAAAAATAAATAAATAAATAAATCGTATGTTCATGAGTCGGTTATTATTCATAAGCTGGACAGCCCTCGGGATGAAGGTTGCCTTCCTCCTCTGTGTCCGACAAAGCGGACAGCAGAGTCTGCGTCCTGAGGGGAGCCGCTGAAACTCAGGAAACAGGATGTGAGAGGGGTCCTGAATAATCCTGCGTGCTACCTTTACAGTCTGTTGGTCAGCTAGTGAAAGAGAAGGTTATTACATTTTCAATAAAAGCATAATAGAATGTGGTGAGAATGTCTTTGTTAATCCCAAATGACTTCAGCTTCCTGAGTAGGTACTGTCTCTGATGGCACTTTTTAAGGATTTCCTCTGTATTAGAGGAAAACCTTAGCAGGTTGTCGAAGGCTGTTCCCAGGTATTTGTCTACCTCCACTATCTCCACTGGCTCCTGCTGGATGGTAGTGGTGACTGCCTCAGCCAGCTGTCTCTGTTTGGCTGAAAAGGTTACAATCATGTCCTTGGTTTTGCTTATGTTCAGCTCAAGACAAGATTTTTCGCACCAAACTATAAAGTCCTGCGGGGCTGGGCTGTGATGTGTATGGCTGGGAAGCAGAGACAGGAGGACTGTGTCATCAGCAAATTTCAAAAAGTGGCAGTTGGGCTGGGTGGATCTGCAGTCATCAGTGTAGAGGATGAAGATGCTGCAGATGAAGATGCTGCAGCAAAGCTCGTCCTTATTTACACTCTATTCCATCCAAAACACTGTCCATTCCATTTAAAAGAGAAGCCATTGTTGTCACGGTAACTTTTAACAGTAGCCTACATTCCTAAACACATCCATGGTGCATTGTCTAAAAAGCCAGCTAGCTAACGTTAGCTGCTGAAGGCGACGTTAGTTAGCTGCTGAAGGCAGCCCGGACGCAAAATTACGAATCCCACTATGGCCTCGCCAAGTCCCGCCCTTCAATCACTACTATTGGCCAGGCGTCCAAGGTAACGTGACCTCATTAGTTCAGGTCCTGTCCCCTGACCAATCCGCTATCCTAACCTTAACCACTCGAGGTGAAATACCTAACCCCAACCAATCGAGCTGCTTCGTAGGGCGGGTCTTAGCGTGGCCATAGTGGGATTCGTAATTTTGGATAGTGCGCCTGATGTTACCATAGAAACCAACTACGTTCTGAAGGCGTTTGATCTAATTGTTTTACAACATTTGAATATTTTTCATTACAAAACGTATTTTGATCAAACTTGGCTGGACGGGCCAGTGAGTAAAGTGAGTAAACTGGCCCATTACTGCCTACGCGCCTGGCACTAACCAACCAGCTGACAGTTCTCAGGGCTGCGGTAGAGATGCATGGCCAAAAGAAAAGAAGGAGAAACACAGCTACTTTTAACCATTATCAATGGCTTAAATCAATTATTAATCCAATACCAAAATCACAAAATGATAATCCAAGGGTGCCTTTAAATTACAGAGGGATTAGTCTAATTAATAATAATTTATAAATTGTATTCCACAATACTTAATGAGAGGCTCATGTGGTATTTAGAGAAAGAAGACCTACTTGTGGAAGAACAAAATGGGTTCCGTAAATCGAGATCATGCCTAGATCACATTTTTGTATTGTCTACAATTATAACTAAAAGAATAAGTGAAAATAAGTCGACATATACGTGCTTTATCAATTTCCACAAAGCTTTTGATATGTTAGCATATGAGCTTATTGAGTATGGGGTAAATGGAAACTTTTATATGGCATTGAAGTCTGTGTATCACAAGCCCATAGCAAGTGTAAGATTGAATGAACTCCATACAAACTGGTTTCCAACATCATCGGGGGTAAGACAGGGTGATGGTTTGTCTCCCACATTATTTGTAATTTATATAAATGATTTGGCTAAGGACATTAAGGCATTGAATTGTGGGATAAGATGTGGAAATGAAATGATAAGTATTCTTTTGTACGCAGATGACATAGTACTACTGTCTCCATCTGAAGATAATTTGCAGCGGATGCTCAACTATATTGATGATTGGTGTAATAAATGGAGATTGTTTATCAATAGAAAGAAAACAGACATAATTCACTTTAGAAAACCTTCAACTACCCGTAGCACTTATGAGTTTAAAATTGGGTCACACAAGCTGAACTTTGTAGATTCATATAAATATTTAGGTTTCTACATTGATGAACATATGAATTTCAGAAAAGGTGTTGAGGTTCTTGCTGATTCAGAACGTAGAGCTTTGGGAGGAATCATTGGTAAAAGCAAGAATCTGAAAGACATCAGTTTTTTATTGCTAACTAAAATGCTAGTTAACATTAGTAACTAAACTAAACAGCTAATGTACTCCTTCATATAGCGTTATTATATAATAACGTTTCTTTTAACCATATTGCCCCAAAATAACACAGATGGTTACATAAGACGCTCTTCATGAAGGAAATTAAGGATCAGATCTCTATTTTCATAGAATTTTGGGTGTTGTATTCAATTTTACAGCATTATCCTGACTAAACTTTGACAGATCTGTGATTATCCATCACCTTCATTCCTCTGATCTCAACCGTTAGTCAGAATCATTCATCATTTCTGCTTTTTTCTTACACAACAATTAGAAAATTTCATATAAATGAGGTTTATTGACCATGAATTCCAAAAACCAAGTGTAAAGCTAGTGTAAATAAATAGGTGTAGTGGTGAATATACTGGTTTTAATTGAAAAAACAAGTCATGGCGTAGTGGTTAGAACACATGCCTTTGGTGTGGGAGACCAGGGTTCGATTCCCACCATGATCCATCAACCATTGTGTCCCTGAGCAAGACACTTAACCCCTAGTTGCTCCAGAGGTGTGTGACCTCTGATATGTAGCAATTGTAAGTCGCTTTGGATAAAAGCGTCAGCTAAATGACATGTAATGTAATGTAAATAAGCGACAACATAAACCTAAAACTCGTGTCTAAAAGAGTGTTAAGTCTGACCCAGGAGAACAACACGAGGGTTAAAAGAAACTGTTTTCCACACAGCAGAGTTTGATTTTGTGTTGAGAATTTAGTTTCAACCTATACTTTTGGTTGTTTCCTGTAAAGGATGTTAAAGTATGACTAAAACAAATTACAAGTCATATTGTGTAAGTTTAGTAAGTCCTCTTTACATCCAGATAATAGACAACATTACATTCCTAAGTATAGGTCACCTGTTGTGACATCACACCCAGAGGGAAATGCTCGATACATGAATAAGAACTGTGGGCATACTAAAACAAAGGAGGAAGACTAAAACCTAATGCAATTAATAAATTAGTATCAGTATTTCGTGCTGTAGGAACAACCTAAACATTTATTCAAACATTGGTGGGGAGTAAATCAATTGAACCCTTACTTTATGATACCAATCAAACAGATGAGTCTTATTTCAGTTTTCACAGAATCAAAAGTAACAGATTCAGAACAGTTACCTTGTTAAGTGCTATAGAAATAGAGTTTATAATTATTATTCTAACAGCTGCTCTGTTTAGTAGCAAACACACAGGGGTGGCTAGGGACGTGGAGTCAGTGGGTCATTTTAAAGCCTCTATTGTGGAGGCGGCTGCTTAAAATGAAGGTCACACAGTCATTAGTGCCTGCTGGAGTGGTAACCTAAGTCCCTGCAAATGAGGCTGTGCATCTGAAGAAGGGTTCTCCAGACTTCTCCTGAAGCAGCAGAATGACACAGGGAGGTTTGAGGGGTTAAGGTTTCTGGGCTTGCCCTACTAAAAGTAGAACCATTTCTAAAATATAATTTCAAAAATGTAATGAAAAAATGAAAAATTCTACATGAAAGCCGAAAGTTGCAATTGTCATGTCAGACTGCTTTGCTAGTTGTTGACACTAAAGCTGCCTTTCCACCAAGCAGTCCAGTCGAGGTGAGTTGGTACACATTAGAACATTAGAACACAAAGGGCTTGTCTCCATACTTGTCTTACTAGATCTTAGTGCTGCCTTTGACACTACTGACCATACCATCCTGTTACAGAGACTGGAACACTTAGTTGGTATTAAAGGAATCGCACTGAGCTGGTTTAAGTCCTATTTCTCTGATCGATATCAGTTTGTTAATGTTAATGACAAATCCTCCAAGTACGTTAAAGTTAACCATGGCGTTCCACAAGGCTCAGTGCTTGGACCAATTCTGTTCTCCTTATATATGCTTCCTCTAGGCAATATTATTAGGAAACACTCAATTAACTTTCACTGTTATGCAGATGACACCCAATTATACTTATCAATCAAACCAGATGAAATCAGTCAGTTAGCTAAACTTCAAGCATGTATCAAAGATATAAAATCATGGATGACCTACAACTTTCTGATGCTAAACTCAAGCAAAACTGAGGTGATTGTGCTCGGTCCTAAACACCTCCGATCCTCAATATCCAAAGATATAGCTACCTTGGATGGTATTGCCCTGGCCACCAGCACTACTGTCATAAATCTAGGAGTTATTTTTGACCAGGATATATCCTTTAATGCCCACTTAAAACAAACCTCAAGAACAGCCTATTTTCATCTTCGTAACATTGCCAAAATAAGGAACATCCTGTCTCAGAATGATGCTGAAAAACTAGTCCATGCATTCGTTACTTCCAGGCTGGACTATTGTAATTCCTTACTAGTTCTGACAAGAACTAAGACAAGAGGTCCTATTTCTCCTGTATTAGCTTCTCTGCATTGGCTCCCTGTAAAATCCAGGATTGAATTTAAAATCCTCCTCCTGACCTACAAAGCTCTAAATGGTCAAGCACCATCATATCTTGAAGAGCTCATAGTACCTTACTGTCCCACTAGAGCACTGCACTCCCAGAATGCCGAGTTACTTGTGGTTCCTAGAGTCTCTAAAAGTAGAACGGGAGCCAGAGCCTTTAGCTATCAGGCTCCTCTCCTGTGGAACCAGCTCCCAGTCTGGGTCCGGGAGGCAGATACTGTCACCACATTTAAGAGTAAACTTAAGACTCTCCTCTTTGATAAAGCTTATAGTTAGGGAGTGAGGAGTTGCAGCATCTGCCTAGCCCGGCCCACCTGCTTCTCTGTCCCAGAAATGCTTGTTTCTAACCTAGCTCTGGGAGCTTGCTCCCCGGAGTCTTTCTGTTTCTTTTTCACCCAGGATGAAATCCTGGGATTAGGATGGCACCAAAATCATGGTTCCAGCTGTTGCCGTGGTTCTGCTGAAATTCCCTGCTATGCCGTGCTGCTCCCTGCACTACTACAACCACTATCTCTAGTCACTGTTTCATTATCTATACTGCGATGCACCCCAACGGCACGTCAGACACCTCCTACCAAGAGCCTGGGTCTGTCCCAGGTTTCTTCCTAAAGGGGAGTTTTTCCTCGCCTCGAGTGCTTGCTTTTGGGGGATTTGTTGGGTTTTTTGTAAATTATAGAGTGTGGTCTAGACCTACTCTATCTGTAAAGTGTCTTGAGATAACTCCTGTTATGATTTGATACTATAAATGAAAATTGAATTGAATTATTTTCACAATTTCATAAGCAAATATTTTGATAAAAAAACAGTACTTTTTTTTTGATACCACCTCAATACCGGGGGATCTCGGTTTCAAGATTATAGTCACGATTTTTTTATTCACTTGACCAAGATTTTAAAAGAAAGCAGCCTGCAAAACTATAGCGTATTTCACATACACTACGCCGTACAATTGACAAATACAGAAAAGTTAGTGCAGTCGAGCAGAGCCGAACAATGTAGTGGAAACACAGCAAAAGACCATCTTCTCCAAATAAAGGCCTCCCTACACTGGTAGATTTTGGTGGATCTCAGACTTTAGTCGGCAGTCGTGACCAAACAGTGATCCTGACAAAGATCCACTGCTTTACTGCTTTGGACCAAAGTCAGCCAGCGTCAAACTTCTAACAGTGTCAAAAGTGTTAGGCCCTTGGGCGCCTGGGTAGCTCACCTGGTGGAGCGGGCGCACATGTGTAGAGGTTTGCTACTCGATGCAGCAGCCACGGGTCCGACTCCGACCTGCAGCCCTTTGCTGCATGTTATTCCCCCTCTCCTCCCCCCTTTCAGGTCGAGGCTGTCCTGTAGAAATGGGAGCCTATAATGCCAAAAATATAATCTTTATGACTGACATCTACGAACCAAGCAATGTGAATACAGCATGAAATGGCAGTACAGTACTACAGTTGCTGGTGAGATATTGTAAAAATTAGGGGTTTTCCAGAATAGTCGACTATTTGAATATTCGACCGTTAAAACTACTCATTGAGGCAGCACATTATTGTGGAGTATCCGTTCATCTATGGGTTTAACATGGTGCAGTAATAAAGTAGTGGCAATGTATCAGGTAGCCATGTCATGACATCAGATATGCAGCAGGGGGTGCTGTGGGTAAACAAGTCACTGAAGTGCACGGCAGTAAAGTAGCGGACATTAGTTGCTAACCAGAAATGCAAAATGAGGATAAACAATGAGGACAGAAGCGACAGTGTTTAACTGTTAGTTTATTACACACATTGAATATTTTCTATTTTTGCACTTTCATTATGGCGTTTTTACATGTGGTGAGTAGGCTACTATGTGGGGTTAGTTTCTGTTTGCATGTTTATTGTACAGTACAGTAGTGAAGTATTTGTACTTAGTTACATTACAACACTGGTCATCACTCTTTGATTTTTACACTCAGTCAATTGGCTGCGAGATGATGAGCTGTTGAACTTTGTCTGTGCAGCCAATGGCAGCGCCAGACAGAGGGTATTAAAGTGATGAGTAGTAGGTAGACGAAGGGATGGATGAAGGAGAGACAGCAGGTAAAATCAACACCCTCCATACGAGACACATTTACTGACAAACACAAAGAACAAGTAAAAATGTGCTGATTTCTTTTTTACAGAGCTGAACTGTCAGCAGCTCTTCATGTCTGAGTCCTGAAATCTGATTTTCAGACAGTGATGGGAGGTTATTTCACCTTGTGTTATTTCTAGAATAATGTTATCGTCATGTATATTGATTCATGTTTGTATGTTGCATTCTTCTAGATAGAGACATCCTTGGAAAACTCCCAAAACAAGGGAACCTGAACTGAGAACAAGTTGAATTTCTGCTGAAATCTAACAAGTGGCTTTTCTTTCTCTGATGCAGTGGTGTGTTTGTTCTGGGACTCACTGAAGAGTCAAACTTCCTCTACACAGTGTAATTAATAATGAATTTGCTTTTTCTGTTACAGAGTTCCAACCCAGTGAGGTCAAGTCACTTTTGTTTGTATAGCTTTAAAATGTAGACTTTGTTTAAGGTCTTAGCAAACTGTACAGCATACAATGATCAAAGATGTATTTTGCTGTGTGATTACCTAAACATATGTAATCTCTAAAATGTTAAGGTTCAGCGTTCAACATCCTCAGGTAACTTAAGTCATGAATAGAGATGTTCCAATACCATTTTTTCCTTCCTGATACCTGAACTTGTGATTGGGCCGATACGGAGTAACAATCTGATGACATTGCATTAGAAAAAAGCTGTAAACTACTAACCCTTTATGTTTATGATAACATTGCTATTGTTGTTGTATGGCCTGGCTCAGGTTAAACTCTTTGTAAAATATAAACAGTACATACAAAGGATGTATGCCACAGAACTTTATTTTATTAACTAGTGTGACAGTCAGTCATAGCCAAAAAAGAACATAAACCCACTACTTTAAAGTGGATTCTTGTCGTGGCTAAGTTACGTGGTATCAGATCAGTGCATAGACCTGAATACTCACCGAGACCGATACCAGCATTTTAGGCTTAGTGTTGGGGTCCTGCCTCAGGCTGTCAGGGTTCTCACTCATGGTGATGAGCAGCTCGCTCTACATTATCCCTTACTTCATGTTTGATTGATGCCAAAAGCAAGTGAGTCCTCACAAAGATGTTTATTTTGATACATGTTTAGTGTCTGTTGCACCAAAACTGTGATATTGTATTTTTTAGAGCCTAAGTCTATTTGAATTATATTTCATAATTATTTACCTAACCCTAACCCTAACCCTAAAGTTAATTATTAATTCACTGCGTACCACAGAGGGGGCCCCACCTAATATGTTTTGACGTTTTTTTAAGAAATATTTTAAAGATGCCTTGGTTGTCCTTTATCATTTTTCTTCTGCCTCATCTATTTTTACTAATAATTGTATTGTGTTTCTTTCTCTATTCTTAATATGTATTATTATTATTATTATTATTATTATTATTATTATTATCATGTATTATTACACATTGAATTACTTGCCTCAAGATTTTAACATGATACACATGCCATTGGTTTTATGCATGACTAACAGTGTGTTTTATTCTATGATGTATTGTAAATATTTATGGTTATTTATTGTGTGGCACTTTAAACCTCAGCACTTATTACTACATTTTAATGGTATGTGTACTTTTTAACCTCATGGACAAGTAATTCAGATTGTATTTTAGACCTTTTATTTTAGATACTTTTATATTGTATATTGTATTATATTGTATATATTATATTGTATGTTGTGGGAAGTTATTTTCATAATTTCATATTTGTTTTATTTATTTAATTATTGATGTTGTAATGTCTCCAGGAGAGAGGCCGGGGCAGGTGTGGAGGTGACCTTTTATTTCAAGTTGTATTCTCCCACGGTCCGTCCTGTCCAGTGGTTCTTTCAAGCTGCTTTTAATATCTGGCTCTCTTTTAAACAGCTTTTATGTAACCAAACTTTGTAAGGTTTTTTAAGGAGGGTTTTAAGTGTTTTACTCACACCAGTGGCCCCTCACATCGCCCATCCCAGGTGTTTTGTTTTTGTTTTAACCCAAACTCACTGCGTTCCACCACTGAGAACAGGTCTCCCAATCCACAGTCTAGTTCATGAATAACTTAGCTTTAGTTGTAGTTCAGGTCCTGGTTTTAAAATGCCTTTTGAGAGTGACAGCAGGCTCCATTTTAGCGGTTTCAAGTTTGGTGAATGAATGAATGAATGAATGAATGGTGTATTTCGGTTTGCGTTGTAATGAACAAAGCATGACAATTTGTGTGAATGTGCAATTGACAAAAATATTATTTTACATGTTTACACCAATCCATTCCACCCAACATAACAAAGACAATCACCACCCTAAAAAAGGAATAGGCTGAAGCCCAAGGTTTACTTTTTCCTACCCTATAAAGATAACTGTAGGTTGTGTCCCAATAGAAAGCCCCTCATTTTAGGGGGCTTTCACACCTGTCTCATTTAGTTGTGTTAATTGGCCTAGAGTTGGTTTTCCCCCTTGATGCAGTTTGTTTGGACATGTGTGAATGCAGCAATCAGTCACCACCTTTACACTTCCAAACCCACTCTGGAGTGGTTCCACCTCGAACTGCCCAAACAAGTCTGAGCTGATGTCTCCTGTAGTCAGGTGTGTTAGCAGTCTGAGATAATGTCTCCTGTAGTCAGGTGTGTTCAGCAGTCTGAGCTGATGTCTCCTGTAGTCAGGTGTGCTTTGCAATCTGTGATGTGACAGAGCAACAAACTGTAGCAGCGTCAATGCTTCTCTCACAGAAGTAGACTGCGGTCAAGCTTGCCGTCACTCACATCTCCGTGGTCAAACAAGCCGCCACTAAAGTTGGAGACAGACACCGGCAGAGCAGACATAAAAACAATGTCTGAAAATGATGTAAATGAAATAAGCTGGTTTGACCATGGAGACGTCCAGAACACAGGACCTTCTTCCTGTTTTTACTTTGTTGTTCTCCCAGACACATCTGACCAATAAGAGGACTGAACGTTCTTGGTTTGTAATGATTCATTTTGGTTGGCTTGGATTTTTCTCCATGTTAAACAAAACTGAACCAAGGGGAAAACGATCCAAGTTTAAGAACTCATCAACTGATTCAGACCAGAGAAAACCAACTGTAGGTGTGAAAACACCCTTAAAGTGGTTTTGTGCCACACACAGGAACACACTTGTGGAAAAGTGAATTAACTATCCAAATGTCTGTCTCTGTTTTCAGGCTGATCAAAGTCAAACCCTGCAGGTGGTTATTAAGAGGAAGTAAGGATGGAGAACGTCTCTTCTCACAAATATTTCATCCTCGACGGCTTCAGTGAAGTCGGAGCGCTGAGGCCCGTCCTCTTCATCCCTTATTTCATAATGTTCGTTGTGTCGCTGTTTGCCAACACCATGCTGCTGTACGTCGTCATTTCACAGAGAAGCCTCCACTCACCGATGTACATCCTCATCGCCGGCATGTCATGTGTGGACCTGTGTCTCCCGCTGTTCTTTGTCCCACACATGCTGCTGAGCTTCCTGTTTGACTGGAGGGGAATCTCTCTGATTGGCTGCCTGATTCAGATGCACTTGATTCATTTGTCAGGAGCTTTTCAGTCGACGTTGCTGCTGTGGATGGCGCTGGACCGCTACTTTGCCATCTGCACGCCACTCTACTATCATGAACGCATGGCGTTAACAAGATTCCTCAAGTTTATCATCCCACTAGTGCTCAGAAACATGTTCCTGGTCTCGCTGTTAGTGAGCCTGGCAGGAAAGTTGTCATTCTGCTTCAGAAATGTGATGAACCACTGTTTCTGTGAGCACATGGCCTTAGTGGAGCTGGCCTGTGGAAGCACCGCCATCAACAGCCTGCTTGGGTTGCTGTCTGTGTTCCTCATCCCTGTAGCTGACTTTATTATAATCACTGTCTCTTACATCATCATATTTAGCTCCGTGCTGAGTTCTGGCAAGTCAGGGTTCAAAGCGCTTCATACCTGCGTCACCCACATGGTAGTCATGGCTGTCAGTTTGACCATCATACTCACAGCTTTCCTGTCGTACCGCATCAGAAACGGACTCCCTGAAACCATTCGGGTTTTCTTCAGCACCATGTACCTGTTCTTTCCGAGCTGTTTCAACCCGATCATCTACGGCATCAGAACCGCCGAGATAAGACAGCACATCGTGAACACACTGAAGCGCTTTCCCTTTGTCCGAACTGTGACTCAGTCTTAAAAATCTATTTCTATTCAAAAAGTTTCTGGGATGTAAAATGTCTTGACTTTTCCAGACAAAAGTATGCTGAACATGAAATGCTGATATGAAAGTGATCAAAACTATTGTTCAACATTGAGTATGTTAGTGTACACTATTATTCCACTATTATTCCAAACATGGCAATTGTCCAAATTTTATCTAGGTCATGTAAACAGAATATTCAGTTTGGATATTCATAATAAGTCCTTTTTCTAAATAAAGCATTGTCATATTAAGACATGTGTGATATGCTGGTACTATTCAGGTTTTAGAGGCATTCTTTGGACATGTATACACCTAATTTAGAATCTGCATTTCAATCAGTTTTTGTTTTACTGCAATTTGTGACAATTTACGGCCTCTTGCGTGTTTACTGCTTACGGTCAGTTCTGTGTTTTGATATGGTTGTTGTGCACAAACTAACCAGCTGACAGTTTTCAGAGCTGTGGTAGAGATGCATGGCCAAAAGAAAATAAGGAGAAACACAGCTACTTTTAACCATTATCAAAGACTTGGATACCAACAGGTTTTTATACATGGTAAGATATAGTATTTGTAAGTAATTTTACAAATACTTAATCTATTCAGGACCTGGTCGTCAAATGAATAGATTAGATTTCATGAATACAGAAATGTGCACACTCACATTCACTGTAAATACCCATCATTGATTTCATTGTTTTATTCATTCAAAGATTCTTGCTTCATGCCAGCGAAATGTCAAGTCCAAGGCACAAAATTAGTTCCGTTGTGTGTTTGAGGGAATTGCTAAAGCTGGTAACAAAATCCTTCTGAATAAGATCTACAAAAAGATCCACATCACAGAGGGAGGAACTGCAGGGATCAATGATTGAATGATGAACATGAGGTCGGACAGATTGAAACAGCATCCTGGACACCAGACAGACCAGAAACAACAATCAGATGTGAAGACATCTTAAAAACTCCACCTGGAAGAGATGGACCAATCAGAACAGTGATGACAAAGGGAGTGGCTGGCATCGGGAAATCAGTCTTAACACAGAAGTTTACACTGGACTGGGCTGAAGATAAAGCCAACCAGGACATCCAGTTCACATTTCCATTCACTTTCAGGGAGCTGAATGTGCTGAAAGAGAAAAAGTTCAGTTTGGTGGAACTTGTTCATCACTTCTTTAATGAAACCAAAAAAGTTCCAGGATAGTGTTCATCTTTGATGGTCTGGATGAGTGTCGATTTAATCTGGACTTCGTCAACACTGAGACCCTGACTGATATTACAGAGTCCTATACAAACCTCATCAGGGGGAATCTGCTTCCCCCTGCTCACTTCTGGATAACCACATGACATGCAGCAGCTGATTTCATCCCTCTTGAGTGTGTTGACATGGTGACAGAGATCAGAGGGTTCACTGACCCACAAAAGGAGGAGTACTTCAGGAAGAGATACACAGATGAAGAGCTGTCCAGCATAATCATCTCCCACGTCAAGACATCACAATGCCTCCACATCATGTGCCACATCCCAGTCTTCTGCTGGATCACTGCTGCAGTTCTGAAGAAGGTGTTAAAGACCAGAGAGGCCTTACAGAGTCCAAATGGACACTTGGACTTGTTCCTCCACTTCTTCCTGGGTCTTTCACTGGAGACCAATCATACTCTCCTACGAGGTCCTGCTGACACAGACAGGAAGTAACTCACAGACAAATGAGAAAACAGCCAAGTACATCAAGAAGAAGATCAGAGAGAATCGGTCTGCAGAGAGAAGCATCAATCTGTTCCATCCAATGATGGTTGTCTAGTGGAGCGGATCCAACAGTCCCTAAGATCAGGAAGTCTCTCCACAGATATTCTGTCTCCTGCTCAGTGGTCAGCACTGGTCTTCATCTTACTGTCATCAGGAAAAGATCTTGACGTGTTTGACCTGAAGAAATACTCTGCTTCAGAGGAGGCTCTTCTGAGGCTGCTGCCAGTGGTCAAAGCCGCCAAAAAAGCTCTGTATGTGCACACAGAACTATCCAGATTAAATGTACTTTTTCTTAATTCAGAAAAACATGTGTATATTTTTTTATGTGTTGATTCATCTACACGTTAAGTGGCTGTGACCTTTCAGAGAGAAGCTGTGAAGGTCTGTCATCAGTTCTCAGCTCCCAGTCCTCTAGTCTGAGAGAGCTGGACCTGAGTAACAACAACCTGCAGGATTCAGGAGTGGAGCTTGTGTCTGCTGGACTGAGGAGTCCACACGGCAGACTGGAAACTCTCGGGTTTGTGTTCCGCTGTTTTATGAGCTGTTATTTGTTCTATATAAATAATTATTGGATGGACTTTTTTAATTGAATCATTTTAGGTTGAGTTGTAACCTGTGAGAGAGAGAGAGAAGCTGTGAAGCTCTGTCCTCAGTTCTTAGTTAAATATTAAGTCTAAATTTAGTAGGGCTGTGCAATTAATTGGAATTTAATCGTGATTATGATTTTGGCTCCCAATGATCACAAAAACAGAATAATTGAGAAAAACAATTATTTAGCTCATTACGTTTTGCAAGCAAACTCTTGCTTTCTCTTGTGTTCTGAATTAAAATATAATGTTTAAATAGGAAAAGTGTTAAGGCATATTTCACAGTTGTATGTTTTTTACTGTTGATTTATTTAACTTTTTCCACTGTTTTTTAAGTTCAATAATTGCAACATCTTTCCAGAAGTCAAGAGTAATCATGTTAACTAATGTCACTGTCCCGTATACGACCCACCTCCGCTCAAATTGGACGCTGAATATACTTTGTTATAACTTCTACACATTAAATCTTCACAATATATGGCCATGCGATACACCACTTGAAAGCTTAGCCTCTCAAGATTAATTTAAGCCCACACACAAAGCATAAGGTGATTTATAGAATTTATAAAACTGTTATAAAGTTAAAGAAAATAAATTAATTAAGAATTACACTGCGCAGCTGGTGTGTGTGCATTCATACCTTTTTGAGTGTCCCTTTAACCACAGAGGTGATATAATCCCAAAAACTTTGTTTTCATAAATCCACAAGAGTCCAAGGAAATGAAATATCTAAGCCGTTTAATCCAAAACGAGTTATTCGCCTCAAAATCTTAAAGTTTACAAGCCCCGAGTTACAAAAAACAGCTACGCGAGATTCAACAGCTTCGCTCTTCCAGCGGCTCTCCCTCTTCCTTCCAGTCGTCTAATGGCCAATGACCGCGTCCATGTTATTCTCTGAAGCCATAGGAATCAGACGAGACCTCTCATAAGTCAATCCGTCACTCAGAGCCGGAGATAGACAGGTTTGACGGCGAATCGGGGCTGTGAAGTGGAACTCCCCATGTGGGGTTGATCGTAATTTGCTTCAGCCAGTTAAAATTCCATGCTATGAAACGCCCCTAGCCTTGTAGCCAATAAGAAGACGAGTCCATAGATATGCCATTTAGCATGAAAAGTTTAACCCTGTGATGGCTGGCTCTGTGTTTCAGCACAGACAGTGACTGTTACAATGCAAAGCCATACCTGACCAATTTATAATGACTTATTTCAATATATTTATGTACATAGTTATTTACAGTATGTGTGTGATTGATGTGGGTGTGTTTTTGTATTTGAGAAGTTTTGAATTTTGCAGTTTTTTGGCTTTTTTCTTTGCACCTTTCAAGAAAAACGCATAGCCATATTTGTAGAAAAAAAATCATATAAAATCAATTTTTTGAGTCTTTTGGCTTCTGGATTTTTTCTGTAGTAAGCAGACACATGTGGCTAATGTCCTGGATTGTCTGCTACCTCAGATGTGTTCACAGCAGTGTATTTTAATCATATTACAGATGTATGACTTGGACGGAAATAAAAACCCTCCATTCTAGCCTCTGTAGCTCTGTGTCAGTGAGGCCTAGAATCACCCTGACAATTGGAACAAACACTTGAGAGTGTTTCCTTTCCAATGAAAGATCCCAGAGTGTCAAAGTATATGGGAGCTGTACCACTTTTACATGAAATATTTTGTGTTCACATTGTCTGCAATGAAATACAAGTCAAAGTACATTTAGAAATCACTACTTCCTTTTTTTATTTGTGTTTTTCATACTGTCCCAACTTTTTCTGATTTGGGGTTGTATAATCCTGTATTAGATGTGGCAGCAATATCATACTGAAGGGGTTCACTGACTCTAGACGTCACCTGGATAGGGTTTTGGTTCACAAAATAGAAACTTCACTTTGATATACAAAGCATAGTTTTATGACAGCCCTTTATTTCCCATTGGGCATATTTCTGTTTAACATGTTTTAAAAATGAGTAAGGTCACCAGTGAAAAGATGTTAAAAGCTGGTTCATAAGTGAAAGTTTTTTGGAAGACCTTGATTAAGCCTTCACATTTAGACCATATTTCATCAGGATTTGCAATGCTGAAATATTTCATCCTGTACAGTGTGTAAGTAATATCGTCATTTTGAAGCCTGTGGTAAAAATAGTCTGGCAGCACATTTATGGTTTCTGTTGCTCCACGCTGCAGCACGTCTAACATGATTGTGTGTGTTTATTCTGTCAGGCTGTCTGATCACAGACAAAGGCCTGGCCTCAGCTCTGAGCTCCAACCCCTCCCTGAGGCAGCTGGACCTGAGCTATAACCATCCTGGAGTCTCAGGAGTGAAACTGCTGTCTGCTTGACTGGAGGATCCAAACTGGAGACTGGACACTCTCAGGTATGCACATACAGGCAACACTCTTCCTTTGTCACAGAGAACTCTTGTTTAATGGAGGATCTGAGTGAAGGTGTATGAAGTTGATTGTGACTTTTTTTTCTTCCTGCAGGGTGGATCCTGGTGGACCACAGTGGTTGAAACCAGGTCTGAGGAAGTGTGAGTGTGGTTTAAGTTGAATTCCTGAGAAGTCAGCTGCATGTTGTTATATTATATATCCTCTCTAGGATCACTGTACCGTGTACGGCACACTTAGTCACTCTGGCATCGCTGTAACGTCACTGTAACCTCCACTCATAAAGGTTTTTATGACTTTAAAGCATTAAATCTTCAGAATATTCAGCCATGCGACACAACAATTGAAAGCTTAGCATCTCATGATTCAATTAAGCCCACAGGCAAAGCAGAATATGATTTATAGTGGTTATATAACTGTTATAAAGTTAAAGAAAATCAAACAATACAGAAGTAAACTGCGCAGATGGTGTCTAAAGTGGAGAGTGCATCTATGTCTTTTTCCTTGTCCCTCTATCCACAGCGGGGATTTTTTGCACAAAACCTTTTTTTCTTATATCCCCAAGAGTCCAAGGAAATGGAATATCCAACCCATTATATCCAAAACGAGCTGTTCGCCTCACAATCTTGATGTTTCTGGCCAAATTTCAATAGAAAATCGCTAAACTGTTTTTCATTTCCGAACTTGTATCGCAGCTTGCTTCTGTAGGCATGTAATGTTGGCATCATTGTGTTCTCTGAGGTGTAAGGTTTCCAAAGATATCTGGTATAAGTCAATCGGTTCAGGTTTGCCTGTGATAGCCCCAAAACATTCATTTGTCTGATCAACATTTTAAAACTATATTTTCTGATGTTTAATTAAATATATACTTTCCATCTTGAGGACCATCATTTGTTCATTTTAATAATTCCTGTCATCAGTTGACTTTTCACTGAGTTTTAACACATTTGAAATCATCAGGATTCAGCCTGAGGTGGCTCTCCTCGCAGTGCCATCACAATGTCCTTGTGTCAAAGGCCGAGCAGGTCCTGTGATGCAGTTGGGGAGGATCTTTGATTTTGTTTCTGTTTTTCCATCCATGTAAACAACAGTTGAAAAGTTCTGAATCTGCTGTAATATTGATGACCTTCTCTCCTTCAGTAGTAAATATTGTAACAGAGACAAACAGAACAGACACCAGACGTTTTATTTACATGTGAAATACTTTTTAAATGAAATGATTTGCTTGAAGAAGACCTTTAGGAAATGATAATTCCAGTTACTACTACTATACTTGACACTTAAAAAAGAAAGCTGTTCCTGTTTAAGTCTTCAAACAGTTTGATGCTAAGCTTCAAGTTTATTTTACTAATGACTGCTGGCTATAATTCTCATTTAATTCAGCTGTTGCTAGAAGGATCTTTGTCCTTCCCCCGCCCTTCCAATTGTCAGTCTAGTCGAACCATTGTACAATGTTTTGTTTTCCATGTACAGTACAAAAACTAAGGAACATCAATTTGGAAAGAGGACTTTTCCTCAAAGAGCATTCAGACATTTAGAATCATCCTGAAGACATCTGACTGGACACAATAAAGCTCTGTTGCACCAGTTCAGCAATCATGTATTTTAGTAAGGCCCAAAGAAAAACGCATCAACTCAATATTTAGAGTGGAGTTGCACCGTTTTGCTTCAATAATGAACCCAGCTCACCGATGCTTTTCTGGACTGGAAAATGTATTCAATGTCCAAGTTCCAACTGGATTCTCCCATCAAGTTTGAATCATTGCATTCCTCTTACAAAACTATTTGTATTGAGTTGCATGTTGAGAAAATAACAATAAACTTGACCTTGTACTTTGTTTGATCTGGTTCTATGCTCATGTAAATAGTCATTAACAAGGCAAGCAAGTTAAGTCAAGTTACTTTGCTCCGTAACTAACTACAGCTACAGTTGATATGTTTTCTAAAGGTACCATTAAAGCTATAACTATAACTGATATATACAACATATATATACATATATATATATATATATATATATATATAATATATACATATATATATATATATATATATATATATATATATATATATATAAAACACTAAAGTTATCTTTATACAGTCCCTCCAGAAAAAGTTCTTTGTGATTGTTGCGGGCAAAAATCCTTGATTATGCGGCACGTTTTCTTAAAAAATGTGATGGAATATGCGGGATATTTATGCCATTTTATGCGATGAAATTGCGGGAACTTGCAAAAACTGCGGTTTGATGAAAAAGAGAAAAGAAGTGATTCCCCCAACACAGTGTTCTTAGTAGGTGAAATTACGTCACTTCATAACATTCCCATGGCAACAGGGGAAAATGGCTGCTCTTGTGTGAAGTAAACGCAACATTTTTCAACTTTCTGCTGAGATATATGTGACTTTTTTGGCGAAAGTGCGGCGTATTTGAAAAAATGCGGCCCCCGCATTAATATGCGGACTTTGGCTGATTATGCATTGAATTCTGCGATCGCATAATCGCGTTTTTCTGGAGGGAGTGTTTATACAACCCGACAAAGGTAAATGACAGAACCCATATCTGAGTTTCTGTTTTACTGTATATAAATACATATAAATATCTTACCACAGAACGGTGTCATTTCTGTGAAAACCATCCATCCATCCATTGTCGTCCGCTTATCCATGGTCGGGTCGCGGGGGGAGCAGCTCCAGCAGGGGACCCCAAACTTCCCTTTCCCGAGCCACATTAACCAGCTCTGACTGGGGGATCCAGAGGCGTTCCCAGGCCAGGTTGGAGATATAATCCCTCCACCTAGTCCTGGGTCGTCCCCGAGGTCTCCTCCCAGCTGGACGTGCCTGGAACACCTCCCTAGGGAGGCGCCCAGGGGGCATCCTTACCAGATGCCCGAACCACCTCAACTGGCTCCTTTCGACGTGAAGTAGCAGCGGCTCTACTCCGAGCTCCTCGCGGATGACTGAGCTTCTCACCCTATCTCTAAGGGAGACGCCAGCCACCCTCTTGAGGAAATCCATTTCGGCCACTTGTACCCTGGACCTCGTTCTTTTGGTCATGACCCAGCCTTCATGACCATAGGTGAGGGTAGGAACGAAAACTGACCGGTAGATCGAGAGCTTTGCCTTCTGGCTCAGCTCTCTTTTCGTCACAACGGTGCGATAAACTGAATGTAATACCGCCCACGCTGCGCCGATTCTCCGATCAATCTCCCGCTCCATTGTCCACCTCAATCGCAAACAAGATCCCAAGGTACTTAAACTCCTTCACTTGGGGTAAGGACTCATTCCCTACCTGGAGAAGGCACTCCATCGGTTTCCTGCTGAGAACCATGGCCTCAGATTTAGAGGTGCTGATCCTCATCCCAGCCGCTACACACTCGGCTGCAAACCGATCCAGTGAGTGCTGAAGGTCACAGGCCGATGGTGCCATCAGGACCACATCATCTGCAAAGAGCAGTGATGAGATCCCCAGCCCACCGAACTGCAACCCCTCCCCACCACGACTACTCCTCGATATCCTGTCCATAAATCGTTGCAACTGCCTCCGGAGTCCTCTGGGATAACATATCCCGGAAAGACTCCTTCTTCAGTCGGACGGCTTCCCTGACCACCGGTGTCCACCACGGTGTTGAGGGTTACCGCCCCTTGAGGCACCTAAGACCCTAAGACCACAGCTCCCTGCCGCAGCTTCAGCAATGGAAACTTTGAACATTGTCAACTCAGGTTCAATGCCCCCAGCCTCCACAGGGATGCACAAAAAGCTCCGCCGGAGGTGTGAGTTGAAGGTCTGTCGGACAGGAGCTTCCTCCAGGCGTTCCCAATTTACCCGCACCACCCGTTTGGGCTTACCAGGTCTGTCCAGAGTCTTCCCCCACCCCCTGACCCAACTCACCACCAGATGGTGATCAGTTGACAGCTCCACCCCTCTCTTCACCCGAGTGTCCAATACATATGGCGTCAGATCAGATGAAACGATTATAAAATCGATCATTGACCTTCGGCCTAGGGTGCTCTGGTACCAAGTACACTTATGAGCATCCCTATGTTCGAACATGGTGTTTGTTATAGACAATCCATGACTAGCACAGAAGTCCAATAACAGACAACCACTCTGGTTTAGATCAGGGAGGCCGTTCCTCCCAATCACCCCTCTCCATGTGTCTCCGTCATTGCCCACATGTGCGTTGAAGTCCCCCAGCAGAATTATGGAGTCCCCCTCTGGAGCCCCATACAGGACTCCATTCAAGGTCTCCAAGAAGGCTGAATACTCTGAACTCTTGTTTGCTGCATATGCACAAACAACAGTCAGAGTTTTCCCCCCAACAACCCGCAGGCGTAGAGAGGCGCCCCTCTCGTCCACCGGGGTAAACTCCAACGTTGCGGCGCTCAGCCGGGGACTTGTGAGTATCCCCACACCCGCCTGGCACCTCACACCCTGGGCAACTCTGGAGAAGAAAAGAGTCCAACCCCTCTCCAGGAGTATGGTTCCAGAACCGAGACTATGCGTAGAGGTAAGCCCCACCAGATCCAACTGGTAGCGCTCCACCTCACGCACAAGCTCCGGCTCCTTCCCCCACAGCGAGGTGACATTCCACGTCCCCAGAGCCAGCCTCTGCTGCCCGGGTCTGGTCCATCAAGGCCCCTGACCTCCACCGCCACCCGTGTGGCAGCGCACCCGACCCCAGCGGTTCCTCCCACAGGTGGTGGGCCCATGGGCTGGAGAGATAGGTGCCACGTAGCTTTTTTGGGCTGTGCCCGGCCGGGCTCCGTGGCAAACCCGGCCACCAGACGCTCGCTGACGAGCCCACCCTCTGGGCCTGGCTCCAGACGGGGGCCCCGGGCTTCCTCCAGGCAGGGTCTCTCTATCCCTTCCTCGTTTTTTCATAGGGTTTTTTGAACCATTCTTCGTCTGGCCCCTCACCTGAGACCACTTTGCCATGGGAGACCCTACCAGGAGCACAAAGCTCCAGACAACACAGCCCTCAGGTTCATAGGGACACCCAAACCTTTCCACCACGATAAGGTGATGGTTCCTGGAGAACTTATTAACATTAGTACAGTATTTGGAGGCACCTGTGCAGAGGCTCATTCCTCAACACAGCGGCTGCGGGTTCGGTTTCGATCTGCGGCCCTTTGCTGCATGTCATCCCCCCCCCCTCTCTCTCACCAGTACGGTACTTTACTCTTCATAACAAGTCCTTAGCTGAAAAAATGTTTTAGAATTTATTAGCATTTAACCTTGATTAACAACCCAGGGAATGTTAAATCTGACTTGATATTCATGTTAAATGCTAATAAAAAACTTGATTTACTAATCTGACTAAACTTAGGTCACTGAGTAGTAACAGTCTACACATCTTCTTTATGGCATCCATGTTTGTTGTTATGGTTACAATCAACATTCAGATTTTCCAGCTTCAGAGCATGGGAAGAGACCGAAGAACAGCTTGCAGTCTCAGGAACTCCGACCATCCGAGTAGCAGAGAAATGTTGTGATGACGTGATGAAGAAATACGGTTTCCCCACAGTGAAGGGATGCAGTTTGGTGATGAGTAGTGGTATGAGAATAGGCCAGAGCATTCATGTACAGGACGAGGTGGTGACATGTCAGGCCACAGGGGGGAGCTGGTGAGGGTAATTCAACTGGGAACGGAGAAGAAGAAAACTCCTGGGAAGAGGCGTGTGACGTAAATAGTCATGCACCTGGGGCAGACTGTACAGCATGCTATAACTTGGCTCCTGTGGGTTGTTAGCAATGGCCTGAAGTAAGCCCTTGTGTCTGTGAGTGTGGACATTGGGATTGGGCCCATTACATCTCTCCTGCCTCGTTTCTCAGGGATTATTTGATTTTACTGCCAACCCTAATCCTAAAAGTATATAAAGATACAGGTGTCCTCCTCTCCCTGAGGAGACTTTGAACTTGTGCAGCCTCTTTGAATCATCCTGGGAAGAATTAAGAAATTATATTTGTTCAGCAGTTTCCTGTCCTCACTTTCCCTGAGTGAAACTACTGATATTGGATAGAAACAGGGCAAGTGTGCTTTCAACATGTGAACCTCAAAAATACAAATCAGTTGAAAAAATTACTGTTTTTTTACTGTAAGTATTAGAGTTGAGCCGGATACTCGGCTGAAACGAGTATCCGGTACGGATAAAGCACTTTTGCCGAGTACGAGTATTATACGAGTAATACGAGTCAATATCTGTGCTCGGATTGAATAAAAATCCTCATTGGGTAGCTGACTGTGTCTGCGTCCTGTGATAGGCTAGAAGTCACAGGGCCCCTCCCCTCCCACTCTGGTCACTCACTCACAGAACACAGAGAACAGCTGTCTCTCTCTCTCTCTCTCTCCCTCAGTCACTCAGAATGTTTCAAATGTTTACCTATTATCTCACACAGTGCAGGAGTGTTGACATCTCCTTACCATTTCTGGGTGAGTGGGAACATGTGTTGCCAGAGGTGCACCTTTGAACGGAATCCATTTATTTTATCTGTGCTTGTGAGCAGGTTTTCATTTCGGCCTTGCATTCGTGTATTCAGTTCATCTGCCATGTCTGCCAGCCTTGCACACCACTCATCAGATGCAAGCAGCTTTGCGTCATCGCACCTCTCATCATTCAAAAACACTTTCCTCAAAAACAAGTTCCTCCCGCAGCTCATACACACAGGCCAACACTTTTCCGCGCCACAACCATCGGACCTCCGTTTGGAACAATAAGGCTTTATGCTCCGCTCCCATTTCCTCACATAAAGATGCAAATATGCGACTTTTCAGAGGTCTGGTCTTTACGAATTTTACCATGCAGACGACATCATCCAACACAGGAGCTAGGTCTGCTGGTAAAGTTTTGGCAACAAGTGCCTCACGGTGCAAAAAACTAGCTAACGAAGCCTTTGCAGCGCCTGACAATGGATGCTGCTCCATCAGTGCAGACACTCGTGCAGTTTTCCCACTCAAGTCCTCCTTGTTCAAGATATTCTGTTGTGACTCAAAACATTTCCTCTCCTGTTGTTTTTTCTGGCAATGACTTGCAAAATGGGAAGTTTTTTCTGATGGCATCTCCATCCACAAAATGCACATGACCAAGAGTTGAGCATGTCCACTAATGTCAATAGACTCATCAAGTTGCAATGCAAATTTCCCACTGATGGATATCTTTTCCAAAACAACACAGTCTATGTCTACAGACATGTCAGAAATACAGTCTGGCAATTGTGTTATCTGAGAGAGGGACACTGGCTACTTCTTTAACTGCATCAGGGCCGAGCATCTCGTTCACAATGGCTTTGCAGGCAGGTAATATTAATGTCTCTGCCACGGTGTGTGGCTTTTTTGATTTGGCTACTAGTTCAGCTACTAAGTATCTAGCTTTGAGAGCTCTCTCAGACACCTTTGTGGTTTTTCTGTTTCTCATTGTGTTCACGCAGGCGGACAAAATAGTCCATGTTATTGTTTTGAAGGGACGGGTGTTTCGTTTGGAGATGGCATTTAAGCTTGCTTGGGACCATGGCACTGTTGGATAGCTTTTCCCCACACACCAAGCATAACGGAGTCGGTGCAGTTGGATCTCCGGTGAAAGTAAAGATAAAAGATAACTGTCGTTGTATTGCCTCGAGCTCACCATTTTTGCTGTATTTTGACCACCACTCGTACTAGGTTCTTAGCCTGGGTTAGAATTTTGTCCAGTGTCCAGATCAGAATCTGCATTTTTACTTTAAAAAAAATGTATCCATCGCTGTTGCAGGCTTACATCGATGATCTCGGCCCTACTGCCTACATGTTGTGTCAAGTCTTCTTAGTGGTTAAAAATAGATATTTTGAGGCTAGCATAAAAGTGCCCCTAGCTCTCCCATTCAAAAGGCCATTTGATCCAAAAACAAAGATATGGTAAATCTTAAAAGTGGCACTTCCGTCCTAATTATGGTTTTAAACGAAAGTTTGGCTTGGGTCCATTCACAAAAAGACCCTAGGTTGCATTTTGGCGAGAGTTACGCTTTAACATACCAAATTGTGAGGGAACATACTGTAGGTCTCATCTTGAAGTCCATGGAGCATTTTTTTTTCTTCTACCTAACAAGAAGTCGGCCATCTTGGTTTTCGTGCAAAAACTTTCATTTTTCGAACAAGTGTTTTAGGACTTTAGGATGCACGACAACTCTAAAACTTTTGCAGCCATGTGCAGAATAGGAAATTCTTTGATCTAAGTTTACATTTCAACTTGGGAGTGGTATGGTTGCTTTATAGCGCCCCCTTTTTGGTTTTAGCCCCTTGGACACATTTTTGACAGCCTCGATATATACGAAAACTCACAACAATTGGCACCCACTAATGCATGGAAGGCCTTAACTTGAACATAGTCGCTCCGATCTTCACCAGATTTAGTACACACATTGTTCTAATCATTTCGGACATATTTCCTATTTACCTTCATTAGCTCCGCCCAACCGGAAGTCTGCCATCTTTAATAATATGCATTTTACATGTGTTTATATTCTGTCAAACTCCTTCTAGGCCGTGATTCCGATCTTTACGAAACTTTGGAAGTAGCATCTGTGGACCCTCATGATGAAAAGCTATCAACAGAATTTTGATTGTGAAAAAAAATGCACAAGTTATAGAGGACAAACTTCCTGTAGGTGGCTGTCAAACAGGAGGAGTTGCATATTTGCCAATTTTGGAGTCAATTGGCCATTAGATGGTGCTGTTTTAATTTTTTTTAATTAATTACCCAAAGCTGCAATGCATGCAAAGCCTGCTTTTTCAACTCCTCCTAGTGTTAATCCGATCTGCACGAAATGCTGAATGTAAACTCAATCAACCTTCATGACAAAAAGTTATCAAAAGAATTGTGATAGTTAAAAAAAAATTATAGTTATGAAGGACGAACTTCGTGAAGGTGGCAGTCAAACAGGAAGAGTTGCAATTCTTGGAAACCGTTATTCTGAATCAGAAGAAACACGACACAGCTGTTCCCCGTGCTCCGCTTAGGCCGCGGGCAACATTTGAAGTAAATCGCCCGGGCGTCCTGCCAGTACCCCTGACGTGCTGGGAGTGGCGAGGGCCCGTTTAATTAATGTTCCGTTTTGGCTGACTTCAACTTTATTTGTTGCTTCCAAAAGACAATGAGAACAATGTGTAATAGACAGCAGGATAAAAGATTTAATATTCATCCGTAGTTCAAAGCACATCACTGAAATCAAACAAACATCTCCTCGTGCTAAAATATTGAAACAGTGCATCAGAGGAAGGAACATGTTCCCTCCGAGGTTTGAATTGCAAAATCTAATTAGTCTGCTGCTCATCCCTTCAGGATTCTGAGTTTATTGTTGTCATTCCTTGTAGCTAATTGGCCCGGAGGTCAAAACAGCTAGAGTTTAGTTTCCTCTGAGAAGGACGCTGGGATTAATTATCTGCTCTGCTTAATAAGGCTCTTCAGAGCTGCAGCAGTAATGAGATTTTTGTGACTCCAGTTTTAATAAATGAACACTTCAGGGGACTCAACTGAAAAACTGCAGATCTGTCAACCATCACAGACAGCAGAGGAAATACAGCTCAACAGTGAGCACCCACTTTTTTACCGTCTTCAGTGTTGGTAGTGTTTTTCCCCGTTCAATTGTTCCATTGACATTTCAAAAATTGCAGATATGAAAAGTTTTATGTCTGGAGCCAAGCCAACCAACTGCGAGAGGAATCGTAACGATAAAACATTTGAAAACGGCAATGAAGGCAAAAGGCACAAGACTGTGTACTGAAACTACCATAGACTTTAATGTAGCAGCTCATTCTAGCCGTTCGCAGGTTTGTGGGTACGGTAAACATTTCCATGGTAACAGTAAGTCATATGACATGTAACTTACAGTAACAACTTAAACGTTAATTTCTTCTCTGTTCTGATTGCTGACATCGTCACTCTTGTGTTGCGGTCAACCACATACTAGCTGCACCGAGCACTGAGCTGTTCCTTAAAGCAGCTTCACTTTTCTTATAACATGACAGGCTGCCATAACTTTTATGTAATTGGTCCAAAAAGTCTGACCTATCCAAAAGCTTTTTGGTGCGGGGCAGGTTTCACAGCTGTAAGTCAGTGTGATGGGGCTCTCAAATAATATTGTTCATGTTCAAAAGGGGTAGGAAGAAGATACATAAGAAACTTAAAAAACTTCCACATCTACCAGAGACAAGAATAAAGTTAAAGTCCAAGTGTGTAACGTGTTTAGTTGTTCATTATCAAATCTGTGTTGCCCGTTCTCCAACGTGTCCTTTTTCATGAATATTTACCACCACCATCAATTCCAAGTATTCCTATTGGCTTGAAATGTTACATTTGCGTTTGCATGAACTGGTGCAGACGCTCCATATTCATACATGAACTGGTGCAGACGCTCCATATTCATACATGAACTGGTGTAGACGCTCCATATTCATACATGAACTGGTGTAGACGCTCCATATTCATACATGAACTGGTGTAGACGCTCCATATTCATACATGAACTGGTGTAGACGCTCCATATTCATACATGAACTGGTGTAGACGCTCCATATTCATACATGAACTGGTGTAGACGCTCCATATTCATACATGAACTGGTGTAGACGCTCCATATTCATACATGAACTGGTGTAGACGCTCCATATTCATACATGAACTGGTGTAGATGCTCCATATTCATACATGAACTGGTGTAGACGCTCCATATTCATACATGAACTGGTGTAGACGCTCCATATTCATACATGAACTGGTGTAGACGCTCCATATTCATACATGAACTGGTGTAGACGCTCCATATTCATACGTGAACTGGTGTAGACGCTCCATATTCATACATGAACTGGGGTAGACGCTCCATATTCATACGTGAACTGGTGTAGACGCTCCATATTCATACATTAACTGGGGTAGACGCTCCATATTCATACATGAACTGGTGTAGACGCTCCATATTCATACATGAACTGGTGTAGACGCTCCATATTCATACATGAACTGGTGTAGACGCTCCATATTCATACATGAACTGGTGTAGACGCTCCATATTCATACATGAACTGGGGTAGACGCTCCATATTCATACATGAACTGGTGTAGACGCTCCATATTCATACATGAACTGGTGTAGACGCTCCATATTCATACATGAACTGGTGTAGACGCTCCATATTCATACATGAACTGGTGTAGACGCTCCATATTCATACATGATCTGGTGGAGACGCTCTATATTCATACATGAACTGGTGTAGACGCTCCATATTCATACATGAACTGGTGTAGACGCTCCATATTCATACATGAACTGGTGTAGTCGCTCCATATTCATACATGAACTGGTGTAGTCGCTCCATATTCATACATGAACTGGTGTAGACGCTCCCTATTCATACATGAACTGGGATAGACGCTCCATATTCATACATGAACTGGTGTAGACGCTCCATATTCATACATGAACTGGTGTAGACGCTCCATATTCATGCTCTATCTTGAAATACGGTAGCCGGTGAGGGTCATACAGGACATACTGCTCCACCTTTCACGTTTTCTCTGTCACATTAAAAACTCACAGCTGCTGCTAATGCTGCTAACGGGTATCGTAGCTTCCCGGCCTTTAAAATTCAGAACAAATCAACCAACCAGATGTCCAAACCATACAAGGATATGGGTGGTTTGTCACCCCCCCCCCCCCCCCATCCTCTAATTCGACCCACAGGAGTGTTTCATAAATTAGCGCCCCCAACAGTGGCAGGTAAACATACTCATACCTAGATATGTGGTTAACGATGTGAAACTGTCCCAGTTTGGTTCGGTTTAGGCACCAGAACTACTGAGTTAAGTTGATAAAAAGATGGAGGTTTGGGTTCAAATCAGACATTACTTCACTTCCTGAAGGTTACCACATGATGCAGAACGTGACGTAGCTCCGTTTGTTCCATAAAGTTAAACAGAAAAAAAAATTCCATTTCCTTTTACTTTTATTTTATTACTTGAGCGAGATATCCTGGGTTAAAGTCCTGTTTGTTTGCCTCCTTCATCAGTTTACTTCCTGCTTTGCTACCGTCATAAACCTAAATATAGTAATCGTAATTGCTGCTTGAACAAACAACCTCTGGGAGTGTTTTTCAGTTTCAAATCAACTGTTGGAAGACTGAAGGATTTCTGCTGTGATAATGATCGGATTTGAAACAAAGGGAAGATGAAGTGATGGTTGATTAAACTCCAGAGAATCTCCTCTAATTGGCTCAGGGACTTTTTAATTGGTTCAAACTGGGTTCAGCCAATCGGAGTGCTGCGTGTTTGGGATCAGTGGTCTTGTGGGACGTTTGGACTGCGGGTATAAGATGGAGCCAGACAGGACTGAGTTCCTCCTGACAACAGCTGATGGACCTCAGCAGGTAGGACAGCTCACTCTTAATTCATTGTTTTACAAATAATTGATTGTGATTTACAGAAGCTTAGTGCAAAAAGTATCAGATTCACGTTATGTATAAATATTTTCACGTTATGTATAAATATTTTCACGTTTTAACACTATATTTTCAAGCTGTAATGAGATATTTTCACGTTTTAACCTTACAACAACATATATTAACATTATATCGAGTTATTTTAACCTTATAACAACATATATTAACATTTTATCAAGATATTTTAACCTTATAACAATACATATTAACATTTAAACGAGTTATTTTAACCTCATAACAAGATATATTAACATTTTAATGAGTTATTTTAACCTTATAATAAGATATATTAACATTTTAACAAGATATTTTAACCTTATAACAACATATCTTCACATTTACACACAATATGTTCATGTTTTAAAAAGATATCTTCACATTATTTCAACATACAACAACATTTCAACATTTTACTATTGCTATTTACTTTTTATCATATTATAATGTGAAATGATGACCTTATTAGGGGGGAAATGTTCACATAATGTGATCATTTATAATGTTGTAAGATGTTATAACAAGGTAGTTTATCTTGTTAAAACATGAAACTGCTATTTGAATGAAGACATGATGTGCTCACTGATAAATTGCAAAATATAGCTAATTTACACTGAATATCAGGAAAATGTTCTTGGTATAACTTGATACGTTTGTGTGTTGTAATGTTGTGAAAATACAACAACTTTATTACAATAAAGGTTTCACGTAATAACGTGATACTGATACATTTTTGGGTGTAGCTACGCTAACGTAGTGATTGGTTACCGTCTGATGAAACTGTTTTTAATGAGCATAAGAAATTACTTTAATTTAAAATTAAATTACCTGACATGATGCCTAACTGGCTCTTTAATGTTCTCATCTTTACAACTTAAACTACAAAATGCATTTCCTGCAGAAAATGCGTGTGAATGCTGAAAAGCCAAATTGCTACAGCCAAACTGGATTGCTGTCTTAAATGCATAAGATTAAGGTAAACTACTGAGAAGAGCTGGAAAAGTGGGAATGGTTTTAATTAGTATGAATTTCATTGAAAAGTTGAATAACACTACTAATGTAAACAAAAAGATGTGGAATATGTAAAGGTTTTTTTAAAAAGCTAAGACTAAATTAAAACTGAAAAATTTATATTATTTTCAATTACTTAACCTTTAAGATCAATAATGCCAAAAGATGTAGAACATTGTACGGTTTGAATTTATTTTCTAGCTGAAAGTATGAGCAAGTAGAAGAGAGAAAGCTCTGTGAAACATTTATGAAAATGCAGAAATAGTAAAAGAATTATTTAAAGTATGCTAATATTGCATAATATAATATAGTCATACATGCTAATACGGTCAGTATAGTATGAATAGTATGTCAAAAAACCTGATTAAAAAGTCATAGATGGTATGTTGAAAAAATGATAATATAGTATAATATAGTATTTCGAAAAAAAGTCATGAAAAAGTCATTATACTATGTTGAAAATAATCAAAGTACATAGCATAAAGAAAAATTTGATAACGTCATAGTATAGTATGTTGAAAAATGTCAAAAAGTCATAGCATAGTATGTTGAATAAAGTGATGAAATTGGCGTAGTACAGCATGTCAAAAAACCTCCACACAGAAAAGCCCTGCCTGGCTGGGGGTCGGACCGCTGAGTCGGCTGGCATCAGGCCTCCGAGATATTGTGCAACCGCATTCAAAGTCTTAGCATAGTATGACATGTATATGACCACAAAGAATATGTAGAAACTTCATAGTATGACATGTATATGACCACAAAGAATATGTAGAAACTTCATAGTATGACATGTATATGACCACAAAGAATATGTAGAAACTTCATAGTATGACATGTATATGACCACAAAGAATATGTAGAAACTTCATAGTATGACATGTATATGACCACAAAGAATATGTAGAAACTTCATAGTATGACATGTATATGACTTTTTTCAACCTACTATAGTAGGACTTTTATATGACGTTTTTCGGCATGCTATACTATGACTTTTTTTAATCTTTTTACAACTTATTATTATATGACTTTTTATGGCTTTTTCAACATATTATACTATAATTTGTGAACTATGTGAACTAGAATAAGTTTAGTATGTAAAAAGCCATAGTATAGTGTGTAAAAGAAATCATAGTATATGTGTAAAAAGTCATACAAAGTCATAGTATAGCATGTCGAAAAAAGTCATGAAAAGTTATAATAAAGTTTGTCAAAAAGAGTCCCAGAATAATATGTCTAAAACAGTCATTAAAAAGTCATAGATTTGTATGTCAAAAATAGCCATAGCATAATATGTTGAATAAAGTCATAACAAAAGTCATAGTATAGTATGTGAATGAAAGTGTGGAAGAAAATGCAAACTGCAATTGTGAAATAAAGTAATACTATAGTATGTTGAAAAAAGTCACAAAAAGTCATAGTATAGTATGTTGAAAATGTCACAAATAAAGTCATAGCAGAGGGAAGCAGCACGGTGGTCCAATGGTTAATACTGTTGCCTCTCAGCAAGAAGGTACAAGGTACTCAAATCCACAAAGGATATGTAAAAAAGAAATCACAAAAACATCATAGTATAGTATGTCGAAAGAAAGTTATAGTATGTCGAAAATTTTGATAAAAGGTCATACTATATAGACAAAAAATTATAGTATAATATGTTGAAAAAGTCACAAAAATCTATAGTATAGTATGTCGAAAAAGACACAAAAACATCATAGTATAGTATGTCAAAAGAAAGTTATAGTATGTCGAAGATTTTGAAAAAAAAGGTCATAGTATAGTATGTTGAAAAAGTCATAGAAACAGTTGGGAACCGAACAGGAGGCCAAGGCTGCAGAGTCTACTTGCTGGTCTAGTTTGCATCAATGCAAACCTCTGAGATATCCTACAACCAAAATAACAACGTAGACAGCAGTCATGGCAGAATATGTTGGAGAAAACTATTTAAAAGTCATAGTATAGTATGTCGAAAATTTTGAAAAAAAAGTCAGGTACAGGGTTCAAATCCCCAAAGAAAAATATGTTTTAAAAAAAGTCACAAAAACGCCATAGTATAGTATGTCGAAAATAAAAAAAAAACGTTATAGTATAGTATGTCAAAAATTTTAAATAAAACGTCATAGTATAGCATAGCGAGAATTTTGACATAAAGCCATAGTATAGTATGTCGAAAACTTTGAAAAAAAGTCATAGTATAGTATGTCAAAAAGTCATAGTATAGTATGTGAAAAAAAATCATAGTATATTTGTAGAAAGTCATACAAATTCATAGTATAGCATGTCAAAAAAAGTCATGAAAAGTTATAATAGTTTGTCAAAAAGAGTCCCAGTATAGTATGTCTAAAACAGTCATTAAAAAGTCATAGAATTTGTATGTCAAAAACAGTCATAGCATAATATGTTGAATAAAGTCATAACAAAAATCATAGTATAGTATGTTGAAAAAAGTCATGGTATAGTATGTCAAACATTTTGTAGACAGCAGTCATAGCAGAATATGTTCGTGGAAAACTATCTAAAAGTCATAATATAGTATGTCGAAAAAAGTGATAAAAAAGTCATAGTATAGTTTGTCGAAAAAGTCATAAAAAAGTCATATTATAGTATATCTAAGATTTTGAAAAAAAAAGTCATACTATAGTATGTCGAAGATTTTGAAAAAAAAGTCATACTATAGTATGTCGAAAAAAACGTCATAGTATAGCATGTCGAAAATTTTGAAATAAAGTCATGCTATAGTATGTCGAAAAAAGTCACAAAAAAGTCAGCACAGGAAAGCAGCACGGTGGTCCAATGGTTAGCACTGTTGCTTCTCAGCAAGAAGGTACAAGAGTTCAAATCCCCAAAGTATAGTATGTAAAAAAACTCACAAAAACATCATAGTATAGTATGTCGACGATATTGAAAAAAAGTCATACCATAGTATGTCGACAAAAAATTATAGTATGTTTAAAAGGTCACAGAAAAGTCATAGCACAGGAAAGCAGCACGGTGGTCCAATGGTTAGCAATGTTGCCTCACAGCAAGAAGGTACAAGAGCTCAAATCCCCAAAGTATAGTATGTAAAAAAAACTCACAAAAACATCATAGTATAGTATGTCGAAAGAAAGTTATAGTATGTCAAAAAGTTTGAAAAAAAAGTCAGGTACAGGGTTCAAATCCCCAAAGAAAAATATGTTTAAAAGAAAGTCACAAAAACGACATAGTATAGTATGTCGGAAGAAATCATAGTATGTCGAAAATTTTGAAATAAAGTCATACTATAGTATGTTGAACAAGTCACAATAAAGTCATAATATAATATGTTGAAAAAGTCATAAAAGTCATAGGAAAGTATAGAAATATTTTTATTAAAATGTTGACCCACAAAAACTAAAAGTTGCCTCACGGTCGACGGTTAAAGGTAAATTTCTTTTGTTTTTTTCAACACTTTTTTGGCTTTTTTGACATTTTGAAGGGTTCTTTTTCCCAAGTTTTTGTCACTTTCTCCGATGTCTTTGTCGACTTTTTATTTTATTATTTTAGTTTTTTTTTAAAGTTTTGCTTGTTTTTTTTCCCAGATTTTTTAAGCATTTTTGTTACTTTTCAACCTTATATAAAACAATTTAAAATGCTACAAAATCTAATAAACTACCCAAATGAATTGAAAGTAGTGAACTGATCATTTATTTAACACTAAAGAGCGTTGCATGGAACCATCCACCTTATTATTTTTTGGACAATTTGGTTGAAAGAAACCCAAATTTTGGCTATAGAGACTTTTTTAAAAACGGGTCCGATTTGACCGGAGGACGCCAGGAGGGTTAACGGGAAATGTTTTGAGCATCACAGCCTTTTTCATCTTGTGGTTGCTTTAGGTGAAGCCGGCGCCATGTTGGAGGGGTCGCTGGGCGGAAACTTCTCCCACGTCACGTTCGTGTTCAGAGGTTTTCCCGAGCTGCAGAAACACCGCCGTCTGCTGGCGCTGCCGTTCTCCGCCTCCTACCTGGCGGTGCTGCTGGGAAACTTCCTGCTGGTGTACGTGATCCGCAGCGTGGAGAGCCTGCACAGCCCCATGTACCTCCTCATCTGCTCGCTGTGCGTCGTCGACGTGCTCGTGGCGACCGCCATCATCCCCAAAATGCTCCTCGGCCTCCTCTTCGACTGGGACGAGATCTCGCTCGCCGGCTGCTTGACTCAGATGTTCTTCACGCACTTCCTATCCTCGGTGGAGTCGACGTTGCTGCTGGCGATGGCGCTTGACCGCTACGTGGCCATCTGCCAGCCGCTGCGCTACGCCAAAATCATCAACTCCTCCGCGTTGGCGAAGCTGCTGCCCTTCGCTCTGGTGCGCAGCGGCTGCATCATGGCGACGTTGGTCGCCTTAGCCGGTTCGCTGCGCTTCTGCGGCTCCGACGCCATCAAGCACTGCTACTGCGACCACATGGCGCTGGTGAGCCTGGCGTGCGGCAGCACGGAGAAGAACAGAGCGGTGGGACTCGCCGTGATAGTCTGCTTCGTGGGCGTGGACATACCACTCATCTTCCTCTCCTACATGAAGATTTTGAGCGCGGTTTTGCGAGCGACAGCGGACGGCGAGGAACGCTGGAAGGCGTTCCACACGTGCGGCACTCACCTTATCGCCATGATGTGTTTCTACCTCGTGGGTAGCGTCACGTTCCTCTCGCACAACCTCAACATCCCCATACCGACGGACGCCAACACCTTCATGGGACTCGTGTACATTCTGTTCCCGGCGACGGCGAACCCCATCATCTACGGAGTTCGAACTAAAGAAATTCGGAAGGTTTTTTTTAGGATTTTTAAAGTCAGAGTGAAGACAATAAGGAAGGTTTCTCCTGCTGGAGAAGGACAAACATGATGACATTTTGTCTGACCAAACATGCCTGTGAAGTAGAGCCCGACCGATATATCGGCGGGTTGATATTATCGGCCGATATTAGGCATTTTCCAAAGTATCGGTATCGGCATTTATAATGGCCGATAAATGATAAATAAGGAAACCTCCTTCAACCATGTTGTGAGTGTTGCCGTTGCATAGTTTGTCCACCAGAGGGAGCTCTACAACACACACACACACACACACACACACACACACACACACACACACACACACACACACATACACACACACACACACACACACACAGACACGCACACACACACACACACACACACACTCACAGAGACACACCCACACACACACACACACACACACACACACACACACACACACACACACACACACACATACACACACACACTCAGAGACACACACACACACACACACATATACACACACACACACACACACACACACTCAGAGACACACACACACACACAAACTCAGAGAAACACACACACACACATACACACACACACACACACACAGGGCGCTCTACAACGTCCCTGTTGGAAACACTCGTGTTTAACCCTTTAAGTTTCACATCTTAAGTTTGTATTTTTTATACTTTTTATTCATCAGAACTTATATTAAATATATATATATATATATATATATATATATATATATATATATATAAATTATTTTGATGTTTATTTTTTAATTATTACTATTATAATTATATTATTTTAGTGACTGTGTATTGTGTGTGTGAAGTAACTAATGTTAGCGAAATCTGTTTATGTTTTGTTACGCATTTCTGGATTTTCTTTTATATATATATCCGCCGATATATATCGGAATATCAGATTTTTAAATCACCAAATATTTGTATTGATATCGGCCTCAAAAAGTCGGCTCTAGTGTGAATCTCAGTTTGTGGTCTTTGCATAGACTGTAAAAAAAAAAAAGAATGTTGAAGTGCCTTCATATAATTAATTATTTGATTATATACATCTTGTGTGAAGTCATGTGTGAAGTCATGTGGTTACTGAGTTTGTCCACAAGATGGTGGTTGGTTTATACAGCGAAAAATGGCCCAAACACTTCAGATCCAATATCAAAAATTAGTTGGTGTTAAATATTAAAAATAATATTGGCTGGTGTATCGTTACCTCAAAGCGTCAGAAACATCACGATGCCAAAACACACACACACACACACACACAGGTTGCCACAAACTTACTTTTTATTAAAGATGCAGAGGAATATATAGGTTTCCTTCTGGCCCTTTCAAAATAAAAGCCCATTCAAATAATGTTAGAAATAATAAAGATGTTTTTGGGTGTCTTTAAAATCTTTTTCTCCTGTAATGTTTCACACACACACACACACACACACACACACACACACACACACAGACACAGACACACACACACAGACACACACAGTAACAAAGGTTCACATGTTTCAGTCCCTGTTTTACTTTGAATGTTAAATCAAAGTTCAGTAATTACACGCTGTTCATCTCATCAAGTCTCCTAATGCTTCACCTGAATAAAATGTTCATTAAAGGGCCATACACAGCAACACTTCCTGTTTACATCACCTTGTCATTTTCTGAATCATCCAACAGTTTTTGACGGACTCAATGCTTTACTGTTGGAACGCTGGACGCTCTTGTAGTAAAGAGAGACTATTCTCCTCCGAAATACTCCCCCATAGGTGGTTAGTTCCAGCATCATTCTGACCTATATTTAGGTTTCTAGTGGCGGTGCCCTCTAGTGGCCGTAATAGTTCTGACGGGAGCAAAAGCAGGAAGTAAGGTGAGGAAGTATGAGCGCCAAATGTCCAGGTAGCGAATTTATGCATCCTACTATGACCACGCCAAGGCCCGCCCTTCAATAGCTTTTACTGGCCAGGCGTCCATCCTTACGCAAGCTAACATAACCCGATGTGTTCAGGTCCTATCTCCTGACCAATCAGCTATCCTAACCTTAACCACTCAAGGTCACATGCCTAACCCCAACCAATCGGGCTGCTTTGTAGGGCGGGTCTTGGCGTGGCCATAGTTGGATTCGTAATTTTGCGTCCTGGCAGGCTGGGGGGGGTGGATGGGTCAAACAAACACAGGACTTTCACCCAGGAGACCGGGGGTTCATGTCCCGTTTTAACTTTAGGGACCAAACGGAGCTACGTCACGTTCTGCGTCACCGTGGTAACCTTCAGGAAGTGAAGTCACGTCTGATTGGAACCCAAACCTCCATCTTTTTATCAACTTAACGCAGTAGTTTCTAGGGTTGGGCATCGTTTGGATTTTAACGATTTTAACTGATTCCAATTCTGATTCTTCCTTCTGATTCCGGTTCTGATCGATTCTTGATTCTGATTCGTTGAGGGGTGGAGTTCAAACGGGTCACATAGTTATTTCACAAATAAGAGGAAAGTTGTATTTTGATTCAGTGGTGGGTTTGCAGTTTTACAGCTTTTTCAATGAAAAATTAAGCCACGCTAGAGCGCCGCTTACTGCTCTCCGTGGCTGCAACGCACCAAGCGCCTGGCCGCCATACGGACACCAGAACTTGCGCATATTAAATTGGGAAGCGATGATCAGATTTTAAACTAAATCCTCTAAATGATTCCAATAAAGAAACGATTCTACTGGAATCGTAATTTTTGAAACGATTCAAGTAGGACTCAGTTCTCAATGCCCAACTCAGTAGTTCTGGTGTCTAACCAAACTGGGACCGTTTACCAACGTTAACCACGTGTTTAAAACCACCACTGTGACCTTCTCTGGTTTACATATGAGGACGTATTTCCTGCCACCACTAGGGGGCGCTGACTTAGGAAACGCTGCTGTGGGTCGGATTAGAGCGGGGGAACAAACCACCGCCACTGGAACGCTGGAGTGTGTTATTTATCTTTAGCTTTGTAACAACTGGGAGCTATCATCCGAGATATGAACGTTTGCGTGTGTTATTCAGGTTAGTTTTAATCAGGCGTTGTGGTGTTTTTGTGGCACGTCTTTTGGCCGCCGCGTCGCATGTGTAAATTAGGCGTTGTAGTGTTTTCTGGCACCGTGGTAATTGGGCGCGAGTGCGGCCTACTGTTTATGCCGCCTTCACATTGGCAGTTGAAATCAGCTCCGATACGGCTATGAAACGACCGGAAGTCGTTCATTTACTGTGTAGAGTCACAGACCGCATGCGAATGGGTCCGAACCGGGTCCGAACGAGTGCGGTGCGGAAAAAATTGTGTCCGTTGGTCATCAGGATGCGTTAAAAAAAATGTAACTCTTGCGACAAGCAACAGACGGTTCCTGTCCGGCAATTTGAGCGGAAGTTAGCGTTGCTATGGTAATGATAAACAAATCTTAATTCTTAACTTTTAATAAAATAAATAATGAGTTCATAACGATATGTTGTTGTTTTATTTTCATGATTTCCTAGCTAACATTATTAGGGCAGTTAATACAAATACTCACGTTAGCTAATCGACGCTAACTAGCTAACTAGTTGCGTTAGCTAAGGTCAGCTAGCTGACATTTTTTTCTACTCCCGATTTCTACTATTCAGACGCTGTCAACGGTTGTAGTACGGCGTCTGCTGGGGGTGTGTTGCATATTACGGAGCTGATTTCAACTGCCAATGTGAAGGCGGCGTTAGGCTTTTCGAATGGTGAGTCGGTCTGTGTACGGCTAACTTTGTTGTTAGACTTTGGCTGCTATGTGATTGGGTTTAGCTGATTGGCTTATAGGCATTTAAAAGTATTGTGTAACATCCTGGTTGGATGCTTCCTTTTGTATAGTATCCTGACTTTGAGAAATATACATTATACATTAAACTTTGTAAAATGTTTGGTTGTGAGGTGATTTGAGTTTTGTGCACACATCTCATCAGAAAGCATAGAGGTGGAACATTGTTGTCTCTGAAAGCAGATTTTTACAGCAGTGAGGTGAAACCAGCAGCAGAGTTCAACTCTGATTCTCAACACAAAAACAAAATGTGCTTCTTTGAAATCACAGCCGTCCTCTACAAAGGTTGATAATCCATGACATTAATAAAGCATATAAAGATGGATTTCATGCAAACGGGGCTACCAGTTGCTCTCAGCTGATTGGTGGCTCTCTCTGTCGGGACGTCTTCTTTGTCTTCGCGCAGACTGACCGTCGACAAAGACCTCGGTCAGCCGGTCGACCGCCGCTGCGGCCTTGAACGCTGAACTGTTCCGGTGATGTTGTTTGTAAAGACCCTCTGACTGACACATCGAAACTAATCTCAACACAACGTTACTCCTGCTCGGTCCCTAATGGAAACACGTACAACAAAGTGACATTAGAGGCATGCTACCGGCCGTCGTTACAATGCCGCGGTCACCGGTTCAAGTCTCCGGTGAGCGGGCGAAGGAGTGGAGAGCTGCTCCGTCTGAAAACGATGCGGTATTCTAGCTTTTTACACCCCGGCAGGACGCAGAGGACGAACATGAATGACAACACAAACACGGCACCGCCGAGTGTTGAAAGGTGTTTGGGACCTCCGCAGCAGCGACGGCGACGGCGGCGCTCAAAGGTTTTATCTGTCGTCGAGTTTGGGCGAGTCCACCGGCTCCTCGTCTTCGTCCTTGTCGTCCTGCGCTCCGCCTATCAGCCGCTGGCGGGCAAAGTCTTCAAAGATGATGTCATCGTCGCTGAGGGAGGGAGGGAGGGAGAGGGTTGTGGTTACTCAAGTTCAATTCAATTTTATTTATAGTATCAAATCATAACAGGAGGTATCTCAGGGCACTTCACAGATAGAGTAGGTCTAGACCACACTCTATAATTTACAAAGACCCAACAATTCTAGTAATTCCCCCAAGAGCAAGGATTAAGTGCAACAGTGGCTATATATATATATATATATATATATATATATATATATATATATATATATATATATATATATATATATATATATATATATATTAGTGGTGGGCCGTTATCGGCGTTAACGTGCTGCGTTAAAGTGAGACTCTTACCGGGCGATAAAATAAATATCTCCATTAATCTCTAACTAGAGAGCTGGTCTCTAGTTAATCTCTTCTCTAGTTGTGTAGGGAGCTGGTCTCTAGTTAATCTCTTCTCTAGTTGTGTAGGGAGCTGGTCTCTAGTTAATCTCTTCTCTAGTTGTGTTGGGAGCTGGTCTCTAGTTAATCTCTTCTCTAGTTGTGTTGTGAGCTGGTCTCTAGTTAATCTCTTCTCTAGTTGTGTTGGGAGCTGGTCTATAGTTAATCTCTTCTCTAGTTGTGTTGGGAGCTGGTCTCTAGTTAATCTCTTCTCTAGTTGTGTAGGGAGCTGGTCTCTAGTTAATCTCTTCTCTAGTTGTGTTGGGAGCTGGTCTATAGTTAATCTCTTCTCTAGTTGTGTTGTGAGCTGGTCTCTAGTTAATCTCTTCTCTAGTTGTGTTGGGAGCTGGTCTATAGTTAATCTCTTCTCTAGTTGTGTTGGGAGCTGGTCTCTAGTTAATCTCTTCTCTAGTTGTGTAGGGAGCTGGTCTCTAGTTAATCTCTTCTCTAGTTGTGTTGGGAGCTGGTCTCTAGTTAATCTCTTCTCTAGTTGTGTAGGGAGCTGGTCTCTAGTTAATCTCTTCTCTAGTTGTGTAGGGAGCTGGTCTCTAGTTAATCTCTTCTCTAGTTGTGTAGGGAGCTGGTCTCTAGTTAATCTCTTCTCTAGATGTGTTGGGAGCTGGTCTCTTTTTAATCTCTTCTCTAGTTGTGTAGGGAGCTGGTCTCTAGTTAATCTCTTCTCTAGTTGTGTAGGGAGCTGGTCTCTAGTTAATCTATTCTCTAGTTGTGTAGGGAGCTGGTCTCTAGTTAATCTCTTCTCTAGTTGTGTTGGGAGCTGGTCTATAGTTAATCTCTTCTCTAGTTGTGTTGGGAGCTGGTCTCTAGTTAATCTCTTCTCTAGTTGTGTTAGGAGCTGGTCTCTAGTTAATCTCTTCTCTAGTTGTGTTGGGAGCTGGTCTCTAGTTAATCTCTTCTCTAGTTGTGTAGGGAGCTGGTCTCTAGTCAATATCTTCTCTAGTTGTGTAGGGAGCTGGTCTATAGTTAATATCTTCTCTAGTTGTGTAGGGAGCTGGTCTCTAGTTAATCTCTTCTCTAGTTGTGTAGGGAGCTGGTCTCTAGTTAATCTCTTCTCTAGTTGTGTTGGGAGCTGGTCTCTAGTTAATCTCTTCTCTAGTTGTGTTGGGAGCTGGTCTATAGTTAATCTCTTCTCTAGTTGTGTTGGGAGCTGGTCTCTAGTTAATCTCTTCTCTAGTTGTGTTGGGAGCTGGTCTCTTTTTAATCTCTTCTCTAGTTGTGTAGGGAGCTGGTCTCTAGTTAATCTCTTCTCTAGTTGTGTTGGGAGCTGGTCTCTTTTTAATCTCTTCTCTAGTTGTGTAGGGAGCTGGTCTCTAGTTAATCTCTTCTCTAGTTGTGTAGGGAGCTGGTCTCTAGTTAATCTCTTCTCTAGTTGTGTAGGGAGCTGGTCTCTAGTTAATCTCTTCTCTAGTTGTGTTGGGAGCTGGTCTATAGTTAATCTCTTCTCTAGTTGTGTTGGGAGCTGGTCTCTAGTTAATCTCTTCTCTAGTTGTGTTAGGAGCTGGTCTCTAGTTAATCTCTTCTCTAGTTGTGTTGGGAGCTGGTCTCTAGTTAATCTCTTCTCTAGTTGTGTAGGGAGCTGGTCTCTAGTTAATATCTTCTCTAGTTGTGTAGGGAGCTGGTCTATAGTTAATATCTTCTCTAGTTGTGTAGGGAGCTGGTCTCTAGTTAATCTCTTCTCTAGTTGTGTAGGGAGCTGGTCTCTAGTTAATCTCTTCTCTAGTTGTGTTGGGAGCTGGTCTCTAGTTAATCTCTTCTCTAGTTGTGTTGGGAGCTGGTCTATAGTTAATCTCTTCTCTAGTTGTGTTGGGAGCTGGTCTCTAGTTAATCTCTTCTCTAGTTGTGTAGGGAGCTGGTCTCTAGTTAATCTCTTCTCTAGTTGTGTAGGGAGCTGGTCTATAGTTAATCTCTTCTCTAGTTGTGTTGGGAGCTGGTCTCTAGTTAATCTCTTCTCTAGTTGTGTTGGGAGCTGGTCTATAGTTAATCTCTTCTCTAGTTGTGTAGGGAGCTGGTCTCTAGTTAATCTCTTCTCTAGTTGTGTAGGGAGCTGGTCTATAGTTAATCTCTTCTCTAGTTGTGTTGGGAGCTGGTCTATAGTTAATCTCTTCTCTAGTTGTGTAGGGAGCTGGTCTCTAGTTAATCTCTTCTCTAGTTGTGTAGGGAGCTGGTCTATAGTTAATCTCTTCTCTAGTTGTGTTGGGAGCTGGTCTCTAGTTAATCTCTTCTCTAGTTGTGTAGGGAGCTGGTCTCTAGTTAATCTCTTCTCTAGTTGTGTAGGGAGCTGGTCTCTACTTAATCTCTTCTCTAGTTGTGTTGGGAGCTGGTCTATAGTTAATCTCTTCTCTAGTTGTGTTGAGAGCTGGTCTCTAGTTAATCTCTTCTCTAGTTGTGTAGGGAGCTGGTCTCTAGTTAATCTCTTCTCTAGTTGTGTAGGGAGCTGGTCTCTAGTTAATCTCTTCTCTAGTTGTGTTGGGAGCTGGTCTCTAGTTAATCTCTTCTCTAGTTGTGTAGGGAGCTGGTCTCTAGTTAATCTCTTCTCTAGTTGTGTAGGGAGCTGGTCTCTAGTTAATCTCTTCTCTAGTTGTGTTGGGAGCTGGTCTCTAGTTAATCTCTTCTCTAGTTGTGTTGGGAGCTGGTCTATAGTTAATCTCTTCTCTAGTTGTGTAGGGAGCTGGTCTCTAGTTAATCTCTTCTCTAGTTGTGTTGGGAGCTGGTCTCTAGTTAATCTCTTCTCTAGTTGTGTAGGGAGCTGGTCTCTAGTTAATCTCTTCTCTAGTTGTGTTGGGAGCTGGTCTCTTTTTAATCTCTTCTCTAGTTGTGTAGGGAGCTGGTCTCTAGTTAATCTCTTCTCTAGTTGTGTAGGGAGCTGGTCTCTAGTTAATCTCTTCTCTAGTTGTGTAGGGAGCTGGTCTCTAGTTAATCTCTTCTCTAGTTGTGTTGGGAGCTGGTCTATAGTTAATCTCTTCTCTAGTTGTGTTGGGAGCTGGTCTCTAGTTAATCTCTTCTCTAGTTGTGTTAGGAGCTGGTCTCTAGTTAATCTCTTCTCTAGTTGTGTTGGGAGCTGGTCTCTAGTTAATCTCTTCTCTAGTTGTGTAGGGAGCTGGTCTCTAGTTAATATCTTCTCTAGTTGTGTAGGGAGCTGGTCTATAGTTAATATCTTCTCTAGTTGTGTAGGGAGCTGGTCTCTAGTTAATCTCTTCTCTAGTTGTGTAGGGAGCTGGTCTCTAGTTAATCTCTTCTCTAGTTGTGTTGGGAGCTGGTCTCTAGTTAATCTCTTCTCTAGTTGTGTTGGGAGCTGGTCTATAGTTAATCTCTTCTCTAGTTGTGTTGGGAGCTGGTCTCTAGTTAATCTCTTCTCTAGTTGTGTAGGGAGCTGGTCTCTAGTTAATCTCTTCTCTAGTTGTGTAGGGAGCTGGTCTATAGTTAATCTCTTCTCTAGTTGTGTTGGGAGCTGGTCTCTAGTTAATCTCTTCTCTAGTTGTGTTGGGAGCTGGTCTATAGTTAATCTCTTCTCTAGTTGTGTAGGGAGCTGGTCTCTAGTTAATCTCTTCTCTAGTTGTGTAGGGAGCTGGTCTATAGTTAATCTCTTCTCTAGTTGTGTTGGGAGCTGGTCTCTAGTTAATCTCTTCTCTAGTTGTGTAGGGAGCTGGTCTCTAGTTAATCTCTTCTCTAGTTGTGTAGGGAGCTGGTCTCTACTTAATCTCTTCTCTAGTTGTGTTGGGAGCTGGTCTATAGTTAATCTCTTCTCTAGTTGTGTTGAGAGCTGGTCTCTAGTTAATCTCTTCTCTAGTTGTGTAGGGAGCTGGTCTCTAGTTAATCTCTTCTCTAGTTGTGTAGGGAGCTGGTCTCTAGTTAATCTCTTCTCTAGTTGTGTTGGGAGCTGGTCTCTAGTTAATCTCTTCTCTAGTTGTGTAGGGAGCTGGTCTCTAGTTAATCTCTTCTCTAGTTGTGTAGGGAGCTGGTCTCTAGTTAATCTCTTCTCTAGTTGTGTTGGGAGCTGGTCTCTAGTTAATCTCTTCTCTAGTTGTGTTGGGAGCTGGTCTATAGTTAATCTCTTCTCTAGTTGTGTAGGGAGCTGGTCTCTAGTTAATCTCTTCTCTAGTTGTGTTGGGAGCTGGTCTCTAGTTAATCTCTTCTCTAGTTGTGTTGGGAGCTGGTCTCTAGTTAATCTCTTCTCTAGTTGTGTTGGGAGCTGGTCTATAGTTAATCTCTTCTCTAGTTGTGTAGGGAGCTGGTCTCTAGTTAATCTCTTCTCTAGTTGTGTTGGGAGCTGGTCTCTAGTTAATCTCTTCTCTAGTTGTGTAGGGAGCTGGTCTCTAGTTAATCTCTTCTCTAGTTGTGTAGGGAGCTGGTCTCTAGTTAATCTCTTCTCTAGTTGTGTTGGGAGCTG